>PVKU01003271.1:0-39080 GCA_004027475.1 Anoura caudifer
GCTCAGTAGTTAAAGATTACCAACATTTCTATTTATAATTCTCTATTTTTAGAGGGTTATCAGTTATGTAAAAGCACTGTTATAGTCTAGAGTTTGGTCATGGCCACACATCTTTTCATGTCTCTTTAAAGCAAGCTGTTGTGACACTACTTCGTTTTAGAAAAGCCGGGTTAAAATGAAATTGCCAGTTTTGTACTTACTCTCTCACAGCCATAAAAATGGCTCCATTATGTGAGTAAAACTGTTTCAGGTCATTACACTCTTATGTGGAGGGAGATATACTTAGCAGCATAACAAGAATCTGACATTTTAAATCTAGTTAAATTCTGAAAAGTAACACGTTGGTAATTGACTACTAAATATACATATAATAGGGAGAGTTTAAACAAAGGTTATTTCTTTTTAGATGTAGAGAATATATATTTATCTCAGACTCAGACCCTCTTTCAGAATGCACCATAGCTATCCACGCTTGGATATAGCTTTTAATATCATTGGAGTCTCAGAGAGCAAACATTCTTTGTTGTTAAAGGGGAAATGATACTATTGAAAATATTATAACAAAAGTAATTTATCAATACATTACAGATATTGGTCACTTTAATTTTATCAATAAGAATTACTGATATCAATTATTTACACTTTCCAAAGCTTAATAGCTTTTAAATCACTTTGTAAGAACATTATAGAACTTTATATTCATGGTGATAAGGGAGGGAGGAGAAATGTTATCTCTATTTTATAGCAAGTAACAATAAAAGCTTAACATTTGTATTTTCTTTGATTCAGTTATTCTCACCTCCCCCAGTAGTCTTTATTGTGAAATCAGGTTCCATTTTCTGAAATATATATTCATTTCTTTATCTAGCATCAGTAGTTAGCTCTCCCTATTTTACCCAAAGCCCCCAGATTAGTTGGAGAATGAGGCTGTGATCTCTGAATAACTGTGGCACTATCATCTTGAACCCTGAAGTAGGAGGTACCCTGTTTATTCAGTTTCCTCTGACCTCTAATTTGTTTAAACTTGCTTTGTGGGTAAATATCTAATTTCTAATACCTTTCACTTTTTCCCTTTCTTATCACATTTCTCAATTAGCTGATAATACTGTGAACATGAAAACATTCGTTATTTTGAAGTTGTAGGTTTTAGGTTTTTGTGTGTGTTAGTAATACTGCCACAGTGGTTGTTATAGTAACCAATTCTCTTCAGCAGGGGAAGGAGTATGGGCATTTGACAATACTCAAGATTTAATAGAAGAGAATGTTCCTAGATTTCATATTTTATTAGTAGATGATCCCATGGCATTTGTTATCTGTTAAAGTCTCTTTCTTTAAGTAAAGGACAAAATAGATGCAGGTGCTATCCACTAGTTTCTGTGAATTAACCTGGATAAGTAGTCTCCACCGGGCACTTTAATTTGTTCATATAGTTAGTCATCTAATGCATATCCAGATATGTCAGAAAAAAGTGTCTGAGTTACCCAGAAAAATGAACAAATTTCATAAAGCTACAAAGTAGAGTTGTATCACAAGGCCACTCACAGCAGGCAATTTGCAAAGAATAAATAGATTCTCAGTAAGGACTTCCCTCTTTTGCTTTTTTTAATTTAGTTTATTTATTTGTTTATTCTTTATTGCAAAAGTATCATTTGCTGGGTTGAAACAAATACTTCTTTATTCTCTTTTCATTCTCATTTATCTCCCAGAAGTAGTGCCATTAATAAATCTATTTCTGTATAATTATGAGAATATCAGTATACATGTTCTGCTAAATTAAATGCCCACATACATATATAAGATTTTAAAATACTTACATTTTATCATAGGGTATTGGAGTTACTATCATTCCTTTAATATTCTACAGAAGTCTTTTCATGTTGATACATGAAGATATGTCTTATTGAAGTAAAAGAGTACACAGTTGGTTTTGCCATGATTAGTGTAAGGAGTGCCTGTTATGGAAGTTAGGCACTCTCTAGCTTATTGTCTGGATTGAGCAGTGATGTGATTGAGGATTCTCATCTGCAGAGCAAGTAGAAGAGAAATTTCTGCATTACGGAATAGGAACATCTGATGTTTTATAAGCATTGCTAAACTGCCATCCAAAATGATGTTACAATTCACAATTGTATTAATAGTATATTAACATGCCAATTTCTTTACATCATAATTAATAACATATTATTTCTCTTTCAAAAGTATGTTGCCAGCTTGTCAGGCAAAATATGGTATTACACGGATGTCTTTATCTGGGGGGAAATTGGGGAGTTAAAACTTCTTTATAAGTATTTATGCTAATCCTTGAACATGTTTATCACATGTCTTATTTTACTATTTAAAATTCAATATACTGTACATTTATATTTAATTAATATATTAATGTGTAGTACAAGTATATTCCATATACAGTGTACTGTATACAATTCCATAAATATGTGGATTCAGATTTTCCCCCCAATCTGTGACTTTTCTTACACCTTTTGTAGAGTACCCTTCATTACACAAAAGTTTTACATTTTTGTGCAGTCAGATTGGTCTTATCTTTACTTGGTAGCTTCTCTGTTTTTATATGTTTTATTCTCAGTGTTTTTATTGTTTTAAACTTTGTATTGTTAATGCAACATGAGTACATTTCCATGTATCATATGACAAATACATATAAAGGGAAAGGAGAACAAAGGACTAAAAAGCAGTTGGTATAAACAGAAGTCAAATGTCTAGATGCTGGAATTACAAACTTACCAATATTTACATTGAATATAAATAGACTGAACACATCAAGTCAAAGAAAAGTTGTTCAAACTAGATTTTTTAAAAGTAAAAAAGAATAAAAAATAATAAACACCAGACTTTATTTTTTCTACAAAAAACTACATTTTAAGCACAAACAGGTTGAAAACAAAAAGATGAAAAGGATTAAGAAAACTAGTGTAACTCTATTAATAGCAGAAAAAGGAGCTCTCAAGAATATCTAGAAACGGATTTTTTCATAATGAAAAAAGTGTAAATTAATTTGTAAAATATAAATATTAAATGTGTATGACACTAAGAACAAAACATTCCAATTTATGAAATGAAAATAGAATAAGAGTAATATATTTATAAATCCACATTAATGTCAAAGACTTGATTCCATTTGCAGAGCAGTTTGACAAAAAATGATACATGTATATGATTTGAACAGTACTTTGAATTAACTTGCTATCAACCAACTTGATTTAATTGACATTTGTAGATACCTAAACCCAATATGCACCCCATACCTATACATCATTCAAAAAGATAGATCAAACCCTGGGTCAGAGTGGAAAAAAGTTAGAAATCAATAACAAGAAGATACTTAGAAACTTCAAAACATGGTTATTTAAAAATGCACTCCTAAGCAATTGATAGGCCATAAAAAGTCATAAGGTAAATGAGAAAATATTTTGCAAGAAGTAAATGAAAACATATAAAAATATGTGGAATTTAGTGGAAGCAGTACTTAAATGAAGTGTGAAATTTTGAATGCTTAAAGGAAACAAGACTTAAAATTAATGTCTTGTGCTTTAAGCATATAAAAAACAGCAAACCAAAATTGATAAAGAAACAAAATAACAAAAATAAGAGCCTAAATAAATGCAAAAAAACCCCACTAGACAGTCAACAAACAAATAATTTCATTCTTTGAAAAGATAACCAAAATTGATAAATATTTAAGGAGATTTATCAAGAGAAAGGAAGAAATACACACTTCAGCAACATAAGTAACTAATGTGGAAACATTATAGTTCAATCCATTCAATAACTTAAATTTCCTTAAATGACAGAAATTATAAGAAGTTACTAAAAAATGTAACTAAATAGTGCTGTATATGCTTAAAAATTATATTCTTAATTAAGTTACTTACAAAGAAAGTTCCAAACACAATATGGCATCACTGGTGAATTTTTAAAAACATTTAAGGGATAAATAATACTTTCCTATACAAACTCAGAAATGGAAGACAAAGGAATACTTTCTAGTTAATGATATGATGCAACTATAAACCTGGTACCCAAAGAAGAAAAAACAAAACAGGAAATTTAACATCTGAAGTTTCGAATATGATATAGAGAAAACAATTGAATTTTTACTTATCAGCAATAACTAGCAATTAGAAAATGAACTAAAAACTACTTAAAATAGCACCTAAAGCTTCTATATTAATGTAATGCAACTGTGCAAAATCAATATACTAGAAACTATGAAATATTTAAAATATGTCTACTTTATGACCTATCAGTTCCACTCTAGATATTTATCATAGTTATGTATCTACAGAAAGCTGTATGTTAAAATGTTTGCAGTAGTATTATTACTATATCCATATAATAGAAAAATATGAAAAAATAGATTTCTATGAATGGATAAACAAAAGGTTATTATACAGTGGAATGCTATGCAGCAATATGATAAATGAATGGTACATGCAATAAAAAGAATGACATCCTGACATACTAAAAAACATGGCTGAATTTTAGAAGTATGATAACTAAAAGAAAATGTGGAATCTAGTCATAAGAAATTCTTCACTCTGAAACTAAATTCTAATGTTAGAGATCAGATTGATTATTGCTTCTGTTGGGAGGGGTGTGATGGTAACAAAAAAAAATGGACAATAAGGAAGGAGAAAACTTTCTGGGGTGATGGAAATCTTTTATATTTTGATCTGAACATGTCACTGTATATAAATGCCTCGATTAAATATATTTTTCATCAAAAGGCACTGTCAAAAATATACACGAACATGCTACATCAGGGGAAAAATTATTTTCATTAATATATATGTGACAAGTAATTTTTATCCAAAATATATAATGGACTCATTCAAATCAATTTTTAAAATAGAGTCAACTGAATTAAAAATGAGCAAAAGAGCTGAATGGATACTTGACAAAAGAAGATATAACTATGACCAGTTATAACCAGAAAAATTCCTCCATTTCATTAGTGATCAGGTAATGCAAATTAAACTCACAACGGGGTACTATTACACACTCATTAAAACAGCTAAATCTAGAAGTACTGAAAACATTAACATTTGTTGAGTATGTGATATAACTGACCTCTTTACATTGTTGATGGGATTAGAAAATAGTACAGCTATTCTGATAAGCCCTTTGACACTTTCTGATAAAGTTAATCTTGCATCTATCTTATATCTAGCAATTCTTCTTGGACATTTACCTAAGACAGATAAGTGCCCACAAAGAGACTTGAACAAAACTAGTTATAGTGGTTTTATTCATAATGATCCCAAACTCAGAGCAGACCTTATGTCATCAACAGGGGAATGTAATAACAAAGCATCCTGCTGTTATATAATAAAATACTAATCAACAACTTAAAAAAGAATGCACAACTGACAGAAAATCAACACGGATAAACCTCAAAAGTATAATGCTGCCTTGAGTAAAAGACAAAAGGGAAATTATTCAAGATTCTATTTATATGAAGATAAAAAGCAAGCAAATACAAGTCAGAATATTAGTTGCCTATGAGTGGCAGCGTTTGAATGGGGCATGAATAAATTTTCAGGGTGATGGAAATGTTCTGTATCACACTGGGTTGGTAGTTATGAGTGATTACATCAATCAAAAGTCTTTGAAAGGCTTACTTAAGATCTGTGCTTTTCACTCTACGTAAATTTTACCTGCATCAAAAATACATGTAAAAACGTATTGCTATTTTACTTGTTATGTTATTTAATATTCTGGATAAAATTTATTGCTGAAAATTAAGTGATTTATCAAGCTTATGAAATATTATCCTAACCAATCTTTACAGCATATTAATGAAAAGATGAGTGATGAACAGGACTGATTATTCTTTCATGACTATTAAAAGTACTGAAGTGAGAAATCTGCCTCTTGAAATAGATAAACAAATGTAATTCTTGCTCTCATGGAAACAAATGCTGGAGCCATTGTGTTCTCCCATAAATTGTCACAGGGTGGGATTGGGGCTCTGGAGTAACATTAGTGGCAGTAAGTGGTATGACCCTTGTTTAGTAAGAAATACCCTTCTGTGGTTAACTGTTCTCTCCCTCTTTCATCCTTGTCTGAATATAATGTATTTTTTCCATGTCCATGTATTTCAGAGTTTTAAGATCCATTTCTTAGCACTGATAATTCTACCCATTAACATTCAGTCTCATTTGCTATGGATTTGGGACATTGTAGGGGATTAGGAGGAGCAAGGACTTGAAGTTAATAAATGTGTGTTCTAATCTTAGCTAACTCAGTTGTTTATTCTGCAATCTTAGGTAAATTAATAAGTATCCTAGCATTATAAGACCTTGTTGTTTTAATGTGTAATTATATACTGTATATGTAAATTGCCTTAGTTTTGGTGGGGGGCACAATAAATATTGGTTACCTTTTATTCTATTTATATGAATATGTATAAGGTACCAAATCATCTTTCTTTCTCTTTCTTTCTTTTTTCTTTCTCTCCTTCTTCTTTCTTTCTCTTTCTTTCAGGAATTCACTAAAATGCCAGTTTTCACACCTATTCAGAACTGTGAAAGTATAGTAGTTATATAGAGTATTATAGAAAAATTAGGAAAAGGTTCAGTTTTCTGCTGACTTGCCTGCTGCCCAGGCAGCAGCACTGTGGGCACAGAGGCAGGTGATCAACTTTGGGCCCTCCCTGCTAAGCTTTTAGGCTCAGTATTGTTAAAGATACCAAATGAATTATTAGACTACAAAAGCATTGGAATTAGGGTTCTTAAAATGAGCCGTAGGTCTTTAGATTTCACTAAGATTCTTAACAGTTTCAGAAAACTATTTAGCTGGCTATGAGATGATAGGAACTTGGTCAGCTAAAGCCACAGAAGATGCCAAGACATTTGGGACTGTGGGTCTGTGGGACTCTGAATATCGTCCACCCTAAACTTGGTAGTTTTACAGAAATTCTTGACCCTAGTTTATTATTGCACCAATGAGACTATGCATGGTGTAGACTTTGACTTCATTCCTGACATCAAGAGCAGCGCTGGTTTGAGACATCTTCAAAGTCCTATCCAAGACAGTGAATGTTTCCAAATGTGGTGTCATTTTTTGCTGATATGCAGAAGAACACTGGCTCTGTGGGAGTCATGGTGGTGATCATCTATGATGACGGGGTGGAGCTCTCCCTCTGAGAGTGCCCCTTGGCTCTGGAGTACTGAGTGCAGAGCAGAAATAACTCCTTGAGCCACACACCCTGCTGCTTCAGCATCTCTGTCATGGGTGTGGTCCTGAAGAGGGTTGACAATGGGCGGTAGAGCAGCCATCAAATCTCAAATGATTTAAGTGATCATTGATAAGCCTCAAGGACTCTGTTTGTCCAGTGGAGTCCCAGAAAAGAAGCAAGATGAATATTCCATTCCTCATTGGCAACACCAAAGGAAACAATGCTTTAGAAAAGTATTTTTTGATAAAGACTTTGAACTCAATATGATCTCCTTGAAAGGGCACGGGTCTGTTGGAGGCATCCTGATGTCTGTGTACAATCCTGTCACACTAAGGATGTTCAGGAACCGGCAGCCTTCATGAAGAATTTTTGGAGACGCATCAGCTGTGAATATACCCTAGTCGATATATACTCTCCCTTTGAACCATGTCCAAAATTTAAAGTAATTTAACAATAGTTTGAAAAATGATATTTTTCTCAAGGGAACATGCTTATTATAGATTGTCTTCCTTTTTCTTCTCCTCCTCCTCTTCCTTTTTCTCTTCCTCTTCCTCCTCTCCTCGTCCTCCTCATTCTCCTCCTTCTTTTCCAAAAAACAGCAAAATATCCACAGGTCTACAAAACTGATAGGTCTTAACAGACATCTTAAATTTGACTTGAAATGGAACAATTTTTAGAAATTTTCCTTTAGCTTTTCTTATGATTCCAGCTTATGTTGTCTTTGTTACTAATTTTCCTAGCTAGATCTCAGTATTCAAACCTACCTGTGGACTTAATCAGGCAAAGTTAATGTTTCTGGAGACACACAGACGTGTAGCAGGGAGGGTGGAAAGGGTCTTCTGGATGCTGAATATTGATCCTTTCCAAAGGGACAGCAGTGGAAGCTGCTGGTTTCCATAGTTGTTAATTCAGGTTAACGTTGACCTTGTGGCATTTAGGAGTTCCAGGCTAAAGGGCAAACTGGAGATCTTTTCTTTGTGCTTTTATTCCCATAATTAGATAAAAGTGACCACATGTTTATGTGGCAAGATCTGTTTTTAATACCAAAGCTCTTATCACTACACATTTATATTTCTAATAATGTGGTTTTCAGTGATACATGTAGAAATTTCAGGAATTTGTTAGAATCCTGGACCTTGTACGTTATCACATTACATTAGCAACAGTTGTATCTTTCCCTTTCCTCCTCCCCTTAGAAGCTGATTCACAAGATTTAGAAGTTCCTGGATTCATTTTACTTTCAATGGGCGAAAGAGAGGCTAGCTGGCTGGTTTATGCCATTAAACTAAAAAATATCTGTTAAACTCCCTTATCATTTGTTTACTCGACTGTTCTTGTTTTAGTGTTTGACCAGAGTGATGTTGTGAGTTCTGAAGATCCTTGCTGAAGAGACTTTTCCCCTGTGATTTATCCATTGTCAATATCTTATGTTGAATATGTGAAGAACATTAAAGTCCTAAATCAGCTAAAAAAGAAAAAAGAAAAATGAAGGTAAATAGGAAGAAATAGAAAACAAATTCCAAAAGCAGGTAACATGCATTCATCAAGTTTTCCATAAACTGATATATTTGCAATTGGTTGTGAACTGCATAACATTTTAAAAATAAATAAAATTATGCCTTTGAAGTAAATTCTTGGACTCCAGTTTAAAAAAGTCAACAAGTCCTATATATTCATTAATTCTGAATCTCACTGAAATGACAGAATCAAAAAAATATAATTACGAGAATAAATTTGTAACAGTACCAGCAAGTTGGAAAGGTGTCATCAGCAAGCCTGAATAGATAGGAACTCAGAAAGTTGTAAAGAAAATACTTTAGATTTGACAGATGAACACATGAACACTGAGGATTCTACAACCTCAAGGTGGAAATCTCTCTCCAAAATCTGAATTTCCCTGGTAGAACCATAATAATTTCATTGTCAGGGTGGGGCAGGCTATCTAAAAGAGGAGGTCATAATGGAAGAAATTTTCAGATTAAATCTGTGCATATAATTCTTCAAATAAGGGAGATGTTATTACCAAGAAGACTTGGAGAGTTGGCAATGAGGCCAGAAAAGCGGAACAGTGCCACAGGCAACTTAGGCCACCAGGAGGTAAGTCATCCCACCTAGAGAAAAAGGCCGGTTACCCACAACACTAGAGGAAAGGCTCCCAGTGGCAAACCCTGCTCTCCCCTGCGTAGCCCCTGCCTTTGGGCTTTCTGTGAGACTCTGTCTTTGTCCAAATATGACCAGCGCTTCTCATGGTGAGCTCTCCTTTGATTTGATGTTTCAGATAGCATCTTCTTTTCATGAAAGACTTCAGCCACCCTACCAAGAGTACATTCCCCCCTTTGGTAGTCTCTATCTCAGCCCTCACTTGTTTTAATTAGAGCACTTATTACAACCTGACATTATTTTATTGGACTGCTTACTTTTATTTGTCTCACTCCCTCAATTCATACATAAGCCCCATCCCTGTGCCTCTTTTTCTTGTTCATGGTGCTATTCTCCAAGCTTCCCAGAGCCTGTACACACCAAAAATATTGTTCAATGAAAGTTTGGTGAATGAATAAAGTACTCTGGGTACATTTACAAATAAACCATGTTTTCACTTACAAGGAGTATATATTTACTTAGAAATAGCCTAAGATATGTTGTTTGAAAGCTATGCAATACTCCAGAAATTAGTCACAAAGATCAAGAAATAAAACAAAAATCCATTTTTACCTAACCACATCTATTGTAAATAACTCTTGAATAAAAATTAAAAAAATGGTTGAAATTACAGATTTTAGAAATGGATGGAAAGGAAGGACTAAATCAATAAACTGATGAAATGAGTCTTTAGTATATATATTTAAATATGAAAGTTTGGGAAAAATAAAAATAAGTTGAAAAAAGTTGCATTTCAAATTATAGTAAACTTAATAAAAACAAAAACAGAAACAACTTCAAGATAAACTACATTAAAAATTATAGATTTCATCAATAAAACTAAAAGTTGTAGGAACAGAAACAATAACATAACAAATCTTTGTAAGTCTGACCAATACAACATGAATTCCTTTTCTCAGGCTGCCATAACTGATGAGCACAGAATAAGTAGATTAAACAAGAGAATTTTATTTTCTCAAAGTTCTGTATGTAAGTCATGGTCAAGTTAGCTTTGGCTTCTCCTGAAGTCTTCCTCTTCGCATTGTAGATGACTACCTCCTGGCTATGTGTTCACATAGCCTTTCCTCTCTGTGCCCACACGCCTGTTGTTTCTCTCTGTGTATCCTATTCTCTTCTTATAAGAACACCAGATAGATTGGATTAAGACTCAACCTAAAGGACCTTATTATCACTTACCTCTTCAAATGTTCTGCCTCAGATACAGCCACATTTTAAGTTACTAGGGTGTAAGTATTCAACATATGAATTGGGGAAGGCACAGTTTGGTTTGTAACACAAGGCAACAAATATTTAAAAAACTAAATTAGGCAAGTGGGAAGGGTTAGAACAATATATGTAAAAATTATTTAAGCATGTTAATAAAATTACATTAAAACATTTTCCAAGAAACTTGAAATTTTATGAATAGATTCAGTAAAATTCAGAAATTAAAAATGTCCATTATAAAATTGAATCCTCTCCTTAATTAAAAAAATTATAAATTGTGGTCATTTTTTTTCATTGCTGTTCAAGCACAGTTGTTTCCATTTTCACCCCACCATGCTCCCTACCCCACCCATCCCCACCTCAAACCTACTCCCTTTGGCTTTGTCCACGTGTCCTTTATACACATTCTTTGGTGGCCCTTCCCCTATTTTCTCCTATTATCCCTCTCCCCTCTCCTCTCTTGGTTACTGTCAGATTGTTCCTTATTTCAAAGTCTCTGGTTCTATTTTGCTTGCTTGTTTGTTTTGTTGATTATGTTCCACTTATAGGTGAGATCATATGGTATTTCTCTTTCACTGCCTGTCTTATTTCACATAGCATAATGTTTTTATTTTTTTACTCCTAAAATCACAAGACCTATCCAACTTCAAGTAACATACTTTCTATGTACATAAATTTTTTTAGAACAGAGAAAAATGTAGTTTTCCATCATAGTTTGACACAGTAATATCCTTAATTCTACAGCAAAAATTTTGTGTTAAAAAATAACTATATCCCAACTTAATTAAAAATAATTGCAAATGTGATTATGCAATTCAGCATAACTACAACCTGCTCCTGTAGTAGTTTTAGAAATGCAAAGATGATTTAGCATTAGGCAATATATGAACTTAACCATTTTAATATAGAAAAATCAACAAAATATAAAAATGCATTTGATACATCTTATTAGATATTTCTCACATTAAAACAGTTAAACAGATAAAGAAGAACATGTTCAAACTTGATAGACTGGAAATATATGAGCCATATTATATTTAAAGTTGCAACATTAGAAGTGTTTCCAGTAGTTAATTAAGAATTCTGAAAATATACAAACATTCAGTAGAACTGTTTAATTCAGTATAACTGTTTATTTTGGTATAACAAGAAAAAATGTGCAAGGTAGATTTTTCTTTGGCCATCATTCTCTTAGTGTTGCCAATGGAAATAGCATTCTTCCTTGGAGTTGCAAGAAAAGCATTTTGGGGACCACGTATAGGAGGATGAGGTATAGTGTTAAGATTTACTGGGGCTGGAGCAAACAGAAAGGACTGCACCCAGGTGCCCAGCGTCTCATTCAAGACCAGATGGCGCAGCTCCATCCCGCTGTGGAAGGAGACCAGATGGCTCAGCTTGGTCCCACCATGGAAGAAGTCCAGCCTTGTCTTCACCAAGCCCAGAAGAAGGTCCAGAAATTTTGTGGTCCAGAAATTTTGTGGTATTGGCCCGACATCGGTTGGGCATCTGAAGCTTTTGTAGTTCAGTTCAGTCCATGCCAAATCTTAGTCCAGTGAAGTCTCTGTCCCCATCCAGCTAGCTTAGTTTCTATTGCCAGCTGTGCTGCTGCACATGGGCCCAGGCTTGGAGCCCACCCAAGTTTGGGCCCATGTGACTGCTGGGTCTACATGGATGCAAAGAGAAAGAATGCCCTGAGGAAAAGGCATACAAATGAACGCAGAGGGGCCTTTATTAAGCTTTGAATATATTATCTCGGGCCTGGGAAAGGTCAGCTTTCCTTTAAACTAACCAATCTCTTTCCTAATTCTTGGGGAGCTTGTGCTGGGTCCTCTCCCTGTCCAAACCCTTTCCCAGATTTTCTGGGGTTCTGTGTCGCTTATCCAATCTGATTCTTTTTAGGAGGTATGATTGTTTTCACATCGTAGCCTTGACTTTAATATCCTTAAGTATTCAGATATATATGTGTGTATGTATAGTATGTATATTTATATGTATATAAACATTCTTCCAGCATATTTTCCCTCTTTCTAAACACACACACACTTACATTGTCTATCTAATTTACATATTAAAACAATTTATCTGGAAATTCATGGATCTAGAGCATAGTACACCATAAACAAGTATTTATGTGTTTTAGAAATGAGTATCTATTACTGAATAAAGCATAGACTGGGGCGGGGTGGGGGGAATGCTATTTCCAATTAAGACCTTTTTTAACTGAAGACCTTAATGGAATTGACCACTGATAGTCTGTATCACAGTTTCTATTTGTGCCAGTAGTAGCTTTAGAAGTAAAATAGTGGTAAGATATTAAAAGGTCAGTTAAATGCTTATTATTGGACACATATTTCCTCATGGCTTTTTGTGCAGTTTTTAAGAAGTAAAATTATTCCTGTGTGAAATAAAAGCTGGTGACAAGGTCCATCAATAATAAACCAACCCTGCAGTTACTCTTATCAGAACTCTGCTTCTGACTACACCAGAGCAGTACACTTTTCCTAAATCATGTAGGAGGCTCCTGTGTACTAATAGTTCCTTTAAAATGAACCCTAAAATATAATTGCTCAATATCTCTCTAGGTGTATTGCATAAATCAATCTGAGTTCAATCTCACACTCTCCCCCGTGTTATGGGCTGGAAACTTAAAATTATATTTCTTAGACTTCTCTGTCAATTGTTTACTGATTGGATTCTGCCAAAATGAAGTACTTGTCTATGATTGAATACAGAAATAAAAGAAAGAGAAAGCCATGTTATTTGTGCTGTGTCTTCTGCAGAGTAGGCTATTGGAGGTGACTGTTGGCTCTAGCCGTACTGGGGGAAGGGAAGTAGCTTCATCAGAGGACTTTGGGCTCCTGCAGTATCTGCGCGTGGCTTCCTAGCTGTCCACTTATCTAATCTGGTAGCACTTCCACGGCACTCTCTGCTGCCATAGCAACAAACAGCCTTAGAGACAGGCTTTAGGTAACATTACTTTCTCACTCTCTACCCCTTCTAACACTTTGGTGACCAGTTCTTCTATTAACTACTCTCTGTTTGAAGTACTTAGACTAGCATTTGTTTTGTTTTGTTTTGTTGGCCCGGACAGATACAATATGAGATAAAGACAATTTTGAATACCTAAGAACATTACAGAAGATAAGTATCAAATCTGAGTAAACTGAATTATAGTGCTGTAGTCAGAGCTTGACCATATTAGTGCTAAACGGATAGTAGCAGCTATTACTTACTCTCTTTATTTGCTGGAAAATAGTAACATTTAGAATTACTTTCAGCTGGGATTAACTACTGGGGATTGTTAGTTTGAGGAGGAATAATAATTGGAGTGTCTTCCTGTATAAGGGTTGTTTTATTTTTGTCATCATCTAACTAACTGGTTTAAGACAGCTCTGGTAATCTACCACAGTCTTCTTGTCTACAGCTGTGGGCTCTAATAGCAACTAGGTTTACCTTTGGTATGTAAACTTTTTGCAAATTAGATTTTTAAAAGCATCGTCCTAAAATGAGCGCTTAAAAAGAAAATGTTCTTTGAAACCTATTTACCAAAAATACATTACTCAAGATAAATACTCGTCTCAGTGACAGTATTTTGTAATTGATATCAATTTGCATCAAAACACATGTCTTGAAAACTTCAGGCATCACCTTATTAATTTTGAGTTTTAACTTCTCCCCAAATTAATTTTTCCCAGCTCTGTGTCCATCCTTTGTAGATTACACCAGAAGCCAAAAGATGCCATGATTACTAAGGGAGGAGGTTGAGAGTGTGAAGTGAGGTGGGAAAGATTTTTCTACAAGAGGTTAAATAGCAGAATTACAACATGGAGTTTCAGGTAAAGTGGATGCCATCAAGGTGATGAAATTCATAGGTTTTTGCAATGGGAACACTTATTATTTGAAATTATATACTATTTTTCTAAAATATGTACTCCCTGTATACAGGCTTGTTTTGGATCCATAGTGTTTGTACATTAAGTACAGAAACACAATACCGTACCCATTATCCAAAGAACCATATACTTCAACCTGAAGTGTTAGAAATTTTCTACTGAGAAAATAATTCCTGGCAGATGAAATAATGTTATATGAGCTGTTTTTAAAATGGTTGGATATATCACAAAGCTCTTCAAGAAATATATAGTTTAAAACCTAACATTATATATAAAAAAGGTGCATGCTGTTCCTCTAAATAGAATGTCTAATACAGAAAATAGAAACAAGTTCATTTTAGTTCTTAAAATTTCATATAACAAGTCTGCTGGAAATTTTGTGAGTTCGGTGGTGAGAGCTTGGCACCGGAATTGAGAATTTGTAGTCTAGGGATGTCTTACATTGCTTCCTAAGGGCCAGACCAGTTATGGCCACTCCCTGTGTTTGTTCAGGCAACAGGAGGGGGAATTCAGCCTCCTATATTATGTATGCAAATTTGAAAAATAAAATAAATGCTTTCATTAATATTTTATACCTCAGTTTTTAAATCGATAAAAATACATGCACATAACACTATAAAATAAAATTCTCAAGATTGAAATATGAGAAATCTAAGTGCACATCCCACCAAACAGTTCAAAATTGGAGGTGCTATCTTAGCCATTCACAGTTATTATTCTGGATCACCTGAGGCACAGGAAGTAAGAAGCATGTGCTAAGAGTTTACCTCTACTCTAGTCATGAGCAAATAAAATCTTCAGAATTCTTTATTTCCTCTGGCTTGAAATGTTTCTGGCCTATTCAACAGCAGAAATG
The DNA here is from genome assembly GCA_004027475.1 of Anoura caudifer. Lineage (NCBI taxonomy): Eukaryota > Metazoa > Chordata > Mammalia > Chiroptera > Phyllostomidae > Anoura > Anoura caudifer. Next base: position 15,314 of record PVKU01003271.1, read on the forward strand.
GCCTCTGTAAAGCAGCCTCTTTTTCAGTGGGAGAAAGGCATATCTTTTGGCTTTCCACCATTGATAATACTTCAACAAATACAGAACACTGGCCATGATTATGACAAATACAGAAGGAGGGGAATAAAGATGCTGAATGATCATAATTAGGAGACTTTTTATGGAGTGCTTTTGGGGGAAACACCTGTGCAAGGTGAGGAAAGGGAGCAAGATTGGGTAGAGGGAGATGCAGTCATTTTTAAAAATATTTTTTTTTCAGTTAGGAGATGCAGTCTTAAAGTATTAACAGACTCAACTAGGAGTCTCAAGATAAGATAAACCTTTGGGCCTGTCTCAAGTAGGGTCAAGAGGCCCAGCCTCATGTCAGTAAGGCACTGGTTCGGGCGACTGTCAGAGGAAGGATGGCCTTGAGAGAGGCAGGTCTCATTAGCTAAGGCAATCCCCAAAGGGGAGCCATAGGTGAGTGGTGTTTGCTGTCAACATTCCCAGCAGCTAGGGTAATAAGACCTTTAATCCTGAAGGGGATTTAGGCGATACAACCAGTAAAATCCTATACACACCAGGGAAAAATTACCCAATATTATATATTTAATCAATCTTATTTCCTGTGATTAGATCCTCAGTGGTAGAAACAGGCTGCTGTTAGTGAAAATAATTATGGTGAAAATGGAGAAATCCTGAATGCTAAAGACCTACCAAAAGGTTAGTTTTGCATAGGTGTATAACATATAAACACGCACAAAAAGGATGTATTTATCTTATGTTAATCTACCATTTATGAACAATCATCTATAACATAATAAAATAGTACAGGAAAATCAATGACTCCATGCAACAAAACTAGTAATCAGAAAAATAAAAATAAAAATACTGTTGAATATTATTTCATATTTACATAGTCATAGAAGAAAAGAGCCTTGATTATTAGACAGAATGTGGAGAAATGGAAATATTTATAGATTACTTATGTTAATGTACTAATAAAATTACTTGTGAGCATTTTGAATTAGTGCTAAAGGCTTTATTAGTTTTTTAATACAATTTTGGCAAGAACATTTTATCAATAATTCTGTGTTGCATCATATCAGAAAATGTATGATGTTAGGTGATACCACTATTAGTGGCGTTAGGTTCGATCACTTTGCTATGATAGTAATAATAGTAGGGATCCTTGCCCCTAGTTAATGAGTAGTTACATTTCTATGGTCCTAAAATTACATTCAGCTCTTTGAAGGCAACTATGAGGCTGATGTGGCCCCCAGTGAAAATGAGTTTGACACCCCTGGTGTAGGTGATAAATAATTGTTTTCAATTAATACCCTGTTGATAGATATTTAATTCAATTTTTGCTATAACAATAAATGATAATTAACAAATAATACATAAGCATTATTTTATGCTTATGTAGAAATCAAAGGAAGAATTCATCTATACTTTTGTTAGACTCAGGGCATATTAATTTTTTAAATATTAGTTTTTAGCCCTGGCTGGGTAGATGGGTCGGAGTATCTCATACACCAAAAGGCTGCAGGTTCAATCCCTGGTCTGGGCACCTATCTAGGTTGCAGTTTGATCCCTGATTGGGTGGGGTGTATATGGGAGGCAACGGATGGATGTTTCTTTCTCTCTCTCTCTTTCTCTCTCTCTCTCTCCCCTTGTCTAGTTAAAATCAATAAAAACATTCTTGGGTAAGGATTAAAAAATAATAATAATTTTTTTAGTTACCTATACCTTTAAATTATATAAAATAATGTAATTTGAGAATCCACTAACAGAAACAGCATGGACAAATAACTCTTGAGAAGTTTCATGGTTTATAGAAAAGTAACATAAGAGAAGGATATAATAACTCTTTAAAACATAAATTTAAGGTTTAAAAGACTATCTTCATATTCTATGAAAATGTATTAAATGCCCCAGGTGTTTAACTCACATAGTGAAAACCTTATGTCTTATATACCAAATGTGTTTTGTCAGTGAATTGGGTGTTAGAGTGTAATGAACTAAAATTATGACTCTAATAAGAAATTTCACAGAAGTTTTTCCATTTGCATTGGCCAAATACAGTAGAAGATAGACCGTAATTCAGTGATAGTGTCTATCAATTTTAGGGGGCATGGTGCTAATTTTAGGAGCTTCTTTTTAATAAGCAATCTCATGAACAAGTTTGAATTCTATAAATTCTCCCCTCATTTCCTTTTTCAAGCAACTCTATAGTTTGAGTGAATTATTTCTGAAACCTTGGAGTTTACTAGAAGTTATTTTCTAGGAAACAAAGAAAATAAACATTTATTGTTGCTATTATTTGTATTGCATTGACACAGAGTGGGAAAATTTATGTCTATGAATCTGACTTTTTGTTTTAATCACTACCTTCAAAATGCTTTCCATACTAGAATCTGCCTTCCAATCCCACCCTCAAAAGGTGGTTTTCCTTCATTTAGTGCATGTGTATGAGAAATATACTGCTTTAAAAAATCATTTATTTACCTCTTCACAACAGATATCTTATTACTCTCTTCTGGAAATTAACTAGTTTCATTAAAATTTAAGCAAGAGTATTTTAAAAATTCTATAAATGTAACACTGATTAGTCATAGCAAGAAAAAGAAAATTAGCCTTACTCTGTTAAGTATTAGCATCTGAGAAAAGTGCTTATAAACTCTACATCAGAATTTTAATTTACATAACCAAAATATGGCAGGATTTCATGGACTATTCATTTTCATTTTTCTCTCTCAAGCACCTTATGGGAATTAAATAAAATTGATATGATTATACTCTACTTTATTTGCAGTCTAATTTTAAAAATGAAAAAAAATTGTCAATTTTTGAAATTGTCTTTAAAGAAATCACAGTTTATTTTACCAGTTAATAAAGCACAAAGACCCAGGTATAATGGTATATTTTCTAACACTTCCTTTTTTTATTTTATAAAATTTTGTATGCAGGTTATTTCTACACTGAATTTAACTTACCATATTTTATTCTATTTGAAAATTGATTGCCATTCAGAACTAGTTACATTTTGTCATGCAAGAAATAATGAAAAAATAATTTAATATTGATAATTAAATGTTATATAAATCATATTAATTTCTCAAAAATTTAAAAACATAACATTTGTATGAATCTTTTATTAATTTGCTCTTTATTTGCAATTTTCTTTCAAATATTCACTTTGCAATTCATATAATATAATAATCCATATAAGGTCTGAACACATAAACCAAATTAGGAGTTGATGAACTTTTCACCCTTTCTCACAGAGTAAAATTTATTTCAGTTTTTCTCACAAAGAAAGAAATGTGATTGAGAGATAAATTACCATTTAGCTTCAAACTTAAAACCTTAGTCTTAAGAAAGGCATAAGCAAGTTATTATTTTAGCAGAAAGAGAATATGGAAAGGGCCAGAATAAATATATAACATATGTATTATGTAATCTTTATGGTATATAGCATATATAGCATATTAACATTACATATTTAAATATAATTTGTTATTTCATAATTCTGTAACAGAGTGGAAGGAGCTAAGATATGGAAGCCAGACAAGCCTTGGTTCAAATCCTTCCATATTCCTCACTTGGGCATGTTTTTTAAATGTTTCTCAATTTCATATTTTTTTCTATAAAACGGAGGAGAAAGGTACCTACTTTACAGAGTTCTTTAGGATGCTCTGTGGAGGAAGGGAAGTAAGTGCTTTACATGTACTAACTCTCCCAAAGCTTTTAAGGCAGATTGTGTAATGAAGGAAAAAAACATGATTCAGGTACTATGAGAGTAAACACATGGCCCAGAGTCACACAGCTTATGCAACCAAGCAACCAAATCCAAATTAGCTTCACTTGCCCTCTACTTCTAACATGGATCAGCTCCCATAGAGCTAGATATACAGTTGATGCTCAAGTAATGCTGGGCTGCCTCCTCACTCTTTCCTATTATTAAATGTCCTGGGGAAGTGAATTCATTTGGACATCAGCAAGACATGTTTGCGTTTGCTATGGAACTAGACACAAACAGCAAGTAATATAAAACTTCACCACTTTCAAAGTTAAAAAATAGAAACAATGGTGGGAAACAGGCAATTTAGGGGGAATTTTTGCTCTCACCTATATGCTTTATGATACAGCTGGGGCAAATGTTTATTGGGCAATAAAGTTCTCTGCCCAGTGTTATTACCCAAGGCACAGTCTATGATCATTTTCTGCCTGTAGTTTGTTATTTGGATTGAATTTACTGCTAAGAAAAAGACATATTGTCAAACAGGAAGGTAATTCCTCTCTTGGTCCAGCCAACAAACATGGTAATACGTGTTGGGATACCCTCTTAACTTCATCAGCCACCAACAGCAGTAAACTCTGTCACAGAGGCAATTTAAACTTCCTAACTAGTTAACTTTCCTGAGCAACCATGCCCATCGTGGTTTATTTTGAAGACTCATTTGTTATCCTTCATTTGCTCATGCTTCACTTGCTCTTTTCATTTCAGTCTTTTAGGCTCCCTCACTGAGAGCTGATGGAAAGGATTCAAGAATACAGAAACTATTATGTCCACTTCCATCAGTGTTGTGTTTGGAAGGGGGCACGTACCCTGGGGAGACGGTGCGTGGATGTTATTAAGGATATTACACACTTACATTTCTGCGGTGCTTTGCAATGTAAATTTAAACCTTCCATGTGCCCTCTCATGGCCCTAACTTAATTGCAAGTTAAGAAGGCAAATATTATTACCTGAATCCACGTACTGAGAAATTTTGGAATGAGGTATTTGTAAAACTATCTTGCTGGTAATTAACAATCAATACTCAAAACTGAGTCCTAGGATTTCCATTCCAGTGTTCTTGTCAGCATACAAGAGCAGAAAGAAATCACTGTTCTTTTGTGTCATTTATTTTTTAACTGCTGTAAGTAATGTTTGAATAATTAATTTGTTAAAGAAAATAGCATCCTGGTGCTTTCCTATAAAATATAACTGTGATATAATATTTTTAAAGCAAAATAAAAACCCATGATTCTGTATGAATAAACTACCTACCACCCCACTTCTAGGCTGAGCAAAAATTTCCATTAAAAAGAAACTTCTCAGAGTAGTTCCATTGAATCTGGAAGCCACTGCAAATAATCTGAGCTTGGCATAAAACTAAAGTGAATGGAACAATTAAAAATGGTTTGGACACTTCTGGGTTCAGTTCTTACATGTACTGAGGTTAGAAGTCATCACTTGTATTACATCAAGAAAAAGTTGAACAAATTGAAAATTAGTACCCTTTGTTGGGCTTATCAGAGAACTGTGGTTGCAGGGGAAACTGCTACTCTGAAATTGGGAGAGACTCTTGAATTCACATTGCTACAACTGAGATTTGTTTACCTGAAGCAGAAATCTCTGGAGCCAATATCAATGATGGCTTTTAGTTTCTTTATTCTGATGTTTTGATCCCTGGGATCTTTCTACTCTGGAGGCACCTACCCTCCCAAGGTTAGCCAATTCCAGAAGGTAGTAAGCCACAAGCCAACTGGGCTTTTTGACCACAAAATAACCAATCCAGATCCCACGCCCCAATTACTTCCTTCATTATGCTCTTATAACTATTAAGGAAATTGGTTCAAAATCAATAATTTTCCAAATTAGAAAGCATCAGGCTCAGATTGTTTTACTGATTAATTCCACCACTATATTTAAGGAACAGTTAGTACCAAATTTCTAACACCTTTTCCATAAAATAGAAGAAAAGGGAACATATTCTAAGTCATTTCATGAGACCAGAATTACCCTAATACCAAAGCCAGATAAATATATTACTAGCAGAGAACTATAGACCAATAATCTCATGAATATAGATGCAAAAATCTTCAAAGCCCCAAAATTTCAAACATGAGAAATACAATTTCTAATCTCTCGTATTCACAGGTGCCTCTTTTGACAATTTTCAAGTCTCTTGAATATCCAAACCCACAATCATGTAAAATAATTCAATGTTCCTTAAATCACTCACATAATCAAGACTAGATGATGTGTGATTAGTCATTGTTATAATGAAATGGAAGGATGTAAGTAAATATTTATAAATGTTAGTCAAGATGTGATTACTCTGATGAAATTCTTTTTCCACAAAAGGTGATGAAATGATTGACCTAATGTTGACAAGCTCGTTTGGATATTATACAATTAAAAGTAAATATTAAACTGTCAAGACTGTAATTTATTCACTTTATGAGCTTAAATTGTTGCCTGTACTATAAAATGTTTCCATATAAAAATCATCATTATAAGGTGATTTACAGTTTAAAAAACTTCTATCTGTATGATGTTACTTAATCCTTATTATGATACTTTATTTTAGAAATGGGGAATCGAACTAAAGTTTAGACAGAACAGGGAACTTATACTTCTATAGCATAGATGAATTAAGTATAAACTTAACTAGATAAGTTAGATTCAAATCCTTTTCTAATTCTTATTTTTTGGGTGACTTTGGATAAGTTACTGAAACTCTCTGTGCCTTACTCTTCTTATCTGTGAAACGGAGTAATAGAAATGATAGTACATTTCTCAAAGGTTTACTATGATAATAAATGAGTTTAAATGCTCTTACACAGTTCCTGACACATACAAAGTACAAGTGTTGGATATTATTGTTATAAAACTGTTCACCAATGGAGTCTATATTGAGCTCAAATCTTTTGATGCCAAGTTTGGACTTTGGAGCAAAACAGACCTGCATTCCATTCTTATTCCACCATGCAAAGGCTGTGTGAGTTTTGGGTGAGTAATTTTCTTCATAGATAGAATGGGAATAAAAAATACATGTACACCTAACAGACTTGTGAGGATTATATTTGTCAATATAATACAAAAGTTTCATAGTACCTGATATAGACCAGCAGTATAGGGGATAATAATTTCATTTATATATCCTGTGCAAATATTTGTATACCTCTATTTACATATGACAGGCTGACTAATAATGATCTTTATTAAAAGTTTAATGCACACATATGAGCACTGCTTTGTCTCCTGAATCATTTGTTTCTCAAAGCATTCCATAAGTCATCATCATCATTTTACAGATGAAGATATCAAGGGAGAGAAAGGTTGGGCAACTTACCTAAGATCATAAAACTAAATGATGGGATTAAATGAGAAAGTGGACAGTTTGGTACCAAGCCCTACAATATGTTACCTCTGAGTATCTCCATATTTAGATGCAGTTCTTAATGTGATTACTTTATAAAGAGAACACATACAACTGTTATCTATTCTGGAAACCTAGAAGTCAAGGTTGCCCAAAAATGTTTTCTAATGCCAACTATCTATAAGTATTGTAACAAATACAACAAACATCCCCCCCAAATTAAACAATACGCCCAGGGCTCAAAAATTTCAAGGGAGTGAAAATGAGTTTTACTCAGATGTGAGGGGTATGACAGTCTTCAAGGCTGAGAGGCTTGTGACTTAAGGAGCACACAGTAAATAAGAGACAAGATTTTGGACTCAAGCAAATGGAGAGTCAGCATGCCCCACAAAATATCATCTCCTTAAAACAGAGACTAAGGAAGCATTTACTGGTCTACAGAGGGAATAGATTAGGAATACATCTCTCTGGGCCAGAGCTCTAAAAGGGAAAAAAAATCTTTGAGAATTCAATCCTTGAATTGACAATCTGTGATTTGTTGTGCAGATTTATAGTGTGTAGTCTAGGAAACCACAAACAAAGGAATGGTTCAAATAGTCTATCTAGCAAAATATCTGGCTCTTTGTAACACTCAAACATGACTTAATTTAGCACCAAGCTCTAACCAACTGAGCTAACAGGCCAGTAGTGTAAACATGAGTTTAATTTAAAATTATTGAGTAGTTCTAGCGTACAAATTAGATTCTATGCAATGTGGTTCATGAAGACATTACTTAAAATATCAGAATAGAAGCTTAATAAACATCATTTTACTATTCTGTATAATGAGTATTCTTCACTAAAAAAAGTTGTTCAAAGATACATTGATTCAATGTGAAGATTTAGCCTATTTTATATAGCTTTCTCTTGCTTCAAAATTTATACATTATTTTGAAAGTACTGTTTTTCTTTACTGAGAAAAATTATTTGAAACACTTGAAGTAACTATTAGGGTGTTGTAATTCAGATGTGATAGAAATCCACCTAATTTAAAAATGGAATTAGTATATTCACATTGTATATGTGAAATGCTATTTTTTAAAAAAATTATTTATTTATTTTTTAGACAGAGGGTAAGGGAGGGACAAAGAGAGGGATAGAAACATCCATCTGCGGTTTCCTCTCACGTGCCCCCTACTGGGGACCTGACCCGAAAAGCAGACATGTGCCCTGACTGGGAATCCAACCAGTGACCCTTTGGTTCCCAGGCTGGCACTCAATCCACTGAGCCACACCAGCCAGGGCATGGAATGCTTTCTTATTTTAAAAACATATATGGCCCTTTCTCTTTCATGAGATTCTTCTGTTCAAGTGTCCATGAAACATCTGAGCACATTAAGACCTGATAACTTCCTGAATTGGAAACCATATTGGTTTTGCAAAACTGAGTAGACACTGCTTTATTTTTCTTTTACATTCTTGTAGTAAATATTCCATGGCATATTCAAAGAAATCAATATAGCTTCACCTTTGTTTTATATACCTCAGCAGGCAGGATGGTGACTAAAAGTTAATCTGGGTTTTCAATTGATTATGCTTTTAAAGATATGCCAAAACTGATCAAAATGACTTGCTTTTAATTTCTTTTGAGGACAACATGCTGGCATGGGCTATGCTGAATTGCCATCTTGCTTCTCTCTTCTTTTTGGTTTTGTCCCTTTGAGCAACACCCCAATAGCTGCTGGCTATGCAATTAGGCAACTCTGTCTGCCTTCCGTTTAGTCTTTTTCCCCTTATTAAGCTAGTAGGAAAATGTTAAGCCCCTAGGCATCTGCATCTATTAATAGGAAGAGAAGATTAACTGTCACTGTGACATAGATTCATGATTAGTAGACTGCTGGCAGAGTTCTTTGTTATTTCCTCCTTTTCAGCAACAAGAAAGCCATGGCTATCATTACAACATCAGAATGTGGCTCTGCAGGGCCTCTATTTTGGTCTCTGATGAGAGATTGTTGGTCCCCGTCTTGAATTATCTATCCACAGGATTAAGACAAAAGAAGCAATGTGACTGAGTCCAAGACTCATGATACAGATAAAGAAATATAGAGGTCATGGGGCCCGTCAGAAGCAGGCAGGTAATTAATGACCGGTGTGTATGTCGGCCTTGTGCTGCTTCTAACCCACCACTGAAAATCTTATATTCTCCACTATTTCAAGAGGATAGCATTAACATTTTGCAGAAGTAAAGTCTTTAAAAAATTGTTCTTTTGAAAAAAATAGAAAAATGTATGAATAGAATTACTTTAACAGAATTATTGGAAAAGGGTTAGTTGTAAAGGCAGTGTGCATCTGGTACGAGGCATCCAAAAAGACTTTTCACTTAATTCTTTCATAATGATGTTTTCAAACCATCTGAGGATTCTCAATTCATATCATTCATTTGTCTCTAGACTTTTTTTATTTTACAAAAAAGATATTTTTAAAACAAAATTAAATAAGCTAAAACTTAGAAACACAGACAAGTATGTGTTGCACGATGAAATGATTCTCCAGGTGTGGAGTCTAGACCAGCAGCCTCAAGAAATGCAAATTCTCAGGCCACATGCCAGATCTACTGAATCAGTTATTGTTGGGAAGCCAGAAATCTGTGTTTTAACAAGCATTCCAGATGACTTTGAAAAAGTATAAGGATAACATCTGGACTCCGTTTTGAAAGAACTTCATCTTAGAGGACTGACTATGACTACTTGCTTTCTGTAAAATTCTGTAGGTAAAATTAACCTAACCACATCCTTAAAAGAAAGAATATAGGATGATAACATCTTTCTCAATATCAGGTTCTGCAAAATAGTTGTTTTGTCAATTAAATGGTAACCAGAATGTTTGCACAAGTGTTATTTTACATTCCTTTGGGTGGTCCACTGACCATGCAAACCATCTTGTGACTAGTCAGTGCTTGACTTCTTTTTTCTGCTCCACTCCCTGTGCACAAGCTCTTTTTAATAAACTCGATCTGATTGATAGCCTATTGACATCAGTGCTTATTTCTTTTGACATTGAGACTCAAGTTGCTGGCATTCAAGGTTTGGTAACACTTTGACACACACTGGAGAACCATTGGCACAGTTCTTAAGAACAGTGTCTCTGAAGTCAGCCACTGGGTTTGAATCCCAGCCCGTCACTGAGGTGTGTGGCCTTAGGTGACTTACTCTGTTCTTTAGTTTCTTCTTGTGTAAAATGAAGAAGGTCATATTAATGTCACTTACTTCATAGTATATTATGACAATTTATTGAGTTGATATATGCAAAGCACTTAGAACAATGCCTGACCTGTTACAAGCATTATATAGATCGAATACTCTTACTATTACATACTGTTAACATATCACACTGCAACTTGTGTACTCGATTAACTGATTGAAATTTAGCTTCAAGAATGGACTTGAAGAATAAGAGTATTAGAAATAATGATGCTCAACATCACTAGCCATCAGAGAGATGCAAATTAAAACCACAATGAGCTATCACCTCACACTGGCCAAAATGGCCACCATTCACAAATTAAAAGACGAGTGCTGGCAAGACTGGAGAAAAGGGAACCCTAGTGCACTATTGGTGGTAATGCAGACTGGTGCAGCCATTATGTAAAACAGTATGGAATTTTCTCAAAAAACTAAAAATGTAACTGCCTTATGACCTGGCAATTCCACTGCTGGGATTATGCACTGAGAATCCTGAAACACCAATTTACAAGAACCTATGCACAACCAATGTTCACTGCAGCATTATTTACAATAACCAAGTGCTGGAAACAGCCTATGTGTCCATCAGTACAGGAGTGGATCAAAAAACTGTGGTACATTTACACAATGGAATACTATGCAGCAGAAACAAAGCAGGAGCTCCTACCCTTCACAACTACATGGATGGAACTGGAAAGCATTATGCTAAGTGAAATAAGCCAGCAAATACCATGTGATCTCACCTATAGGTGGAACCTAAGCAATAAAATGAACAAGCAAGCAAAATAGAAACAGAGATATAGAAATAAAGAACAAACTGATGGTGACCAGAGGGGAGGGGAAAGGAGGATAATGGGGGAAAGAGGGGGAAGGGTCAAGTCAAGGAACACGTGTAAAGACCTATGGGCAAGGACAATGGGGTGGGGATTGACTGGGAGAGTGGGGGAGGGGCCGAGCAGGGGAGAAAAATGGGGGTGGGAAATGGGGACAACTGTAATTGAACAACAATAAAAATAAGAAATAATGAATAACAATATTTTTTTAAGTTCCTATGGGGAAGACAGCCTGCATTAAGGGCCTCACTGAGGTACCTGATAATCATGGCTGCTTATGGACCTGGGGGTCTGTACATATAGCAAAGAGACATTTGCCACAAAAATGCAATAGAGAATAAGCTTTGTTGCTTCACATTTTATTATGAGCTTTCTAAAAATAAGCATGCCTTCTATGGAAACCAGGACTTTATTTTCTTCAAAATTATTTTCAGTTGTTTCCATGGTTCTTTGAGAGAACCAGTGTTTCACCTGTCCCTGGCTTACTGTCACTTTATATGAATCTGTAAAGGAATCTATTCAAGGTGAAAATATTGAGAAATCCTTGACTAGGAAACACAGGACTAAGCCTGTCATCACTTACTCTTTCCTCTTCTTTGACCAGTGCTTCTCAAACTTAAATGTTCATACAAATCACCAGTGGACCTTGTTCAAATGCAGACTTTGATTCACAGGCTGTCCAGTGGGGCCCAAGATTCTACATTTATAACAAACTTCCAAGAGCTGCCAATGCATAGCAATGATTTTTATCACATCTATTTTAATAAATTCTGTTGGTTCATTCTTCATGGACTCTTGGACATTATTTATTACATACTTCCTCATTCAGACCTTCAGCCTTAACAACCACGCTTTTGACTTTGAGTCTTTCTCACCATGATTCCCATGTCTTACCACTGCCAAAGTCATCTTTTCCAAACAATGTCTAGAGCACATTCCCCCTGTTATCAAAAACATTCAGTAGATCCCCTGACTAAGGTTCATTTATTGGGTATCACCCAAAGATAGGGGCCCTGCTATATACTAGGGATACAAGCATTAAAAAAAAACACAGGCTCTATCTTTGAAAAGGTAGAACATGACTAAATTTCTTTAAAACTAAAAGAGGGCATATGCATGAGTTGTTATAAACACATCAAGAAGGGGATTAAAGAGAACTATTTTTATAGATTACATTTAGCTGATTTGTAAGGGATGAATGAGTAGATTTGAAAATAAAGCCAGGTGAAAATGGCAGGGAAGGTATGGAACAAAAGTGGTCAGAAGAAAAGCAAAAAGACAGTGGCGGGCTACTAAATGTTTAATAGTGGGTTCTGGGGAAAAGAGGTGCATCGTTTGTTCTTTTACAAGAGCCAACCGCAGCACATCACATAACAGAGCTATGCAGCAATGTGACAAGGTGAGCAGTGAACTATAAGTAGTTTGGTGTTACCAGAATATGAGCTATATATTTGGCTACTGTTATTCAAAATGGTAATGGAAAAAATACAATTAAAATTTTTTGAAAAGATTTTCCATAACTTAACCTTACTTTAGATCTACCAATCTACAGAGCCTTGGGATAGTCACAAATCCAAATTCTTTAGGTCCTCATTTACTCTTGGAGAAATCAAGGGGTTGAATCAGGCAAACACTGAGAAGCACTACATCCTAACTCTCGTAGATGTCATTGAATTTTAGCCATTATTTACTATCATCCCCCGTCATGTGCTCCACATTCTAGTGATTAAATTTTCTAGACTACCTCCCAGAAAGCTTTGTGATTTTTCCTTCCCCACAGCCATCTTATAAAATTAGGAATATTAGCTCCTTAGTTAACTTTAATGGGCACAATATATAGGCAAAATTATGACAAGTTCAGTTTCATTAAAGCAATCACTTGTACCAAAGCTGGAATTGTGATCCTTTGGGCTGACTCAGTGGGACTCAAGACACCATGACAGTAGGGTCGGTGAGTGTGACATAGTAGTTTAGACAGCTGGGGAGCCATTACAATGTTGTTCCACCACTTCGAGGCATGATGTATGGAAAAGGAATTTACAGTTCTGCACCTTCAGTTCCTCATTCGGTAAGTAGAGATGATCATTAGACCTGACTTCTTAGAGTGTATGAGAAGACTAAGTTAAATAAAAGATTAAAATTCAGTTTAAATGGCAGGAATGTACTGGGTTCTCAATGAATATTAGTGTAATAGTTAATTTTAAGTATCAACTTGGCTGGGCCACGGGGAAACCAGATATTTGGTTAAACATTATTCTGGGTGTATCTACAAGTGTTTCTGGATGAGATTAACATTTGAATCAGTGAAACAGATTGCTCATTCCCAGTATGGGTAGGCCTCATCCAGTCTCTTAAAGGCCTGAATAAAATAAAAGATTGAGTAAGGGAGAATTTTTCTCTCTGCTGGGGCATTCATTTTCTCCTGCCCTCACACTTGTGCTCAGACTGTGACTCACAGCATGGGTTCCTCTGGTTCTCAGGCCTTCAGACTTGGTTGGAAATACACCATCAGTTCTCCTGGGTGTCCAGCTTCCCAACTGCAGATCTGGACACTTTCAGCCTCTGTAATCACGTGGGCCAATTCCTTATAAACACACACACACACACACACACACACACACACTATTGGTTCTGTGTCTTTGGAGAACCTTGACTAATGCAATTAATAATTATTATCATAAGAAACATAGCCCAGCAGGACCAAGATTTAAGATCATCTCATTGCAAAGTCAGTGGTCAGAGTGAATGTTGTAGGTTGGATCAGAACTTTAGAAGACGTTGATGTTGTTGATTAAGGCGTCGCACTGTCCACATCTTTTTATGCCAAGTTAACCCCACGTTCAGGAGAGATGACTCTACAGTTTCAAGGATTCAATATTTATTATTTTAGACTACAAATAATCTTTAGAACTCTTTGGTGACCATGCTGGTTATTTGATCCACATTTCTGCTACACTGAGACAGAAGACTTTGAGGGCTAATGAATAGACAAGATGATTTTCCCTGAATCTCCTGAAGGTTCTGTGTTGTCTGATATAAAAGTCACTGGACTGATAGGGAATTTCTGTATGCAGAATCATCTTCCTTTTACTCAAGCTTTCCTTATTTGCCAATACTTATCTCATACTATGTATTAAAGTCTGAACAGAAGATGAGCCCCTGATAATGACTTCAGCATCCCTTCTCCCATACTGAAAATAGTTTTTTTCTTCTGAAAAAAATATTTCTCATGTTCTTCAAAGTCCATCTTTAAGCCAATTTTCTCTATAAAGTCTTTCCTATTTATATCAAGTTGAGAAATCACCTTCGGTCATTTGTAATTCCCACAAGATTTCATAGCTAGACACAAAGTGGGGATTGATCATGTGCTTCATTATTTTCCAATTGTCATATAAAGATTTTAGTTCCTAAAAGGTAAGACACTCTCTGGTATTTCTATGTAATCTGCAAGACATTCCATATGCAAGTCATGTCAATATTTTTACAGGCACTTGCTGGTAAAGATGGTAATTATTGGGTTCAGCACTGAGATAATATCCTGCCTTTGAGGACCATATCCAAATGGAAGATTCCATTTTGGAAGGACAATCAAGATGTTGGAGGATCCAGAATTTCATGTACTAGTTTTGGAGAAAATATATTTCTTGGTGACTTGATAACTGCTTTCAAATATTGAATAACCCTTCTTAACCTGGGGGTTGAGTTATCATTTGTGACAGAATATTCTGCACTGTATTGGTATTATGACTTCCACTTCAGGCTAAGCCTGAAGGCATTTCAGCACTTTGGTTACATAGGCCAGTTGGGAAAGAGGAAGAAGTCAGCGTGTACAGAAATCAAATCTACAGGACCCGACTCTCTGTGTAGCCATGCCCCAGGTGGACAACCCACACTTCACTCGTCAAAATCAAAAGTCTAATAAATAGAAGTTGGCTCAGAAACAAGGCAGAACCGAATCCGGCACTTAGCCTCAGTGCCTGTTGCTGAAAATGGCTAGGTAAGGCAAGGCATAATATGAAAGAAAATGACAGAAATAGTTCATTTCAATAGTTTTGAAGATATGCTTTTTAGTTATTTAAGGAAGCTCTTCACTTTTGAAGAAGGGATGGGAATCATATAATTCAAAGATTATCTGATGAAAGAAAACTTGCTTTGGAAAGGGAACAAGTACTAACGTGGTTTATCATATTGTTCAGTCCTCTCTATCCAAGTGGCAAACAAGAAGACACAGCACAACAAAGACAGAGAGAACCTCTGAGTGTGGAGTAAAGGTTATATTCAATTTAAAACTAAGCTAAAGTATCATCTACAACAGAAACATATACACACAGAGATGTTTGGAAAATGTTGGGGTTGACATCAGATACCATTAATCTCTTTTCTAAAATAAACTCTATTTTTAGAATGGTTTTAAGTGTACAGAATAATTGCAATAATAATAAAGTTTACATGTATCAACACTTATTTCCCTATTATTATCACCTTATCTTAGAATATACATTTGTTATCATTAAAGAAACATCGTTCATGCATATTATTAACTAAAGTCAATACAGACCTTATTCAAATTTTCTTAGTTTTCACTTAATATCTCTTTTTAGTTCCAAGGCCCCTTCCAGGACATCAGATGCCCTATAGCAGGGGTGTCAAACTCATTTTCACCTGGGGCCACATCAGCCTCGCCGTTGCTTTCAAAGGGCCAGATGTAACTTTAATTCCTTAATAGTTAAGGAGTAGTTACATTTATACAGTCCTAAAATTACATTCGGCCCTTTGACGGCAACCACCAGGCTGATGCGGCCCCTGGTGAAAATGCGTTTGACACCCCTGCCATATAGTCATCATGTCTCCTTAGGTTCCTTTAGTCTGTAAGAGTTCCTCAGGCTTTCTGTGTTTTTGATAACCTTGACAAGGTGTTTTGTAGAGTGTCACTCACTTGGCACTTGTCTGGTGTTTTATTCATGGTTAGTCTAAGGTTTTCAGTTTTGAGAGAACAAACACAGAGAAAAAGTTTCATTTACATTACATCATATCAAGGGCACATACTATCAACATGACTATAGGAATTTTTCTAGATGTTCATTATCAAGTTTAGCAAACCCCCCTCTATTTCCAGTTTGCTGGGAGATTTTAATTATAAGTGGGTGTTGAATTTTGTCCATTGTTTTGGTCTCAATTGATACAATCATATGATTTTCCTCCTTTTCCTGTTGGTGTAATGAATTACAGTGGCTGAATGATTTTCAAATGCTTAACCAGCCTTGCCTACTCTTTTGAATATATATCTCATCTGCCTAACCTTTTCATTATAATCCTTTCAACTTTCCATTAAATAAAATATCTGTATGTATAGATCCTTGTACTACAAACAAGTTTGGAGAGGTGCACTTTTTCATGTGTCATAGATTCTAATAGAAATAACTTTAGACATTATTTGAACAGAAATGTTCCTAAGACTATAAATGAAAATGACTTTCAAACTGAGATGAATATTACACTTTTTATTCTGATGTTCCAGGTTAAGCTCTATACTACATGTTATATTTTTTTCTCTTTTTAGAAAATTTACTTTTAAATTACAGTGGGTGTACAATATTATATTAATTTCAGGCATACAACATAGTGACTAGAAATTTATGTACCAACTGAAGTGGTCCCCCCTGGTACATCTAATACCCATCTGACACCACACATCATTATTAAAATATTATTAATTATATTCCCTATGATGTACTTGACATCACCATGATGATTTTTATAACTGACAATTTGTAGTTTCTAATCCCTTTCTATGTTTTTTTTTCATTTTAAAAAGATGAAATAATTTGTTTTGATAAGCCTGACTGCAAAATGTAGATTTCATCTGGAATCCTGTTTGTATTAACAGGTCAGTTACAAAAGTGTTTAGGTTTAGGGGATCAATGGGAAGATTGAAAAGACACTTGGCTATGATGGAGTAATTGTGAATACAAGTGATAGCATTCTGTGGAATGCTGAGCAATTAATCTGTAATATGATTTACAGGTTATAGTAATCAGGCAGTTCACCAGGGCACCATTCTTTTCTTAAATGACCCAGAAACAGTTGAAAAAAAGAAATGCTTTTGTTCAAAAGCAGTTTCTTCAAGAATAGAGAAATATAAACTGAAAATTTGATACCCTTCCCTGTTCTTTTGTTTGCATTTTCCTCTTATAATTTTATATTCCCTTTATCTTTCCAATGTATAAATGGTTTATTTCCTTAATATATATGATTATAACATGTAAAGAGGGGTTTTAAGAATAACAATGTATGTAAGATATGTTTTCATTCCTGTACAAAGATAGTTACTTCTTTTAAGCTTATATGGCCACATAATATTTCACAGTGACATAATATAACATCATTCTATTAATAAACATTGAAGCTATCTTTATAATTTTGCTACTAGAAGCAATGTGACAGCAAACACTAGTATTACTGTGCACGTGTGACTGTATAGATTCCTAAATAACAAAGTTTCTGGGACAGAATGATGCCATATTAAATTTCACATATATTTCTAAATTTACCTCCAAAAGGCTTATGCCAATTTGTGAAAAAAGAAATAAATGATCAAGGGAGGTTTTCTCCCCACATTTGGCCGATATTCTTAATCATTCTTAAGAATTTTTGTACAAATGTGGTTATATTTCTTTTTAAATTGTGGAGCCCCTTCTTTCACTTGACATTTTTACACTTAGAATTAGATGATTCTACGTTAAGGTGTAGCAGCTAACTCCCGCTTTGGCCTCTGTATACCCAGCTTCCGATAAGGACACCTCAAGGACACCTCAAGGCTAGAGTTATTTTTGCATCAGCTTCTGTACCTCCTGCTTCAGCCACGTAGGATAGGGTGTCCAGAGAGCTATAAAAGCCTTGCTCAGTCAAGTTTTGGGGCCCAGAATTTGGAGACTGCCTCCTCTGGGTCCGCGCGCGTAATAAAGCCTAACTCCGTTACCCTGAATCGCGCCAGAGTCATTATTTTCTGTAACATTTTGGTTCCCCGACCGGAAACGACTCACGCGAGCAGGCTGTTTGCCTCTGGTGAAGGCGGCCGGGACTGACGGGGCGAGCCAGCAGCCAGAGGAAGCACATGCCCCAGTGATTTCGGGTCCTGGAAAGCTGCGGCTCGCCTCTGCCTGGGGTTCTGAGCCGCCCTTCAACCCGGGCAGGTGGGGAAAGCAGACTGCGGCTTGTCTGGAAGGTGCTGGATGGGTAAGTGCCCCGGGGACCAGACCCGAGACCAGGTCCACTTTTGTAGTGGAAAGGGAGGCTGATCACCTCTCAGGCCCCAGTGGCCTCAGGCATCCAGATAAGGTTTCCCTCTCTCAGGAGGGAACTCAGGCCCTAGTGGCATCAGGTATCTGGACCAGGTTTCCCTTTCTCGGGGAGGGAAAAGTAATAAACTCTGTGAAATTGTGTGTGTGAAAGAGAGTGAATGTGTTTGTGGCTCCATGGGCGTCAGCCTACAGAGCATGAGTGGGCCCTAACCTCTTGTTCCTCAGTCTGTCATACGGCGTAATGGCTGGGAAGCTAACCCAGACTCTACGTGGGCAGCCTTAGCTAAGACAGACCTAAGTTTCTCCCCAGAGGAGAGGCCAGGTGGGTGAGTGAGAGAACCCTAAAACCCTTTGGTTGTCTGCACATAAGGCAAAGAAACGTGGGGAGCGCCCGGGCAGAGGAAAGGTGCCCGAATGTGCTGTGGATGCCTGGCCGCCAAAACACAAGCACAGGTTCTCATTGCAAAGACCCCAAAACGTCCCATTTATCAGGCCACCCAGAGGCTGATATACCGGCCTTTCCAGCCCAGAGCAGGTCTTGGGGCACCGCTGTGGCGGAAATGCTCCTGGCGGGAGCCGGTTGCCGGCCAGGGGGTGGTCCCCCGGCAACCCCATCCCCTTGGCTTCCCGGGATGCGGTGAGCGCTGCTGCCAGGGGGCTGTAACACTCGGGAGGGCAGGCCCCTGCCCCGGAGGATGCCCCCCCCCCCCACCGCCCCAGCCACCTTCCCCGCCAGCCTTCCCAGCCATCCCGGAAGGGGAGGGGAAGGGCGGGTGGAGGGACGTGGGAGGCACGGGGAAGTGAGAAAGATCTGCCTGGCTGCTCGCAAGGCCGGACCCGCCACCGTCAGTCTCTCCCCAGCCACTGGAGGAAAAAGGAGGGCCTCTCGCACCCACGCAGTAACCAATAGTGTCTTGCCTGAGACACCACCTACCCCTGTAGAGGCCCCTAAGAGAGACTCTTGGCTCCCCCGCAGGTAGCACCAGATGGGACACTCCAGCCGGGGCCAGTGGTTTTCTGCTGCGGGCTGTTCAGCACCACCGACCTCCTTGGCTGGGGGCGCCGCACGCCCTCCTGTTCAGAGGGGCCTCGGGCCCTGGTAGACTTGATGGAGTCCGTGATGTGGACCTGTCAGCCCACTTGGTGCGGCTGCCGCCGGCTCTTGCTCACTCTGTTCGGTGCTGGGGGGAGGCACAAAATCTTACAGGAGGCCCATCAGTACCTAGAGGCCCATGCACCAGCGGGCACCCTTGATCCTTCCCAGTACCCTCGGGCAGCTGCACCTGAAGTGCAGCCAGACTGGGATCATAGCACGGACCAGTGAAGAACGGCCCCAGATAAGGGCCCACAGAAAAGCCAAAAGGGACACTTTAAGGTAGAGAAAGACCAGTGTGCCTATTGCAAGGAGAGGGGGCACTGGAAACGGGAATGCCCGAACCGAAAGCGAAAGGAGAACTCAGCGGCCCCTCCAGCACCAGGAATCCTCAGCCTGGCCGGGCTAGACACAGAATGAGGAAGACCGGGCTCGATAAAATTGGGCCCCCACGAGCCTATGGTCAGAGCAAAAGTAGGGGACCAATCACTGACTTTCATGGTAGATACTGGAGCAGAACACTCTGTAGTCACAATCCCTGTGGCGCCCCCATCAGGCCGGGAAGTTTCCATCATAGGGGCCACAGGGCAACCCGGTGGGTCAAAAAGATTCTGCCAAGCTTGAACACTTGAGCTCGGAGGACACCAGGTCTGGCATGGATTTCTCTACCTGCCCGAATGCCCCATTCCCCTCCTAGGAAGAGACTTGCTGAGCCAACTTTCGGCTCGGGTGGCATTTTACCCCTCAGGGCAGGCCACACTCAAGATAGGCAATTCCAGCCTACCGGCCCTGGTCATGCCCCAGGAAGAAGAATAACGGATATACAAAGAAGATCGGGTCCCGAGCTGCCAGGACCCTTTAACAGATGAATTTCCAGATGTATGGGCAGAAGGAAATCCACCAGGACTTGCCACTGGCCTCACTCCAGTAATCATAGATTTGAAACCGGGGGTGCAGCCTCGCTGTCTCAGGCAGTACCACATACCCAAGGAAGCCAGGATAGGGATAGCTAGAGTAATAGACAAGTACCTGGCCGAAGGGATACTGGTCCCCTGCCAGTCACAGTGGAACACACCGCTCCTCCCTGTTAAGAAGCCAGATGGGTCTGGATATCACCCCGTGCAGGATCTCCGAGCAGTCAATGAGGTCACTCTCACCCTGCACCCAACCGTACCCAACCCCTGTATGTTGCTGAGCCAGCTACCCCCAACTGCTTCGCATCTTACATGTCTAGACTTGAAGGACGCTTTCTTTTGCATACCCCTGGCACCTACCAGTCAGACTATATTTGCTTTCGAGTGGGAAAGCTCCCACATGGGAACTAAGACTCAGCTTACTTGGACTAGTTTGCCACAGGGGTTCAAGAACTCTCCCACTATTTTCAGTGAAGCGTTGGCCCGAGACCTGAAACCTTTCTCAGAGCGGCATCTCAACCTCGTCTTGCTCCAACATATAGATGATTTGCTACTGGCAGGGTCAGGAGACCATGAATGCCAAGAAGGGACATGGGCCTTGCTCCAGTTATTAGCTTCAGGGGGCTATCGTGTGTCAAAGAAAAAGGCCCAGATTTGCCAAAAGGAGGTTCGGTTCCTAGGTTTCCAAATAAGCCAGGGTCAAAGGACATTAGGAACTGAAAGAAGGGCTATAATCAGTCAGCAAAACAGACCCACGAGCAGAAAACAGCTTTGGGAATTTTTAGGGACAGCTGGATTCTGCCGGATATGGATTCCAGGGTCCGCAGAAATAGCTAAACCAGTGTACCAGGCCCTAAGGGGAGGCCGAGACTGCCCCATTCAACTGGGGACCAGAGCAGCAGAGTGCCTTTGAAAGACTAAAAGAACTGGTCAGAGCTCCAGCCCTCGGTCTGCCCAACCCTGACAAGCCATTCTCCCTGTTTGCCCATGAGAAAGGGAAAATAGCCCTTGAAGTTCTAACCCAGCTTGTAGGACCTTGGCACAAGCCTGTAGCCTATCTGTCCAAGTAGCTAGACAATGTTGTGGCAGGATTGCCCCCTCTCCCCCCCTTGCTTGAGGGCGATAGCAGCCACAGTAATCCTCCTGCCGGAGGTAGATAAGCTAACCTTGGGACAGGAGATTAGCCTTCACGTGCCACATGCTGTAACCAACCTCCTAGCTGGACAAGGACACTGATGGCTCTGGTTCTGAAGGTCTTTAACGGAAGTCCAAGGGTGACCATCTGACTTATAAGGTGTTTGCAAGGTCTAAGCTTTAGGAAAACTGCCAGATGTGCCTGCAAATTTAGGGACTTTTAGTAGAAGGTATCAGTGGTGCTAGAGATTTTTTGCTGCCACATACTGAGTTTAAGTATAGTCCTTCCTAGTGTGGGAAAGAAACTAGGATTAAAAGTGAATAATGGTTAAATATGGATGTGTAAGAATATGTATAAAGGATGTAAAAGTTTTAAACCTAGAAGAAAAGAAACCTCAACTGCTCTTTTTCTGGTATTATGGGAATGTAGTTTCAGCAGGGTATTGTTTCTGATCAGAATCCTGTATTTGCAAGACCTAATTTAAGTTCGCCTGTAACCAGTTGGGGAGAATGCCCTTGTCACTTGGGACCCAGGACGAGTCATTTGGGCTGATGTGTTTCAGTCTGAGGTGAAAGAGCATGTCTCTGCCAAGAGACCAGGCCTGAAAGAGCATGTCTCTGCGAGGCACCAATGGACACATTGGTGCAAGAGAATGCCTCTACCTGTGTATTGTTTCAGATTTTGCTCTGTATCTGCTTTGAAAAGGAAATTGAGGATTCCAGGGAAGGTTGAAACTTCATAATCTGTAGGAAAGTGAACAAGGAAAAGGAAGATTAGAAGGTTTGTGAATATTGCAGAAGGTCTGTGGGAAACTGTAAAGATAAATGGAAAAGTGAAAGTTTTGAAAAAGAATTATGTATTGTTAGTTAGTAATGAAATGTACAAGGCATAGAGATACAATTTTGGTGATATTAGAAGGAAAAGGATTTTCCTTCACACTTTGTATTTTTCTCCCTACCTGACCCCTCCAGAATTTGGCATTCTGAAGGAGTGATTGATGACATAAGGTTTCTTTGCATAAAACCAGTAAGACTAGTCGTTAAGGGTGGTTTTGTTAACCAAGACTTTGACTGGAATGCCACGCCTGAAGGAGGCATGTATGGGTTCTGGTTGTCACCAGAAAGCCCTGAGGAACTGGGATTGACTTGCAAAGCTAGCAAAAGCCCACGAGAAAAAGCCCGGTACTTTGGTTGGTTGTGCGGTTTGTGCCAGTCTTTCCAGGGAAGGAATGAAGGTTGCTTCCCTGAAAGATGGCTAAAAAGGAACCTGTAGGCACAATGGAAGGCTCAAGGATTTGAGTGCAATGACTGGTACAGGCGAAGCCAGATGGCAGATATGTGTCTCCGCTTCTGTGCCCCGAGGGGCAGACTGAGAAGTCAATCTAAGGGTTCCCTGTGTGAGTTCCAGCAAAGCAGACTTAAAGGTCATAGGCGATCTAGGCTGCTCTTGGTGTGTTTATGCAAACGAACAGTCAAAATTAAAAGCAGGACCCAAAGTAGTCCCTGTAATAACAATGAGGGTGATTTCAAGGAGAAAAATTGTGATTTAAGGAAAATCACAAAGCTCAGTATCAGACATCAGAATGGCGCAGCTAACTGTCTTGGAAGTTTGCTTTCATTTGAAAGTTGAAACTGGGTTTGTAATGTCACCAAGGATGTGCAGTTACAGGCATGAAGGACCTGTCCAATTGTAATTGTTAAATGTCATTGCGGGAAGGACCTTGCAACTGAGTGTCTTCTCAAAAGACCATCTCACAGCCACAGAGACTGTTTTGGGGATTGTTGCATGAATTAACCTATGTGTTCTTCTGTTTTCATAGGGCGTATGCCTATGACCTCATTACCTGGGTGATTGGTTGCAGCATAGGCCTCACTTGAGAAGCCCATTTTCATCATCGCCCCATCAGGCTCAACGGTTTGGCTGAACTAAGTGGTTGGGTTGGTGAAGGGTTGGGGCAGTCTGTGGGCTTCATTTTAGAACTAATTTGCCCTTTTCTGTCTTGATACCTTGGACAGAAAGGGCCCAGATGTCTGAAAGGAGGGAAATCCCAATATAGACCCTCAGCCCCAGTGAAGTGTACTAGGCCACCAGAGTTTTGGATAGGTGTAACATGCCTTGTATACCTTCCTCCAGA
>PVKU01003271.1:39180-185904 GCA_004027475.1 Anoura caudifer
TGGTTATGATTTAATTGTGCTTCCAATTCTCTTTTCAAATCTATCTCCTCCAGAATATGACCTGACCAGAATGCCAACTGTCCAGTAATGCCAGCCTTTGGACACCAAGCCTGCGACTTCCTGGTGACTGCCAACTGACCAGGATTCTGTAAAGTCCTTCCCCTTACAGGAAGGACTCCCTCTGTGCTGCACCCCTCCCCCTCAGGGCACCCCTGACCCAAGGATAGGTAAGATGATGTCCATGTCCAGCCGGAAGTAGTTACAAGAAGATGAGACCTTTGTCCATTGTCCTTTTTATGATTATAAATTTTGCCAGAGGGAGGAGATTCCATGTGGTTTCACCAGAGTACAAGCCCCCACAGCTTTGGTAGAAGAAAATATCCGCAAACTCCAGGATATCCAGAACAAGATTAAGAACCAGGACCAACCTTGGGCATCCACCCCTTGGTGGCAATCTATCATGTACTCAGTTTTAGCCCAAGTCTTAGGGCCCCTACTCATCCTTTTCCTTGTCATATCCCTAGGACCTTGCTTACTCTGCACCCTTACCCAACAGATCGAGAGCATGGTAACCTGCAAGGCCACCATGAAAATCCTCACCCTCCAGAGACACTATTACCAGAGACTGCAACCCACCCAAATCGAGGAAGAAGAATATGCAGACTATTATGCTGATGCTAAAACAGACACTAGCACTGTTTAGCATCAAAGGGGGGAATGTTGCAGCTAACTCTCGCTTTGGCCTCTGTTACACCCAACTTCCGATAAGGACACCTCAAGGCTAGAGTTATTTTTGCATCAGCTTCTGTACCTCCTGCTTCAGCCATGTAGGATAGGGCGTCCGGAGAGCTATAAAAGCCTTGCTCAGTCAAGTTTCAGGGCCCAGAATTTGGAGACTGCCTCCTCTGGGTCTGTGCGTGTAATAAAGCCTCACTCCATTACCCCGAATCGTGCCAGAGTCATTATTTTCCAAATTATTTTCCATAACAAAGGAATTGTAGTGTCTTTAAAAAAAAAAGATTTTATTTATTTTAATTTTTGACAGTGGGGAAGGGAGGGAGAAAGAAGGAAGGAAACATCAATGTGTGGTTACCTCTCATGTGCCCCCTACTGGTGACCTGGCCCACAACCCAGGCATGTGCCCTGACTGGGAATGGAACCAGCAACCCTTTGGGTCGCAGGCCGGCACTCAGTCCACTGAGCCACAGCAGCTAGGGCTGTAAGGTCTTTTTGGACAGGCAGTTTCTTTAAGGGGATGAAAACACTAGAATTCTGCAAAATCCCATTTGTGTTTTTCAGAAAAAAATCAATTATGAGAAACAAATATTGTATAATAAATAAAATGTGTTTTAGTTTTAAAGTCACTACTATTCATTAAAATGTCAATTTAAAAATTGTGGGCACACAAGGCAATGCAGATCATTTTTCATGGAAATGAATACTTGAAAGCTATGTGATCTTATTAACCAATGTCACCCCAACGTATTGTAAAAGCTAAAAAATAAAAATTGATCTAATTTCTATACTTACATCTTTATACGTACATACATTATTTCATAAAGAAAGACTTTCCAATTTTATCGATGTAGATGATGAAACAACTGTTATATAAAAAAAGGGAATAATAGCAGGTTTTTCCGTTAGAAATACTAAAATAAGTTTTAAAGCCCCGAGTAACTTTTGGCTTTAAACAATTTAATCATTTGTGTAAGAGATGATTCTCTAACGGTGGTACTTCACTAATGTCATAGCACTGAAGGCCAGTTGACACTGCATAGTGAACACATGCGATAGTATCTTTCTAAATATGGCCCTGATTTCGACTAAAAACCACTTTCTATTTTAGAAGCAACATCTATGAATAAATGTTTCTATAATATACTCTCACTTTCCGATTTTTGAAATCGTTTATACACAACAATTTATTATATAAAAAGTTGTCAGAATTGAAAATTGCTACACATTATATAAGTTGCTAAATAATTTTATTCAGTATTAGTTCTATTAAATAAGATTTAAATAAAATATATTTGTTCTAAAAATGGAGTGTATCCAGGTGTTACATTATTTAAAAAAATATTATGTAAGCTAAAACACTGAATAAAAACCCACAAACAGTACTATTGTTAATTTTAGGTGAAATTTAAATATAGTACTTTATTTTAGAAGAAATAAAACCGTGTTTACATAAAGGATTGAATTGTCAAAGCATGCTCATAAGAATCACATTTAACCAAAACCTCCAAATAATACAAAATAAAACAAAATCCAACTACCCTTTCTCTGATACTGCATATTCTAAATCATTTTCAGTAACTGGAATACTGATTATGCATGGTTCTGTGAATTCTGGATTCCATCAGTGTTTCTATTTCTTCTTGAGTCAGTTTTTAGAAGTTAGATATTTCTAGGAGTTTTTCCATTTCACCTATATACATTTTCAAATTTCTTAGTGTAATGTCTATAATCGTATTTTGATTTATTTTTGTGTTGAAAGGTATGTCACAATGCACAATTTCCCATTCCTGAAATTGTTTTACGGTGTCTTATTTTTTTCTCCTTTTTATTATTTTTGATTAAATTTATGGAGGTGACATTGGTTAATAAAATTGTATAGGTTTCAGGTGTACAAGTCTATAATACAGCATCTGTATATTGTATTGTGTATTCACCACCCCAAGTCAAATTTCCTTCCATCACCCTTTACCCCTCCCCCATGCCGTCTTCTGTCTTGGCATCCCCCTTTTTGCCTCTGGTAATCACCATACTGTTGTCTGTGTCTATGAGTTTTTTGTTGTTGTTTCCTTTTTTGCTTAATCCCTTTAACCTTTCCTCCCAGTCCCTCAACCTCTCTCCCCCACTGACAGCTATCAGTCTGTTCTCTGAGTCTCTTCTACTTTGCTGATTGGTTTATTTTGGTCTTCAGTTTCCACATACAAGTAGATCATATAGTACTTACTTCTACGACAGCCTTTTCTTTTCTTCTTAATGAGTTTCAACACAGGTGTGTACATTTTATTTGTATGGTCAAATAGTTAACTTTTAGTTTTATGGGTTCATCTTTTTATGATTGTTTCCATTTCATTATTTTCTATTTCAATCTCTATTATTTCCTTCTTTCTACTTTCTTTGGTTTTATTTGCTAATCTGTTTCTAGCTTTTTGAATGTTTTATTAATTTGAAATACTTTATTCTTTTAATACTTACAATAGTTGCTAAATTTCCTTCAAAGTAATATTTTAGCTGCATTTTCATATGACACAGTTAAAAATATTCTAAATTCTTATTATGATTTGTTTATGTTCCATTTGTAATTTGTATTGTACACTTGACAAATGTGGGATTTCATGTTATATTTTGTCATTGTTTCCAGTTTAATTTCATTGAGTTCAAAGAAACTTTAACTCCTCTTACTCTTATTGTAAACACACATTTTGTTATTTATCACTTTGATGGTTTATTTTTTAATCACATCTGCAAAGTCCCTTTGTCATTAAGGTAACATTCACAGGGATTAGGATGTGAATATAGGGAAGGGGGCATTGTCTAGTGTATGAGCTCATTTTGTTTCATTCCTGTATTTCTCAAAGACCATACTGTCTTTATAACAGATCTTGATATTCAGTAGAGTAAGAACTCATCTTTTAATATTGTTATTTTTTGCCATCTGCATTTATATATAACATGTTTACCACCTTGTCAATTTTCACACATACGCGTATCAACTGAGATTTTTCTTTTGATTGCAAAACACCTATCTATTAATTTCACAAAATATAATAACTTATTTTTATCTTCAATAACTACTAGAATTTAGAAGGTATGTTTAGATCTTCTATATAACTGTATCTGATTTTTTAAAAGTTCTGTTAAAGTAGACTAGCCTTGTGTAGATCAGAATCACTTGGTGTATGTCCACTTTGTTTTAGAACATTAAAGACACCTGACTCCAGTTACACATGAACTCACTGATTCAAGGTTAACTTGAAATAGTTCCTGCTGGTAATCAATTTAGTTGCATTGTCATCTTTTCTATTCACCAATTGGCTGAGGTCAACATTCTTCCTTGGATCTTGGTTTTCTAACTTTATTCTTTTCATTTATATTTATTCATACTTTTCTTATGTGTGCTCCTGATGAGTATAAAGAAAACTGAACACTTTCAGCATAGTTGTGAAACAAGAAAAGCCTGATTTGTAAAGAGATGGTGCAGATATATTTTTTCAGAGTATTAAATGCAGAGTCTTTGCAGCTTCATTACCTGACCTAAATATGGTTAGAGATGCCAGGGAGTTAAAAACATATTTCAAATGACTTTTTTTTGTGTTGAGTGAAGTTCCTTAGAAATAGATTGAAATGAAAATTTGTGTGCGTGAAAGTGATTTTCTAAGGGAGTAATATTAGACAAAACCTGTAAGAAACGAGGGGCACTAGATAGGACAGGGGAAGTACCAGTACAAGTCACTAGTGTCAGGTGAAGTCCAGTGTTCACCTATTCTTTCCCCCAGGAACTCTGGAGCTTACAATGCAGTGCAGATTTTATCCCAGTTTTAGGCTAGGAAGCTAGACTTTTGTAATCCCCACCAGTCTCTTATTGCATATACACCTAGCTTTGTAATCCCAGGGCAACTCTGGGAGAAGTGGCTCTGATTACCCAAGGGCAAGACTCTGAATAACTTACAGGTATGTGGCATGAGCAACACTTGTGGCTGTTGAGGGACAGGCACTCATGAACAGGTACAAAGGATTCCAGTGTATGTGATTAGGTGCCATCATTGTATTCACTTCAGCACTCTCCTTTATGCTTATAACAAATACCTATCTCATTATTAATCATGACTTTTTATAATACACACTATTCTTTTATTGTGGTAGAATGATTTACAATCTGAAGGTATACATTATTTTAGAAAGATGTAATTTGGCTTCTTACATGGGCTTAAAAATTGTATCTGGGAAGAAGAAAACAAAGAAAAAACAAAAAATTATATCTGGGCATCAGAAATTTTTGAAGGAACATATATTGAAATAGTAATGTGCATTAAAGGGATACTAATGTAATAAATTAATAATAAATTAATGTAATAAAGAGATGAGACTACAAAAGACACTGGCTAGCTGTTTACCAAAACTATTTTCTGTTGTTTCTTTTCTTCTTAGATTTTTCCCAGTGTACCACTGTTGGAAGGGTTAGGTGACTGAGTTATTACTAACAAAAAGTGCAATATATATTGGAATACTGGAAGTGATATATGTGAATAAATCTGGCCCATAAAAACCTCTCATTTAATCCTTCAGGCTCTTTCTTTCTCTATGTGCTGGTTGGATTTCAGTGCCCAAGATGACCTTGAGAGACATGTATTCAAGGTGGAGGAGCCTTAATCAGTCTTAGTTTCTGAATCATTACATAGGACACATTCCCTCCTTCAATGGAAGATTTCTAAAGATCTAACTTGTGGAGATTTTAAAATTTTTGCTTTGGAAAGTAGTAATTGGCTTTATTGCTCTCACAAATGAAAGAGTAATCACCTGTGGGTGTAATCTGTACATGATTTCTAGACACCTAGAAAAACAATCTGACACCAGTTTTACATTTCTTTATAGCATTGTTATTTGAGAGTGTATGGAATAAAACAAAAGTTCACCTATCATAATGTTTTATATGATGGGGGGTCACAGATTCTCCTTCTATTATTCAATTTCTAAAAATCCTCAGGATCATCACAATCCTTAGCAAATGATTGAATTGAGATAAAAAAATCATAGGTTTTTCAAATTGTATCTGCTTTCTTAAGTAAAATAACACCTTTTCCAGTCAGATATGAAAATATTGCTGAGGCATTCTTTCATAAGTGGATATAAAATTTGGTGTGGTTTATACTAATTTAAAGATTTGATCCTGAGTAACTGGATAATTTGGAGAAAGGACATGGAAATTTATTTAGTCTCCTAAACTCATGTATTCATTTAAATAAAATTTGGATTTAGGGAAGTAAGTAAAGATGTAGAGGGAGTTTTGAATATTTAGAGGTAAAGAAAAACACGTTCACATATTTAGCCCATTGTATTTGCCAAACTTTAGACTGGGTATACTTCATATGCAATATTTCACTGAATCTTCATGACAGCCCTGTGAATTAGACATTAGTTTCCCTATTGTATGCAGGAGGTCTTCTAGTGTCACCAGTGAAATACAGATACAGATTCCAAAGTGCTACATTACTAAGGAGGAAGATCATGCCTGCCTCTTTACATAGTGTCTTCCAAGAACCGTACTTTGTGCCTTCTCCATGAGGCACAGCACATACCTCTTTCAGCACTCCTGAGCCCTTCATCACTGATCTCTCCTTGCCCTGTGTAAGGCACTGAAGTGAAAAGGGGAAAATCATTTGGGGCAAATAGTTATAAGAACTCTGAAACCGATTAAGGTCTGCTTGTTTATTTGCGGAACTATTAACCTCTTGAGGGAAAAAAAGTATTTTTTTCTCCACTAAAAAATTATTCTCTTCATCCTGGTTGGTTATAGAATTATAGGCATGGTTTGAGGACAGCAATGGTATTCACAGAATTCAAGAGGCAAGATTTAATATCGGTTACCAACACATCCCTGGCTGGTGTGGCTCAGTGGATTGAGTGCCAGACTACAATCCGAAGGGTCATTGGTTTGATTCCCAGTCAGGGCACATGCCTGGGTTTTGGGCCAGGTCCTCAGTAGGGGACATGTGAGAGGTAAGCACACATTGATGTTTCTCTCCCTCTTTCTCTTTCCCTTCCCCCTCTCTAAAAATAATAAAGTCTTTAAAAATTAAAAATATATATATATTGATTACCATCTTTGTCAGAGAGAGTAAAAACTTTCTCTAATGCTATTTATTTTTACCACTTCTTAGCTGAGCACTTCACATTTTATTCCAAAACAATATCTAAAATATCTTAAAAAGTAGTTATTGCATTCTATGTAATGAGAAGAAAAGTTATCCACAGAAAGGTAGAATTGATATTTCTGCAGTCTACCTTCAGAATTACATCAGCACAAAAAAGGTAGAAAAGAAAGTGGCACTTCAGCAGAGGTAAAATTCATGGCATTTTTAATTAAGAAAAAAGAACAGAAGACTTCTGTTTTGGTCATATCAAAACTATTGACTGGAGTAGAAAATTGTCTGTGTAGCCCTATAAAGTACTTTTGATGCATGCTAAATCTGTTCATATCACAATTGTCAGCATAGGGGCAGGTTTTCAAATGAATAAGCCCAGGCAACATCCTCACTCAGGTTCTGTCTCACTGTTTGTCTCTCAAGGGCAGGGTTGTAATTTTCACTAAGACTTACATCCTGTCTTTTGGCAACTAACTGTGGTATTTGTAGCAAAACTGGTGCCCGTCTATTTGAGAGTGCATCCCCATTTCTTCAGCAGACTAATTGTCTCCTTCAATCTCATATCCATGTGCAGAGATTTTAAATTAAGCTCCAGAAGATTAAGTTATGTAGTTCTTAATAAAGAACTACAAGTTATGTAGTTCTTAATAAAAAGACATGGTACCAGAATATATAGAATTGGAAATGCTTTACCAGGACATACATAATCAAGTAAATCTTGCAAAGCTAAGCCACAACAGAAATCTATATATTTAATCATGTAGATGTCATAGGAGAGAAGAAAAATTTCCTTCTGACCTCCTAAATTATTCTGTGTGTTACAGAGCAACAGAAGGTCCGTTATTGTCTGCTGCCTTATGGAAAGATGCCTCTCAAAGCCAGAGATTTGTGAAAAAGAAAGGAAATGTTTATTTAATGCTATACAGAGTTAAAGTAGCGACTTAACATCTTCATTAAAATATCAAAGTCCTTTAGGATACCCACAGATGCCCACAGTGTTTCCTATCTTCCTCTGCCCTAATTCAGGGTAACGTAATTGCAAGGAAGAGAAGCACATGTCTGGGATCCAGGCTCTTGACGTCATCCGTCAGCTGTGTCGTCGTCCAGGCAGGATCTCTAATTAATCCAAAGCCATGTGGCACATTCTCATGGCCTACTGGCAAGAGTCCTTTCCCCCTTCTTTCAGGCAGTCTCTCTTGCTCCCAGGCCACGCAGCCAAAGGGAGCACCCCAAAGCCGCGTGGTCCTTCTTCTACCAAAGCTGTGGGGAAGGGGTCCCCACTCTGGCAAAGCCTCGTGGCTCTCCCTCTTCACCAAAGCTGCAGGGATCTGCACTCTGGTGAAACCTCGTGGAATCTCTCCCTCTGGCAAAGCTGCGAAAGGGTCTCCACTTGGGCAAAACCGAGTGGCAATTCTCTGCTAAAGCCACATGGTGATTTTCCCTAAGAGGGCTGTGGGTCCTGCACTCTGGTGACACTGAATAGATCTCCCTCCAATGGCTGCCACACCTGGGATTAAATCCCCTCACCAAACCTCCTCTGCAGCCCCATTTCCAATTCCTCCTATAATCAGTTACACCTGCCAGCATTCCTGTATATTTCCAAGGTTATTGGCATCCCAATAACCTTGGGGCATGTGTGTCCCCATTTTCTGGAGCCAATCTTCTCCAAGCTCCCATGCAGGCGCTTTTACTTGGGGTTTCTCCCCCAGTCATGTCTTGGGGGAAGTCCTTTCCATCCCCCTGGCTCAGAGCATGGCCACAGCTGTTTAACATATCTATGAAACCAGTTAAAGGTTGTAGATATGTTAAATGACCATTCTGGAGGTTATCTGCAAAACTGTTGCTATGCAAAGCAACTCAATGGCCCTGCTCCATGTGTCCCTTCCCCCAACTCACACCTGAGGGGAGAGGGGTGAGGACATCTTACATGTCTTTCCAATATTTCCTGGACACCCTGAGT
Source organism: Anoura caudifer (assembly GCA_004027475.1). Taxonomy (NCBI): domain Eukaryota; kingdom Metazoa; phylum Chordata; class Mammalia; order Chiroptera; family Phyllostomidae; genus Anoura; species Anoura caudifer. Next base: position 48,016 of record PVKU01003271.1, read on the forward strand.
TCTGGGCCCTATTCCAACTCCCTTTTTGCCCCCCCCCCCCTTGGCTGCACCCTGTTACATGTGTGGTCTAATAATTAAATCAACATGAGACAGATTAACAGGAGAAAATAAGGAGAAATAACCAAATTTATTACATATGTACGTACAGGGTCTCTCTAAAAATATGGGACCCTAGGACAAATCTGGTAGGTGAAGCTTATATACCATCTTGAACTAAAGAGAGAAGGGGGTAGTGATTCGGACACCGGCCAGCAGTGTCTGCATCATTATGGATGAATTAAAATATGCACACAGACCACCGAGTCTGGTGGAGGAATAAGGACATGGCTTTTCTCTCAAGAGGAGCCAAAGACGCGGCCTCTGCCATGACAGGCCTTTATTCTAATCCTATCTCCTTACATTCCAAGATGGATTCTCTTCACCATCCCAGTTACAACAAAGAAGCCAATGCCCCTCATTACATCACAAAAGGACATTAGCAAATGAATAGGCAGGCAGTTACACTGGGCCTGCAGGTACTTGCAGGGTGAGAGTGTTTTAGGCAAAGAGCAATTCTCAAAAACAGCCCAAGTACATTGCAAATCTGATTACCCGGGAAAGAACCTATCTGTGGGCGTGGGTCCTGTGCATCTCCGAGTGGGAGCTGGGCCCACACCACGCAGAGGGAAGGGTCTGCCTCAGGGTAGTACTCTGGACTTCCAAGAACATGTAGGAAAATTCACAGGTAAATGAGAAAGGGCAAACAAATTCTTGTTGGGCCACCCAGACACATTTGGCCACTGAGAGAAATCTAATTAACAAACACTGGGTTCCTCCCTGTCTGCCAGTTTATATTGTGATGCTGAAGAAATAGTTCCCTCCCTTGAAGCAGACTTTTCAATCTAAATTCCTTTAGGCAAGTAACAGGCAGGTAAAAGTCTTTTTTGAGTCTTTTGTTTCTTAAAAATAGCCAACTTAAAGTAATTAATATCCCAATAAAGGCATACTTCAGGATGGCAAACTCTTCTCCCTCTCAATGTCAATATGACACTTATTAGTATGTATGAAATGGTGATTTGGGATCTTTTCTAAAGAAGCAAATGATCATTATCTATAGATGTCTCTGCTATTTCCCTATTGACGGGCAATCTGATATTTAACTAAGCTTGCTTCAGCGGAAATGAGTTTCAATTGCACAGTTTCCTTTGTGAGCTTGAGCAGATTGCAATTTTAAAATTTGGGAGGCTGTGGTACATCAGATATTACCGTACAAAGCTAGGAGACTGATTTCTTAACTAATTATCATTTAAGAAAGAAGGGGAAAGCAAAGAAGAAACTTAGGGCTTACAAAGTGGAGACATGTAATATTTGTTGCAAAAATAATAAGAGCACCCACTAGAAAACTAAAAGCATGACTTTTGAAAGTGTGTTGGGATCTAGTTAAAGAAATTATTAGGCTTTATTGCACAATTTGTAGAGAATACTATAAACTAAAATAATATTTTTATATGGCTAAAAAGATGAAAGATTTGGTATATACTCAGTATTTACTTAGAGCAATATGTAATTATTAATTTTTTACTCCATTTATTCATTAATAAACTTATATTAAGTACCAATTCCTGAAAGCAGATATAAAAGTTGAAAGCAGATTCCTGGCCAAAAATTGTATCAGGTTGCTAGCATCTATGTTGGTGGGAATCATATAAAAGTAGATAACTTTTAAAATTTGCCAACAATCTATAAGTTAGTTGCTTTTCCTCAGACCTTGATTAGTTTCACCAAGTTTTAAAATTTTACATTTTATTTAGAAAGAAATTGCATCTAATATATGCTTAGAACACCTTAAGGATCAAATGACATCATCTGTGTCCAGGCCCCAGGAGCATGGATTAAAACGCTGTAAGTAATAAAATACAATGGACTTTCTTTTTCATTCCCTGATGTCATGGACATCCTTAAGACTGAAATTGAATGTGCTGTTTTCAAAAGACCATACATGTGTGCCTCTTCAAATCTCTTCATCTTTTATTTTATCTTTATCATAATATTTTACAGCATTTTGGCATTTTTAAGTCAGTGTATTTCTTCTTTTCTACTTTACATCTTCTCAAAGTCTTGTCAGATTCCCCCAGTATAATCAACTCATTCCACATTCAGATGAGTAAGTAGAAATCTCTGCTGCCCAAATTCTGTGTTGTCTATCATACATAAATATTTTCAGTAAGGACTTCACTGCTACCTCACTTATCAATATGAATCATTTGGAAAAGGAGCAACACTGTTCCCAAAAATGGTTTCATTGACGGTTCCACGGAAATGAGAAAGTTCCACCAAGAGCCAATATGACTTTAGGAAGGGTAGGGACTTTATAATATAGGTATTTACTTGTTTATTTTCTAAGCTATTAATCTACATCAAATGGTTACTTGATATTTGATTTAACTTCAATTAAAAACTTTAGTAGTTATTTTCATCAACAGTTATGTATTCTTTTCCAAACATTCTGTTTGGAAATAAAATACATTGAATCAAATTCCACCTTCACATTATTTTTTAAATTTAATGAAACTAAATTTTGGTAACCCCACCTCTTCCCTTTAATTTTCTCTTGCTTCTTTATCCACACCTCAGGAACATTAGAATCCTCTTCAGTTTCTTCTTAAATTTACAGGTGTTAAACAGTAATATTAAAAATTTTAAGAATTTATTTGGGCAAAAAGTGATGCAAACTGAGCAAGCAAAACTAAAGGCCGTCAGGAACGCCCCACTGATGTTACAGAGCAACAGAAGGTCCGTTATTGTCTGCCGCCTTATGGAAAGATGTCTCTCAAAGCCAGAGATTTGTGAAAAGGAAAGGAAATGTTTATTTAATGCTATACAGAGTTAAAGTGGCAACCTAACGTCTCCATTAAAAAATATCAAAGTCCTTTAGGATACCCACAGACGCCCACAGTGCTTCCTCTCTCCCTCTGCCCTAATTCAGGGTACCGTAATCCATAATTCAGGAAGAGAAGCACACGTCCAGGATCCAGGCTCTTGACACCGTTCAGCTGTGTCGTTGTCCAGGCAGGATCTCTGGTTAATCTGAAGCCATGTGGCATCTTCTCATGGCCTACTGGTAAGAGTCCTTTCTACCTTCTTCCAGGTAAAATCTCTCTTGCTCTTAGGCCACGCAGCCAAAGGGATCACCCCAAAGCTGCCTGGTCCTTCTTATACCAAAGCTGTGGGGAAGGGGTCCCCACTCTGGCAAAGCCTCGTGGCTCTCCCTCTTCACCAAAGCTACAGGGGTCTGCACTCTGGTGAAACCGAATGGAATCTCTCCCTCTGGCAAAGCTGCGAGAGGGTCTCCACTCGGGCAAAGCCGAGTGGCAATTCTCTGCTAAAGCCACATGGTGATTTTCCCTCATGGAGCTGTGGGTCCTGCACTCTGGTGAAACTGCATGGATCTCTCTCCAATGGCTGCCACACCTGGGTTTAAATCCCCGAGCCAATCCTCCTCTGCTGCCCTATTTCCGACTCCTCCTACAATCGGTTACACCTGCCAGCATTCCTGTATATTTCCAAGGTTATTGGGATGCCATCATGAGTCTGGGCAGGTGTGTCCCCATTTTCTGGAGCCAATCTTCTCCAAGCTCCCACGCAGGCGCTTTTACTTGGGGTTCCTCCCCTAGTCACGTGTTGGAGGAAGTCCTTTCCATCCCCCTGGCTCAGAGCATGGCCACAGCTGTTTAACATATCTATGAAACCAGTTGAAGGTTATAGGTATGTTAAATGACCATTCTGGAGGTTATCTGCAAAACTGTTGCTATGCAAAGCAACTCAATGGCCCTGCTCCATTTGTCCCTTTCCCCAACTCACACCTGAGGGGAAAGGGGTGAGGACATCTTATATGTCTTTCTAATATTTCCTGGACACCCTGAGTTCTGGGCCCCATTCCAACTCCCTTTTTGGGGCCCCCCTCTTGGCTGCACCCTGTTACGACAGGAACTGGCAGAGACTGTTACTGAGAAAAGGCAGAAGCAAAGCAAGGAAATTGTTTGATTGGCTATAGCTTAAGTATTTGTATTATTTGGCAGTCTAGTTGGCTGTTTGTAATTGATTGCCCTTAGGTTTTGATTTTTTTTTAAATTGAGACATTTACAGGCTTAAATGTTGGTTGGCTTATATAGGCCACCAAATCATTAGAGCCACTTTCAAATAGCTTCCTTGTTTAACAACATAATTTATTTCCCTATCTTTCTCAAGTGAATTATATCTTATACTAACTTTATGAGCTATGCTAGTCAAATGTTATTGGTGAGGCAATCATTTCTTGTTCCGTGTGGGCATTTTAAAACTCTACCCCTTACCCAGAAATGCTTGTATAACTATAAAAAATCATTCTTGCATCTTTAACCAATGTGATGTCAAAAGAAGCATTTAGTAATCCAAATGATTCTTAAACAATAAAACAACAAATTACTTGGTTTCAGTGACCAGGGTATTAAATATTTAATCTCCAGCATCTCACTTTTGTCCCCTTGAATTTATATTTGCTGTGGTCCTGGCACTGTGAGCTCAAGCAGTCACTTGATTATTGCCACAAGACACAGCTCTACATTGTGTTGGCATTTGAATTACCTGAAATAATGGCTATTCTCCTCCTTCTAAGAAAACCAAATCAGCTTTTAAATGCTTAGATATACCTGGCTTAGCACAAAACATAGCAATGGTAGCTTTAACTAACTACTCAACAAATTCAGCAACCCAGTTATGTTTTTATGTCATCTAAGTCAGCGTGTTTGAAGAAGGAAAGTATATTAGTATTTAGTCTATCTGTGTGGAAAAAATGTTACTATTTTATTATTTTTTAACCTTTGCTTCTGATATGATTCCAATCTATTTTTCAGTAAAATCCAGGATCAGAAAAATCCAGGAACCCCATGAAACCGGTGAAAGCATTGGAGGGCTCAGAGAGCCAAACCTTTGACTCCTCACTTGCACACATTCCTGCCACAAATTCTTCCTTGCAGTAAATCATAATTTAAAAAGCTAGGTATGTCTGGGAACTCATTAGATGCAACAACTTTATGAAACAGGTAAAACATTAAACATAAAGAGCAGTGGTGTAGCATACAAACAAAACTAACAATTACATCAGCCCTAGTTTTAAGAATAAAGGATTATCACTCTATGTTAAATGCGGTTCTTAATTTCTGTGAAAGCACTGAAAAGCTTTTAATAAAACATTTTTATTTCTTATGTGTTTTTGTTCTGCTTCGATTATTTCCAAGTTAAAAATTTAAAGAAACCCAATTAAGACAAAGCATACATATAATTTATCTCAAGGCTAATTATTGCAGGTAAGAAACAAAAATTGGTATTTTTTAGAGAATTTTAATAATCTTGTCCTGAAATAGCTTGGAATTTGATGCAAGAATTAAATAAAACTTGTTTTTACAGAGCCTAAAATTGTGCCCTCTATTGTGTTGAAAACTTTAAGGAGAAATCTATTCAACATATTTACCCTTCATATATGAGCTGCCTTAAATTAGTCTTTTTCTAACACAGGGGGTTGTTTGCAAAGGCCAGCACAACAGTTTCTGTGCCCTGCTCTTCCCTGCACTCACACTAGAAAGCTGAGTTTCATTCCTCACAGCCATTTTCTGAAAATCCTTTTGAGGATATTCATTTACTTATTCATCCTTTACTCATGCAACAAATAACTCTTGATCTCCAATTATTTTCTATATTTTGTGCCGAGGATAGAAGAGTAAAAGAGACAACATTCACCTTGCCCTCAAGCAGTTTACATTCCATCAGGGCAACCCAGAAAAATCATAAAATATTAAAATTAAAATAACTTTAGACAGTGAAAAAAATTCTAGGTGCTCTATTAGCCATGGTGATTTGGCAAGGCCACACACGCTAAGGACACTTTCGAGCTGAGACACATGTGAACAAATGAAGCCAGCCACACATGCAGCTTCCTGGTGTAAGAAGATTCCAGGCAAAGGAAACTACAAGAAGTAAATCTCTGAGGCTGTCATGAGCTTGATGAGGGCTCTGGAAAAGGCTGGATTTTGATGTTGCATAAATGAAAAGTGAGGTAAGAGACAGAGACAGGGACAGGCAACAGTGGCCACATTGAAAGGGATCACACAGGCCATAGAAGGAAGGAGGGTTTTTTTTTTCCCAATTAATATTATAGAAAGAATTTTTATTATAGGAAGGATAAGATCTAGTGTGTACTTTAAAAATATCATGAATGTAGAATGGGCTCTAACGAAACTATATAAAGAGACGGGCTCATACACAGCTGAATCTATCCTAAAAAGACAATGTGCAGCAGTAGCATGATTATTTGTAGAGTTTTTCACATTAGAGGTAAGAAAAATGTTTCAGTCAGCCTGTCAGTTTTTTCCTTATATCTACATGTTAGTTAGGTACCCTTCCATTTCTCTCTGGCCTTTCAGGCCTGTGCAGGGAGGACCTTCCACTCAGTGACAGAGACCAGCTGCATCATGTCTCTAGTAAAATCTCTTTCCCCACCACCAATCCCGTCCAGCAAGGTATGAATATAAAGGCATCTGAGAGCTCACCATTTCATTCATAAAAAACTATTACAGGAAATACTCTAAAAAGAGCTATATTACAGTGTAAACAACTTACAACAAGGACAGAAAGAAAACATTTGTGACTTGGGGGCATTAGGGGAGATTTCATAGAAGATGTGGTATTTGAGGAAGGTTTAAAGAGGTTCTAGACAGAGAAAATTTGAATATAAAATTATCTCTAACTCACAACAAGAAACAGCAGAAAGAAGTAAAGCACACATGTGTGAACATATCTGATTTAAAAAATAAAACAAATGCATATGACTTTATCAGTAAAAGTGACCACTTTTATGTCACTGGCAATGGTAGGAAATGAAATTGAAAAGCTTGGTATTTGCAACTAAGGTAAGGAGTTTGAGCATTAATTTCTAGACCCTTAATGGGGAGTTAGCGAATAATTTTTGACTTTGCCATATTTGTATTTTAAAAAGATAAAGCTAAGAAAGAGTATGGAGGTTAGCAATAGGAAGACCCAGCAGAAGTGGTTAAAATAATACAGGTGAGGTCTGTGAAGGACCTGGACATTAGGAGTGGGAATAGACATGGGGAATAGGAATGGCTTCAAGAAATGCATTGATACAAAAATGGCAGGGTAATGATTGACTCAGATTTATCTGTGAAGAGAAGGGGAACTGAGCAGGTTTATTAAGCTTCGGGCTTAGACTACTTGCTGGATGGGGCTATTGGTGATCCAGTACCTAGTACCTGACCCACCCAGGAGAGGTCTTGCAGAAATTAGTCTCTTAATAGACTAGAACTTCCTCCAGATCTCCCATTATCACCCTGACCTTAACGCTCTTATTTTCTCCCAGTGTTTTCCATTAGCACAGTAAACTCTTTTCAAACAAGGTGCAAATCATGCGCTTCATATTTTAAGTTGGAAATAGGTCTCCTTCCTTTTAGTGTTGTCAGTGTATTTACTGTTTGTTGTGTCGTTCATAGATGAATTAATTTTGATTGAGTCATTGCTCCTAACAGGCAATAGATTTATATGTTGCTTTAGGTCTTGCTTCATAAGACAACCATGTTTTTTACTTACCACTGATTTATCTCCTACTCACAAATTTAGTTATATTCCATCTACCTCAATTACTCCAATCTAAAGAAGATGTGGAGTTGCAATTTCACATCAGTGATATAAATTGGTTATATATAGAGTTAAAATGTGCTCAGCTACATATAGGAAAAAAAACACCACCGGTATTTTTTAAAATAAAATAATTTTATCTCAAAAATAAAAAAAATTGAGCAACTCCTAGGCTGATTAATCAAAAGGCTAAACATCAATGACATAGTTTATTTCTATTTTTTTACATTGCCATTTTCATCATACTGACTTGCCTTTTTAAAATGGCTACCCCTCAAAGCCCCAAGATAATTCTTGGTCCCAGACACCACAAGAAACCTGATATTACCTCTCTTTACAAAATTAGGTGATGTCAGCTAGACTTCTTCACATATCTCATTGGCCAGAATTAATACTTGCTCTGTCTAAGCCAATCAAATATAATTGCAAAAGTAATGAACCTACCATGATTGTCTTAGACTCGTTTTCCCCTGAAACACATGACCATTTAATACTGGCACAAAATCAGAGCTCTGTCTGCAAGAGTAAAGGAGATTGTCTTACAGGTAAACAACTGACAACATTCAGCAGTATCCCTGAAATAATGTTTCTTCAGGGAAACTTTGACATTTGTTAGTTATATAGCATGGTCTCTGGGTAGATAACCCTCCCTTCGAGCCAACCTGAAACTTAGCTTCCAGGATCTATAGGTCACTCATCTGGTGAAATGCCACTGATATCTCTCTGTTGAGATATCAGCGGTGCTACCTATTGGGGCATAGTCTCAGGAATTTGAACTGACCATTGGTAAATTTCAGCATTGGTTCTTGCGCAACATCGACTATTTTAGCACTGACCATTTTACTGTTAGAATCTAATGCATTCACACTCTTCTGTGACTGCTCAGAGACTCTCACATATCTGCTCCAAGTAGGTTTATTTTTCAAACTTCTCTCTTTCATCAAAGTATACCTGTCTTCTGAACTATTTCTGAGTACTCTAAGAAAGTAAACTTTTTCTTCGTATTCATGGAGGCTAGTAAATTAGAACCAGCAAACAGCATCTCTCAACAACAGGTGTACTTGGTGTGTCTGGAAAAGGTCCAACCATCATTAATATAATGAGAATGGTTTGTGTGACACCGATGTAACCTGGCAGCCAAGGAGAACGGACTGGAATGCACGTGCATGAACAACGACAACTTCACTCTACTAGTCAGTGGGGGTGGTACATGCCATTGAGTTAGCATGTGTGCTGTGCAGACATTGCTTTCAAAATGCCTGAGCGAGTAGAGCAAAGGATCTACATCAAATTTTGTGTTAAGCTTGAACATTCTTCCGTAGAACTATTTGGACAATTCAGAAGGCTTTTAGAGATGATACAATAAGTGTGGTGTAAGTAGAAGAGTTGAATAAGTGCTTCCAAGATGGCCCAGAATCTCTAGAAAGTGATCCGTGTTCTGGAAGGCCTGCAACAAACAGAACAGCTGAGAATGTTGAATGTGTACGGGTACAATCTACAAAGATCGGCCATTGGACAATGTGAGAACTAGAAGCTGATCTGAGGATTCCAAAGACTACTGTGTCCAAGATTTGAATCAAGATCTTGGCATGAAACATGAAATGTGTCATGGCAAAATTGTTTCCCTGGCTTCTGCTACCAGAGCAGAAGGAACATCGTGCTGCAGCTGCTAATGACTTGATTCAAACCACTACCAACGAAGCAGATTGACTCAAGAAGGTCATAACTTTCAAGGGGAACTAGGCATCATGGTCCTACGTACAATGTTTCTTGTAACTTGAATCTTCTTTGATAAACGTATCTATTTTTCATAGTCTGTGGCTGGATACTTTCTGGACAGACCTTGTATATTTTGACAAAAGTATAAAGGTTCTAAAGAATTTTCTATTTTGCATAATATTTGATACTTGACCATGCTCTGCTTATATGCCATCTCAAAATTAAACCCTGCCTACCTCTCTCTATATCAGAAGCAGGTGAGATGTGTTTGAGAGGACACTGTCGTTGTGCGGTTCTGCCTGGTCTGCCACTAAGAACTTCTTCTTGAGACTTGGGGCACAAAGTAAAGCTCAGGAACTGATAACTGCAGTGAATGATGGTTTAGGCACTAGCTAGTTTCAGTTTTCAACAAAGACAAAATGTGGGAACTCTGGTAAATCATGGTTGTCCAAAATCCCTGAATTGTGGAGTGATCACCCTCTGCACATCTCTGAGAAGTTATGGTTTGACTATTTTGTAAACTGTTAATATTTGATGCCCAGCTACCTAAGAGTGATCTGATTTCTGTAACTGATGAGCAGCTGTGATATAGTGGCACTACTCAGAAAATGAATATCATAATGATTATGCCAAATGTCATCTCTTCATACAGAAACATAGCATTAGGACAATTAGAGATCATTAGTTTTATATATATGTAGAGGCAGGCAGAAGGAAATTCTTATAAAATCTCATACTAGGTATAACTTGGCAATCTGTACAGTTTCTGAAATTCACTAGAAGTTAGTTCTGCAGTGTCCTGAGTTTAATAACAAGACAACCTATTTGAAAGGTTTTGATAATAGAAGAGGAAAGTTAAAGTTTCCACTTTTAAAATATATTTTTCTTTTTCAATTTTTTTTAGATTTTACACCCGACCTTCTTCTCTGCATGTCAAAAATAATTTATGTTAACTTGATGGGGTATTGAAAAATAATTTAAATTATTAAAATATAGCTCCTGCAAGTATGAAAAGTTCACCGGTGCCGCTTTATTCTTCATTATTTCAGAATGACTTCCTGCCTTCCTCCTCCCCGTGAGGCCTTCTCTACTTGTCTGAACACAAGTGACATCTTTTATGTATAAAGACTAAAGTGAGAGCTATGAGTCATTGCCTTTTTAATGTTTCCATTGAGCATTTTCTCTCCCTGTCAAATAGAAACCAACATTGTTTCTTTTTAGAATTAAGCCTGATGTATTTTATTTTTGCTTGGAGTATTTTTCTATTTTACTTTGCTCCTGTATTACTTCTTATATCAGGCTTCTTTGCTCTGTAACTCAATATGCCCACATTACTGCTCTGTGACCTGGCCTTATTGCTCAGTGGAATAAAACTTTCCAAAGCTCTAAGTGTCTGAAAACAAGAAGATTTATAGAAGATGGTATAGAAAGCCTAATAAAATATGAGTGTAAATTACAAAGTCTTAAAAAATTTAGTAATGTGGTTTGAGAAATATTACAATGACCAAGAACAAAATAGAACTTTCATTTCTTTGTTAACCATACACATAGTGTAATAGGACGAACACTAGCCCTGGGGTCAGAAGAGGCCACTCAAAAGCCCATTGGTCTTATACAAGCCACTTTATCAGTCTGAACATCTGCTTCCATATTTATAGATATATTAATTTTGAGCTAAATGTCCCTATGATCCTTTCCAGGTCAAATAATTTCTGAGTGTTAACATAATAGATTTCCCCTTTAGGTTATTTTATTTTGTCACAATCTGTAGGAAAATTTAATGTTCTTCTTATGCAAACAACTTCTAAAGCACCAATTTGTAATTACAGTTCAAAAGAGTCTTATCATAGTGGACAGGTTTTTTAGGCTGTTTTTGGTAATGAGTAAGAAACTTTCCTAGGAGAGCTTAGGAAATAGGAATAGTTAAATATAATATTTTAAAGAAATATTGTATTTTATATATTAAACATATTTGAAGGAATATTGTCCTATCCTCCCACTCCATTTTTTCAGAAGTCTTTAATTCTGTAATTGCTGACTGAGACTTAATATACGCTCCTCATGCATAAAATGCATTGGGTAACTGTCTGTTTTCTACACAACGTGGATAATGTAGAATAGTTTCATTTTTTATAATGCATTCCGTTCTATCCAAATTGATTTGTCTCTTTATTTTGAATAATGATCATTTGGGTAAATAATTTGCATAAAAAGAAGTATCACTAACTCTATTCAGTTTTGGGATTTGGGATATCAAAAATTCAGAGAGCAATATTTTGGATGTGAAGGGGGAGGTTACTATGCATATTGGGGAACTAGAATACATAGTGAAAAGGGTATGAGAATCAAGTAAGAAGAATTGGATTTATTCACATCTTTTTCCTGCCATTTACTATTTGGGTGACCAGGAACAAAGGAACTGACAAGATACATACATATGTTAAAAATCACAGTTGTAAGAGAAACCAATTCTAGTTAATTAAGTGAAACTTAATTTATTGGAAGGATTAATGTAAGGCTGGGAGACTAAGAAGAGTAGACAACCAACGACTGTTTTGAAGGCCTAGAAAGCACAAAAAAAAAAAAAAACAAATAAAAAACTTTCAAAGCTGGGACAGCTGAAGGTACAAAACAAGTGATATAAAGAGCTACTGCCATCATTTACCACTGGGATAAATCACCTATAAATATACTCCAACCCTAGCCTCAGGTACCCAAGATTCAATGCCCTTGAAGGGGGAATTGACCAGGACTATGACATATGTGGGGCCCAGGTGCAGTTTGCCAAGAAGAGGGAAAATGTAGTCCCTTGTTTACTCCTGCCAAAATGACCAAATGGGCAGGAATCATTCCTCAGTAGGAAATGTAGGTGCTATGAGAGAGAAGGCAAGAAATCCTCGGCAGAAAAAAATCAACTGTCCATTGTACAGCAAATAAACAAACATAAAATGTTTAATTTTTCTGAACCTCAAAGTTGGTTGTTCAGAATAATCATCACAACATGCTACTTTTAGTTCTAGAGTTCTATAGGTACTACTTGGATTTCTATATAGTTATTACTATTTATACTCACCAACGAGGATATCTTATAAGAAAAGTATAGAATATAAGCTAATGAACAAAAACTAATCTTAAAAGAAGAAGAGATTTTTAATGGTTTATATAAGGTCATTTTAGTAGTTAAGAAGGTTTCCTAAAAAAGTCTGTATATTAAAAAATAAACACACACCAAAGAAAGGATAACAAGGAAATTATTTATATGCATGATTGTATTCTTACCCCTTAATGGTGATTGCATATCAAAGTCAACATCGGATAGCTGTTCTGAGACTTTAGACTGTTTTAAAATCATCTTACATCATGACTTACTACCTGTGTGAACCTGAGTAAACTCCTTAATGGAGATGACGATAGGCATGCATACCTGATAGGGCTGTTATTAGGGTTACATGAATTATTAGTGTTTGTAAACATTATGCAAATATAAACTTAAATAGACTTAAATATTATTCTTCCAAATGCAGACTCTCACAAATACACATAAATGACATTTATCAAATAATTATTTCTTTAATTTACTGAATATCTATACAAAACTACACATTTGTTAGGTCCTTAATTAATATACATAAAACATCAACAGGAGCCCTGACCATTGTGGCTCAGCTGGTTGAGCATCATCTTGCAAATCAAAAGGTTGCCGGTTCTATTCCTGGTCAGGGAGCATGCAGGGTTGCAGGTTCTGTCCCTGGTCAGGGCATGTACGAGAAGCAACCAATTGATATTTTTCTCTCACATTGATATTTATCTCCCTCTCTTTCTCCTCCCCTTTTCTTCTAAATAAATAACTAAGTAAAATATCTTTTTAAAAAGTCAATGGGTGTGTATATAAGTAAAACATTGGATTTCTAAATTTGATTTATTATATTATATTTCCACTGTAATTGTTTGGGATGAAATATGTTATAAATGCCATACAATTTCTGAAGCTGATGTTGCTATACTTAATGCTATTTAACACCTGGTACTAATATGTACTCTGTGAAATGCTTTTTTGATGAGAATGTGAAGAACTTAAATTGGTCCTTAGTTAGTGAAAGATTAGAAATCCTACCAGGATCTGTTCATTTAATTTTGCTTTGTTCTTTCAAAAAAAATAAATCCATAATTTATAGTTCTCAAGTGAGAAAATCACATTGAAATCTTCATGTAACCCTATTGAATCAATTCCATTCAAGGGACATAGATGTTAAAACAATTTTATGATAAAACGATCTCACCCTTAACATGGCTGTTGTAAAAAAGATTCCATCAACTTTTTGTTTATTTGTTTCTGTTTTGCTTTTCCCCTTAGTTAATTACCAGTCTCCAATTATCACCTGTTCTACCTATAACCATCTTAGCCAGTATGGCCACACACATTTATTCAAAATCTCATGAGAAAATGTGATTGTATAATATGTAAGTGGTCATTTCCCTTCATGTGAGCTTTACAAATTGCAAGCGGCAGAATGAACTGTCCAGGAACCTACAATTAAAGGATACGGTTGATTCATAACTATGGTAATTAGATTGACAGAACTTTCTGGCTAGTCCACTGATAAATCAGTCACAAAAATTGCCAAAACCTTTCTGATATAAAGGAAAACAATACTATGTTAAAATGATAGCTCAGCTTGAAGGATGGTTTGAATTTTAGACATTACATTTTCTAAAATGTGATAATTTCAAAAATCATTCAACAAATATCACATTGATGTCAACTATGTGAATTCTTGTATTGAAATATGGGAATAAAAGAGAATTAGTTTGTTGTATGAGATCTAGGCTTCATAATTTTTAAGTTTTTGATCACTTACAACAAAAGGCATTCATTATACACAATTTTAATTCTTATGATGATTTCACTCTATAACAGAATAAGAGAAAAGTCATCTTCTTTACATCAAGCTGGGGTATACTGATGACATAATTAGAGAGCATGGTTGTCAACTACGACATTAATATGTTTGATTGCCTCGCTAAAAATGCAGACTTTTGGTTACCACTTCCAGAGTTTCTGACTTATAGATTTTAAAAGCCACCCTTAGAGGGTGCTGGATCAAAATCTCAGTGACCACATTGGAGAACAGTGTCACAGTGTGAAGGGAGTCTGTCTCAGACATTTTTCTTGACTTTTTTTCCACCCCATTGGTAATTGTAACTGGGTGGGTGACTCATTACCTGAGATGTGGCTTTCACTTCAGACTCACTCTTTGCAAAATTCCATCTTGTTAACAGGGTTTTGACTGTAATAGCAGGTAGCATTCTCCTCAGGCATCTTTGCCCAAACCATGACAGCAAATACTTTGTGATGCTTCTCCGCAGGAGCCATGACCTGTGAAACTGCTATTACTGTCAGTGAAAGGAGGGAGGAAATGAGGTGAATCGGGAAGTGAGACACTCTTTACCTTTAGCCACCAGCACTTTCTTATGATGAGATAATGTCAGCAGCTGCACTTGTTGTCCCAGAGTGCATGGCAGTCACCTATACCAGATGTACAAATTAGAGAAGACCAATAGCTAGCATCCTTTTTACACCTCAGGCTGCAGAGGAGAGATTCATTGACTCTATTTCTTATATGGCTACTTTACTGAGACTTTTTAATAATACTAATGCTGGCTTTTTTGTTGTTTGTTTAAAAATGTCATCCTTTTTTCTTGTTTTAATTCTGCCAGCATGGAGTCAGTTCAGTTACTCTCTACCTCATGAGCTTCAGTCCTGCTCTTCGAGCCATCTACCTACTTGACTTAATTTCTATTTCCATGGGAAATAGACAGGCACAACTACAGATTCCCTATGATACAGCTTTTTAAAAAAGCCTTGTAGGCCCATGGACACTATTCTTTAAAAACATATAGGAATAAAATGTCAAATTATGAGCAAAAATAGTTGATGAGATACAATTAATGGTCTGCTGAAACCGCCATAGTGGGGTTTTTCATACTTTTATGTCACCACCCATTGAATATGTATTAAAAGACCATGTCTTTCCTTCTTTACATACTATTATCTGTAAAAGAAAGAAGGTAAAAGTCATAATAAAATGTCTCAGTAGAAAGAACACTCCGAATTCGGAAGACCTGTGTGAATTCTGACTCCTGTCACTTGCAAGCTTACTCTGCCTCTGTGAAATGGGATCTGCCTCATGGGGCTATTCTGAGGATGTGATATATTGATAAGCTTAAAGTGACAACTGAGCCTCACTGAATCTTGATTCCCTTCATGGATGTGTAGAGGTAAAAAATGAGGCATATCTAATGCAGACATATCTATGCTATATAGACTCCTGTAGACTGTGAATCACATGGGCCTAAAAAGACAAGTGGTAGCAAAGGCAGAGCAGGGGTTTTGATGCCCTCGGGTCAGCATAAGTAGGATGAGGGGCTCAATTCTATATCTACCCATATGCCTTTGGGTATATTTTGTGATTCTTAAAAAATTACATTGCTTTACAAATTACTTTCATTTTTAGACTTATTTATACCATTGGTTTTCAACCCTTTCCCCTCATGGCACACATAAATTAATTACTAAAATTCTGTGGTACAGCACAAAGTATATTCCATTTTTTGATGATCTGGCAAAAATAGGTATAATTTTGATTCATTCACACTGGACAGCTATTGTTGTGTTGGCCATTATCATTTTTTATTCGACAATCTAAAGGAAAAGAGGTCAGTGCCCTGACTAAATAGTCAGGTATTGCATGCTTTAAAATTTCTTGCAGCACACTGGTTGAAAACTGATTTATAATTATTTTTCTATAATGAGACTTTCAGCCACACACAACAAAATTTGAAATAATAATGTTAACAAAAATAACGCTGGGAGATCATAACTGAATAATTCAGCAATTGTTCAATATAATAAATAAGAAAAATCATTTTTTCCAACAATTTTTGCTAGTATAAAATTGACAAAACATGTTAAAACAAAATGTTGTCATTCAGTTGCAGTAAAGAATTTTTTATATGGCCTTCAAAACAGGCATTAGATGTAATAATGGACAATATCATTGATAAATTCATGACAAATATAGAAGCAAATTTAATATGATTCTGTCAATCTTTAATAGTATCTTAAGATATAGTAAGTATTCCTAATTCAGGGAACGTGATCTTTAGAAGCACTAAGAAAACATTATTTAGGCATACAGCTTTCTGGTATTCTAAATAAGAATTGCATCCAAATAAGAAAACACTTAGAGAAGTGGATGAAAGATGGAAAGCATTTTGCTTAAATGACTTTTTATGAATATTATTGTAATAAATTGAGATTTAAGAGTGGGTGACTTGATGTGGGTTAGTAAGGTTGGTATTCTCAGGGCTGACAGTAAAATCAGATTCTTCAGTGATCAGCTGAACATGTGACATGATTGTATGATGTTAGAAAAGTTAAAAAGTACATTCATTGTTTTCTCCTTATTAAATATTAATATCTCCCTGTGTCTACTACACATGTGGTCCAAGAGACTCCCAAAGTTATGTTTATTAATTATATATTTTATAAATTGCTTTTCTATACTCTTCTACCTTTTAACATTATGTGTGATTTTAAAAAATGTGTTTTTCTTCCTTTCCAGTTCCTTGAATATATTTCATTGATCTCTCTCCTCCAGCTTTCAGGAGTTATCTAGGTTCTACTTCATCAGAACACAAGGAAGGCCTCCATTTTTAAAATCATCAATTCCATACACCTAATAACAAACTTACATTTCTGAACCATCTCTATCTTCTTGCCTCTTCTCACAAATAATGCAAAACATTTATCTTTTTTTCAGGTCAATCCAGATCAACCCAGATCAAGCCTATGTGTCCTTGACCTCCATCTCTCACTAGACTGTGAGCTCTTCTAAGCCAGTTACTGTATTCTTCCACCTGGTGTTCCACAGCAGAGGTGTAGGTGGCCTGCCCCTACACCCTGGCCTTACTGTTTTAATGCACTAACCCTTACTCCTGTTTGCCTACATTTCCTCTAATGACAGTGCTGCTTTGCTCACTGACCTTATTGGGAAGTCCTAGAGAATTAATCACTCCTTTCCTCTAACCTGAATTCAGCCCTCAGCTGATGACTTTAAAAAGCCAGTCTATAAATAGTCCAGCCCCTCTGGTAGAATAGTTATGAGGCATATGCTCTATACTGCTTTCCAGAGTTCACCAGCATGATTAAATTCAAGTGACCTACAGTAATAACTGGTTTAATAATGCAGCCACACTCCATTGGTTGCCATTCCTTCCCTATCTCACTTCCTCCCTCCTCTACCCAGGAACTTCCTGACATCACTTTCTTGAGAGACAACGTACAGCCAAATCTTTGTCTCAGAGTTTGCTGTTTGGAGAAACATAAAAAAATTTCCTGCTCCCAACTCTGAGTCTTCCATATAGTTAGAACTTTCAATGTCTGTTGAGAGAAGCGACGAATAAATAAGTTAACGGACCACAAATCTTGTTATGTTACTTGAATTCATGTAAGCTTAGCTTGTCTTCTAAGGTTTAAAATGACTCAACCACTGCGCTTGCCATATTTTTGCACTACACACATTTCAGAATTATGTCTACATTGTAGTAAACTTAGATTACCTTTGATATAAATTGCTTCACCTTGACAGTGCATATTCTTTTACATTGATGTTTTTCTAGATTGTAAAATGTTCCCAGAAGTATAAAGGCATATGCAATTTACATGTCAGATATGGCTCACAGTTAGCAAAAATTTAAGATAATAGTGCCAGCTCTAGCTTTAAAATGGATCACAATGATAAATGTAAGCCTCTCCTGTTGGTGAGAAAAACATATTTTTGCTCTGCCTCCTAAAAAAGAAATAAAACCCAGCCATAGAAAGTACATTTGTGTCAGGGACATATGTCATTGGAATACCTTATTATTTATAAGCTATATTGGACCACCATGCCCTTGAATTCTTTGCAATCATTGTTTGTCTCTCTTAATTTCTCAATAATTGTAGAGTAAGGTACCATGTCAACTAAGATTTCAAGATTCTTTTCTCTCTGTGCTCCAGGGTCCAGCAGAGGGAGTAGTGTGTCCCCCAGAAGAGCCTCAGTGACTTACACACCTGAGTGAAACTCTGAGGTAGACAGATACCAAATTTCAATGAGAGGTTTTCCCTAACAGAAGCAAGCAAAGATTCGAACAAAAAATGCTAGTGAAAAGGTAAAGGACAATCACTGGTAGTAGAATTTGAGAGATTGGGCAAACATATCTCAATTTGATTTCTGTTTCATAGTCATTTCTTCCTACAGATGCACTAAAGATTCCTCTGAAAAAAAGAAATAGTTTGCAGAGGAAGAGAAAGAGACTCTAAGGCATTATAATGCCTCATAGACATCTTCATAAGGGTTAGTTGTAGGGAGCAGGGAGTGGGGTGGCTCAGAGCCTGACCTTGAGATCACACTCCCACTGGGCTAGACTCTATTTCTGGTGCATTCACATAATAGTTGTGTGACTTTGTTCAAGCAATATAACATTTTTAACAATCATATTCCTCGCCTTAAAACAAAATAATATCTACTTCACAGTACAATTGAGTATTAAATGCTACTGCCTATAAAAGGGCTTAGCATCAACAGGCAAAGAGTAATTCAATACATGTTCTTCTTATTAGACTGAGTGAAATGATTTACTACGCCCCTGAGGAAAAGGGGCAGGTTAATGTAAATTTCAGTGAAATTGCATAGGAAGGGATTCTAGGGAGGAGATGTAATAATGAGTATTCAGGTTTGGAGGTTGTTCATCATGTCCACTGGTAGGTATTAGGCACCTGAGAATTGAGGTTTAAAGGTATGAGAGGTTACAAAAAGAGGCAAGGAAGTGGTATTTAAGTCAAACATTTTTTGCTTCATATAGTTAACTAGTTTGATTCAGCCAGGAATTTTTTTTTTCTCTTTAGATTCAAAGTGTTCAGGAAGAGGGTGAAATAGCTAAACTCAATGCTGAACTTTGTTCAAGTCAATTTTTCTTTAGAGTGTACAGAGGATTAAAATATTGGCAAAGGCATATAAATACCTGGCATCAAAGGCAGCTGTGAGGAAAGGGAGGCTCAGCTTCCTTTTTTGAGTAGCAATCTCATTTTAGCTCCGTTTGGCTGTGGGCTGCCTTGGGACATAATCTGTTCCCTTGCTCCTACCTTAAAAATCTTCTTTGTGTTAAATTTCCTTGCCTGACTTTCAGGACCAACATCTTTGTATTTTAGGTTTTCTGGAGGTTATTGTCAGCTCGAGAAGACCAGACATAAGCAATGCTAAAGTAATCTGAATGTTGTGCGGTCTGATCCTTTCCCTTTCCTCCATTTGTCTTGAAAATTTTTTTTATTCTCCCTTGAAAATCAACAAATTACATTCCATAGTCCACTGCATTTCACCTGTACTTCTCCCTCTCCCACCTGCTCCCCCCACCAGTCCATGGAAAGGATGTTGCTGTGGCAACCCTCTGTGAAAAAGCTTTTGAGCTGTCCTATTACTATATATTAAAGAAGATTATAGCAGAGGGAATCATTTCCAAAGTAGAGAAAATATTAACCAAATTTATATCTGAAAATTAAAAAGCACCAGGGCTCAGAATGTAAAAATATTCTGTAATGGGGTTCATAATTTACAAATATTATTAGCGTTATTACTCTTTGTATTAATTTTACCTTGGGTTTGGAAAACCATTTCCATTTTTTCCCTTTTTCACCCAAGAACACACTGCAAATTGATATCTAGTATAATTGTTCTTGAGTGCATTTCTCAATACATGACATAATAAATGTCTCTCTCTTTATTTTCTTTGGTTTTCAACAAACATTAGCTCATACTTTTTCTTTTCCTCCTCTGAGTTACTCTTTGTGAAACAAAATTCCCATCTACAGAAGACGAATAGGCCCCTTTGTGAAATGAATCTCTTCACATTTGAGCATCACAAACTCAGTGCATTATAGAAAAGCTTTGATTTCTAAATGTAATTCTCAAATGGCATCAAGAAATAAATATTGGAAGTAAAGCCTAACCTTCTGTTGTGCTCCCCTTTGTTTTGCTTCTACAGCTTCTACTCATGACCAGGTATTTCTTTGTTCTACCAGCTGTTCTTATGATCACAGGTGCGTGTGTGTGTGCACACCCTCCCTGCATCCAGGGAATGGCAAGGCACACTGAGGCATTTATGTACGCATTGAGATAGAAAGACACATCTATTTCTTGTAGTTTCTCTTTCTGTGATTCTCTCTCACCCTTCTGGGTACATATTTCTTGAGTCTGTATCTTTTAATTCTTGTTATTTTTAGGCTCATTAGACTAAGAATTCCTGGTAATAGTTATAGCTTGCTCATTTTTTTGTTCCCCTACAAAGGTCTGGCACATTTAAATGGGACTTGTTAAATGATTTGTTGGATACTATAAAAATAACACACAGACATTATATATGTCCCACAATATGTATATAAATCTTTCCTAAGAATCATAATCATTGCATTATATCCATAGGAATTAACAATGTATGATTCAGTGTGTGCCCTACATACAAGTAACATCAAATACATAAAATTGATTCAATTCACCTTATTAGTTGTTCCACATTTTGGAAGTGATTAATTGGATATCTTGTAATTTGTTTTTGTATCAATTTATTATTCATTAGTATTTGTATGTAAATGCTTCTCACTACTGAAATGTGGTACAGCAGTCAGGATCTTCAAGAAATATTTTATAAATTCTAAGGAGTAATGCTATTACCTAATCTGACATATTTTGGTATAAATTATTCCTTAGTCTTGAAAGAATTGGCCTATTGTTAAAATTTTTACTTTAGTATATGGTTATTTTAGCAACTTTTTTCCCAACTCTTTTAGTTTAATGTAAATATGGCTTCAAAATATCCCAAATATATAAAAAAGTAACATTTTTTATCATTGATGTTTTAATTTTAATTAATCACTTTTTAAGTCTAGGTCTAACATTTCCCTATAAAATTTATCAATATGAGGATCATGCAGTTACTGTTTTGGGGAGATGTGGTGTACTACTCAGGGTTCTCCAGAGAAGTAGAACCAAGAGATTTATTGTACAATATTGGTTCCCATGATTACAGAGCTTGAGAAGTCACATGATCTGCCATTTGCAAGTGGGAAACCCAGGAAAGCCAGTGGTATAGTTGGAAAACTCGAGAGGAGAGAAGATGGTGCCATTTGTGTCTGAAGACATGAGAAACAGGAGTGCTGAGGACAGGAGAGATTCCATGTCCTAGCCCAGGAGTCAGGCTGAGAGTAAATTCTAACTTCATGTGCTTTTTGTTGTTGTTGTTGTTGTTGATGATGATGTATTCAAGCCTTTAATGGATTAGATGATTGGATAATGCCCACCCATGCTGGGGAGGGCCATCTACTTTACTCACAGATAGACCCAGAAATGTTTATTTAATCAGCTATCTGGGCATCCTGTGGCCCAGTCGGTTTGACTATCACAAATCTTCCTCTTGTTGACTTGGCACCCATATACATTTGGTTAAATTTTAAATTTTACATTTTAAATTTTAGAAAAAAATTATTGAAATTTATTGTTTGTGTATTCCAAATTTTGAGACTCAATGGAAAATAAAAAACAGACAAAATATGTTTCTTTTCTCAAAATTTGCCATTTCTTTCATTTATTTCTGCTCTCCTAAAACCCCACTTGATCTCCAAATGAAGACTCTCACAAGGTAATAACTCTACTTATGTTATACAATTACCCCACATAGAACAGTAAACACACTAACTACTTCCTGAGAAGAGGAGGTAAAGTTCTTGAGTGACATTTACTTTTCTCTTTGATATCCTGTAACTTAAATACTATGATATAAAATGAATAATTCTCAAATTCTATGAGTACATTTTATTTTAAGGATTGTGATGGTGGAACCTGAGGATAATCAATGTCATCTTGAAAGGCAGTTGCTTCAGGGGGCCATTGTAGTTTCCTCGGGCTAGGCAAGCTTAATCCTCTTACCTCTGGGAGTGGAAAGTCACCTACCATTTTGGGTGTGGAGGTTGCTATTCCTGGGGGGGTTGCGGGGAGGGTGCTGCTACTACAGGGAAGGGGCGGGAATCTGTTTCAGCTCCACTGGGGAGCCACTTCCACTGTTGAAAGACTTACCAGAATTTAGCGGCTCATCTCTATATCGTCAGCTTTATCAGGGTCTTTTCATGCATCCCCATTTCATGTACAGGATCCCATTCTTTCCCAACCAATGGCCTCACTTTAGTAGTGAACACCCTGCAGGACTGGGAGTTTAACTTGTATCTAATTCAGCCAGTCTCAGGATGAGATTCTGTATTGGATTTTCAGTAATCAGCCCCATAAAACACAATTTTATAAAAATGGGATAGCAGCACAGTATATACTGTTTATAACCTGCTATAGTCACAAATTCAACAAATTGTCATTAGTTTCATGTCATTACAAAAATCTGCAGCAATTTTTATAAACTGCATAGAAATACATTATAATACTAATTTCCCATTTCCACTTTTTTTTTTTTTGCTTTTTTGTTTTTCCTAAGATAACAATTCCATAATCATTCTGAAAAAAAAAGTATATCATCATTTCCAAGTGCAGTGTGCTTCAAGTTGTTTATTTGGCGTATCCCTAAGGCAGGGAATAGAAGAACATGAATCAAGCTTAAAGTGGCTCTTGTAGTGATGGGATATTTTATATATATCCTGCTATTTTCTCTCTCTGTGTTGGCACAATGATATTTTAAGAAATGTAACTTACATATATGTGCAGGTGAAAATGATCATGATGTTTTATTTTTTTTATGATAGTTCATGAAGACAAATGGAAGATTGCTGCCCAAGATCAAGAACTTGCAGTCCTTTCAGACCTCCTTGTGGAAACACTGATGAGTCTCATCTTGATTTGACATGAAGGCACTTACTTGGGTCTTGAAGTAGGTTGAGAGAGTCACATCGATTCATCAGTCATTTCACTGTTTTGAAGCTCTCCTCTCCTTCCCACCCCCGCCAGGTGAAAAGAAGAGTGATAATATTATGCCTTCTTTTACTACAGCAACTGTAATTTTCATCATGTGCCAATGAATCCAGAGTCACTGATTCATGAGCCAGATCAACAGCACTTTCACTTGATACGCAGACTTGCTCTCAGATAAGTCATCACATGTAGTAAAAGCCACATCTTTCTCACTTTTAACATTCAGAATTTTAATAAAATATTTTCAAATTATTGTGTGAAATAAAACAATTATTGTAATCTGTTAATGTTAATAACATTTTTTCACCTTAGCTGATATATTCTTTGTTTTTATGCTCTTCTCTTTCTTCCAAAAAAAATGTAAATACAACAGAATTTAAAAGCTCTATTAGAGTGTTTTTTCTCAGTAGGTCAGCATATATTTCCTTAGGAGATAGAGTTCTTAAAAGTTCTCTCCATTTCATTAAATATTTCTTAAAAGTAAATATTTAAGCCATTTTCCCCCAGTTTTAACATCGTTGAGCACAATTTAAGAAATCAAGGAAAACAAAAGCTTGGATGCAACCTATATTTAATGAATAATGACGAAGTGGATTTTGGTGCATAAAGCTTTTGAAGAGAACTATCAGCTCCACAGTTCACACTCCAGATTTAAATGATTTTATGTATTGCATTTTTCTACCTATCTCTTCTACCAGAGTTTTAAGTTATGCATCAAGTTTGTTTTTATTAACATCTCTATATTCTCAATGGAGATTATACTTTTTAGAAGGACATATAAATTGATATTAAAATTACTAGCTTCCCATTTTTAATATTTGTGGTTAATAAGTAATTCAAAGAGAAATGTTAATAAATGTAATTAATTACAGCATTCACATGAAGTTTAACTGATTTATGAGAATATATATTTCTTTGGTGGTGAATCAAAACATAGACAAAAGTACAAGTGACAAGGAAATTTTAAAATATGAATCTTAGTAAACTCTTAGGACTCTAAAAAATCATAAAAACAGCCTAATTGCTCAGATGAGCCAGAGTAGACATTAGCCTAATTCACATTGACTGCATCTTACTGAACTCACTGATTTGAAGGTTCCACATTCATCAATATGTATTCATAGATATACTACTTTTCTGATGTCAGGAAAAATTATCCCATGTCATCAGGATACTGATAATTTGAATATATGTATGTAACAAAATTGCTTAAAAAAACAAAAACCCAAGAACTTTCTTTTGTTCTTGTCTTAAAACATGAGCCAGAAAAATGGACCATGTTTACCCATAGCTTCCAATAACTGGGGATACCATTTTGGTATCTTGTAGGTACATAGAAAAACCAAATTTATTTTTAAAAAACCTTGTAAGATAGATTTTTAGAAATGGCTCTAATCATTGGGTCAAAGAATACTTTCTATTAAACATTTTACTTATTTTGTCAAATTGCCTGCTAGAAACACTACAATTTTACATTTCCATTGGTAATATGAGTACCTGTTTTCCTTCTTTTGCCAACATCGGTGGGTGCTTCTACTGTTCAAAACCTCTTATTTTTTACTTATGTGCTGAGGGAGAGATTTTTATGGGGGAAAACAATCCTAAATTATGAAAGACAGGCTTACAGATAAAAACATAAAGGATTGCAATTAGATAAATGCACCTTTAATGTGAGAACCATGGTAAGAGTGAGGGCCCTAGTCCTTTTCAACAATTGTCTCCACAGTCAAACAATCAAAAATTGTCAAAATCAGTATACAGAGTCTTGTTGTCATTATACTAATTTATTCTGGAAAGAAGGAGTTATTTCTTCTACACAAAGAGAGTAAACTGCACATATTCACATGCCCAGTGACCTCCAAAAGTGCGGAGGTCATACTACATCTTTTTTCTGCTCTCCGGTATACCTAGAACCTGTTGTAATCCATGTCATAAAGCGTGCAATTAATATTGGGATAGATACACTGGTAAATGAAGGGGTTAGTGTATAGATCCAATGATAGATGGGCTGGAGCATGTTATATTGAGCTTAAAACTAGTATCTTGCTCATATAATGCAAGAAATGGTAAATTTTGAGAGAGAAACATATTTCGTCTGTTTTTTTTTATTTGCCAATGACTCTCAAAATTTGGAATATACACACAATAAATTTTAATAATTTTTTTCTAAATATGGTCCTGAAAATAACAAAGTTATTTTACAAGATATTACTCTAGTCAAAGTGAAACAAAAATGCTTTTTTTTTCTCCTGGTCAAGGAATTATATTTTGAGGGAAAATGTCTAAAGAAATACTTAAAATTAACAGTAACAAAACCAGAAAAGCAAATATATATTTAAATGCCCATATTTTTTAAAACTCTTAATGTCAGGTATTTTACCTAAGTAAAAATATAACACACCTTAAATATCTTGAGAGTTGAGTTTATAGATTTCCTTAATTAGGACAGATCTAGTGTCATTTATTTTCTTTAACTTTGTGAATCTCTCCAAGGTTATATTTTATGTTAAAATAAAACAAGATGTCTTTATTCATTTGAATCTCATTTCTCTTGATTTCTGGTTTTAATTAGGCTTACTCTACATCTTCATCTTCCATTAAGTGTTTGGGTAGATAACAGTTTTGGAAGATCTTCATAATGTTATATCACATAAAAGAAAATGACCTTTCAGAGATGAAATTTCTGGCAAGAGGAAACTTCAACAAGGAGAAAAACATTTGTTATTTCTTTTCCTGGTGAGTATTATTTAAACTTATTTCTGGAATATTTAAAGATTCAATCCTTAAATATTATTAATTCTCTTCCCTTTCATCGACATTTAAGTTTATATAGGTTCAATGTAACTCTACATGGAATGACTATCCCATGCTAAAATTAACAATAATAATGAAGGAGTCAAATGTGAATATAGCATCAAATAAAAAGAACTAGTTAAGCATTATGAAATATTCAAATTAAAATCAAATTCATTAATTGTTTGGTGTTATGAGTGAATAGTGATTGAGAATATTAACCATATTAATTTTGCAATCAGGTTCTACATCTTATTTCTTAAAGCAGGATGTTTGTCACTGAAATGGAAAAATATTCAGATTAAAATTAAATATTTTTCCTCTACAGAAATAACATAATTCTAAAATTGTAACAAAGCATGAAATCATTTTTTTAATTCCCACATTATTTGTTCTATATATATGATGGTGTATATCTCTATATATTTCCAAAAACTACCATTGGAATGTTTTCTACTTTGAAAGTAGTTTTATTAAATACAATTTTAAAATTTAAAATATCAGAGGAGAGAGGGGAGGGAATCTCAGGGGAAAAGGGGAAGGGTTTGGAGCAACAAGTCTGAAAGACACATGGACAAAAACTAGGGGGGGCGGAAATGGGAGGGAGGTGGGGAGGGTTGGGGCAGGGGCTGATATGGGAGTAAAAGACAGATAACTGTACAAGAACAACAATTAAAATTAAAAAGATAAATATCATACACAAAGCAGTGTGTATTTTCCTTGTTTGTTCTTTCTTTTCCTCTTCCCCTTTTAAACATTGTATGGTATGTAAAACTTAAAATCCTGCTATTTTCACCTTACAGTGTAATGCTAGGAATTCCTCATGATCTTTTAAAATATTTTTAAACAATAACAAGTGACAGCATAATATTCCAACACTTGAAAATTCATAGGCTGCATGACATGTGAAACTTGAAGTTAAAAAAAAAAAAGAAAATGACAAGCTGAAAACATGGGCAAAAATAAAAATACTTTTTTTATATTGGCACATTTTTCATATCACATTTTGCAGTTCAAATTACATAAATGTTTAGCTTTTATGCAGTAAAATCTATTCATCTTTTCCTTGGTGATATTGGCAATAAACTCTATTGCTATTAAGCTCAGTAAATCTTTCTTTATCTGAGTATCAGTTAAATAGTCTCATTGTTCTGTACTTTATTGGTTTAAATTTTCTGAAGTATTAATAAAGTGGGTTTTTATGTTCAAAATACTGCAGATCTCTTTTAATGTGTTTAATTTATATAAGTCTAATAAACAGAGAAGTAATTATGACCAAATTAATTTTTATCACATGAAAGCTATTACACTAAGAAGTAGGAGAATTTAACTATTTAATTTGTCTGGGATGAATGATAAGACTATATATGACAACAGAGCTCTGACCTACAACTCCTGCAGCAACAGGCCTGGAGAGCTAAACCACAACCTCTGAAACTTCAGCTTAGAATAGTCAAGACTCAGTCAATGAGTTTACGTTTCTCTAATTTTTGCCTCCATTTTTGACACAGGACTAACCGGAGGTAACCAAATATGTCCACCTAATCGAATACATAAGATGCCCTGCTTGTGATTACACGACTTCCTCACACCAACGACTTCTGATCAGAACACACCTGAAGCATTCTTTTTTTTTTTTCTTTTTCTGTAAAGCTTCCCTATATCACTGCCTGCCTTTAGGTCTCTGGCAAATATAAAATAATAGTAGCTGACCCCTTGCTGTATATAACAAGCTCTGAATAAATAGCCTCTGTTTATTCTCATTTTGATGGTCTTCATTTATTTCCAACGTGACATGTGTTTTAAACCTGGATAATTTGTGGATTTTTTTCTACCTTTAAGCTTAAAATAATAGGAAATTATCATGATATGCCTAGTAGTAATTTGGTCTTTTATTATCATTTTTGTGTGGAGTTCTATGATTATTATCAGTACACATACTCAGTCCTTTCCTCATTGTCAGACATTTTTTCCATGCTATATCATGTAGTGTTGCTTCTTTTTCTGTTTTTATATTTCTCACTTGGAAGCAACTGTCGTTCTTGTTTAGGTCTCACTTCTCAGATTTCCATATCTTTTACCTTCTCTATGATGGTTTCAATAATATGTCATACTCTATTCTGTTTCCTTCCCAAGTTGCTTTTAATCTACCCTTAATAGTATAAATTTAATTCTACCACTCTCTTTTGGGATCTCTCAGATTCTTTCTTTTCTTCACCCATTCCTTTTGTCTCTCTACTCCCAGCTAATTTTGTTCACAGCTTACAAATATCTGGACCACGTGCTTTACAATGTTTTTGAAGACATCAAGCAGAAATCTTTCAAAATTTTTTTGTTTACTTACACAAGTAATTCCCAAACTGTTAGTCTCAATTCTAGGTAAACACTACATTTAAATGGTTAAGAAACAAGGACACATGGACAATAATGGAGGAGGGGTGGAAATGGGAGGGAGGTGAGGAGGGCTGGGGGTTTGGGCTGGGGTGGGGGGAAAAGGCAGAAAACTGTACTTGAACAACAATAAAAATAATAATAAAAATGTTTAAGAGAGAGAGAGAGTGTTTAGAATCAAATAATTAAAACATTGACTCTTCCTAATTGTGCTGGAATGGATCAATCTCTTAATTCCTGGTTCTTAATCTTCTCACCTGAGAGTGAGAATAATAATGCTTGTTTTAGCCCATTGCCTTCTTCTTTTGGAGTTAGTTCCTAGGTTGTGCATGAATCAATATATTTTCCTGCAAATCCTTTGTGTTTGTGCCAATGGTTCTCAATCTTCAGTGGGTATAAGGATTATCTGGAGAGTGTGGTAGAACACAGGTTGCTGGTCTTACCTGCAGAATTTCTTACTCAGCAGGTTTGAAGGTGAAGACTGGGAATTTTCTGCATTTGCATTTCTAACAAATTTCCATGTGATTCTCATGTTCCAGTCCCCATGGTTCCAGGACCATGAGAACCTCTGGAGTATGTTTTTATGTTTGTTTAACTTTGCTGTTTCCCCCAAATAAAGCACATGGTGCATAAGTCAAGCCTCTGCCCCTCAATAAATTATCACCAATAATAAAGTTTATGAACTTCTCCTTTCCCTGTTGATATATGATTTTAATTTTATCTTTAGTCCCAATGCAACTATTTGCTTTTGACTTTCTGGACATATTCATAGAAATTTTAACAGGAAGTATAAAGGACAGTTATTAAAACTGAAAATCTTGTTAAAATATTAACTAGAGAGTCATATATTACTGCATGAAATTTTATCCTGTGTAGAAAGTTAATTGGCCTTTTTTGATTATAAGTTTAATGTTACAGAGTCTATGCCTTAAATTCAGGTAATGATATATTACAACTTAATGTTGACAAATGATAGCCAAAGTAATTTTGACAGTTATTATTTGCCTCACACTTTACAGTTGAGAATATAGTAACAACTATGGTCACAAGTTGGTCTTACACATGCAGTCTTACTTAATTCACATCACAAATATGTCATTTTAGTTTTACTGCTCCATTTTAGTAGTGAAATTACTGTTGCTCAATTATAGCACATAGCAAAGCCAAGTTTATACCCATGTTTTTGGATTGCAATTCCAGGTCTCTTTCAACCATAGAACGGGTACTGTGTTAGAAAGACTGTGGGTGAATAATACCACTGAAAAATTAACTAACAAAATATGAAAACCTGTTAATACTGGGTGCAGAACTTTTATTTGCCACATCATTTTGACTCCTATCCCCTATAAGCTATCATAGCAGAGAGCCTCTTACTTTGTTCTGTTATTGTATAAATCAATTTAACCTTGAATTTGGCATTTATGGTGTTGGGCTCTATGAAACAAAACTATTGCTGAATGTTTCAGGATTCTTTATATGACATCATATGGCATTCTTAAATGCCAGTTAAGACTATATGTGTGTATATATTTTATATATGTGTATATATGCATATATGTATATATTTGTATATGTGTGCATGTGTAAAAATACATGTGCATGTAAAAATGTATGTGTGCGTGTATTTTCCTTGCTCGTTCTTTCTTTTCCTCTTCCCCCTTTATACAGTGTATGCTATGTATAAATTAAAATCCTACTATTTTCACCTTACAGGGTAATACTAAGAGTTCCTCATGCTCTTTAAAATTGATTTAAACAATAAAAACTATATATATAATTTTTGAATATATATACATATATGTGTGTATACTATATATATATATATATATATATATATATATATATATATATATTCATTTTCCCCCCTTACTCTCCTTCTGAAAAAGCCCAGATTGTCTCTTTTGGTGGTTTAGGCAAATCAAAGTGGGAGGATCACAATGCACTAAACAGGCCTGAAATTCTCTCTGTTTCCTTTAATCTTCTTTGGAACTAGTTCCGTTTCTCTGGCAGAGTGACTTCTCCCCTTCCTTGCAGTGTTGATGTGGAATTTCTGTTTCTAACCTCCCCTCCTTTTTTGCATCAAGCTTTCTACTGTGTAACTTTCATGCTCTTCCTCAGCATGACTCGTATAGAGAGCTTACACCTACCCAATACATTAACTGAAGATGGAGGTTGGACTTAATAAATTATGAAAGAATAGCATCAAAGGCTGGATTTCTGAACTTGCTTACTGATAAATGGGATTTTCAAGCTTTAATGGTATGTTTTCTATCTTAAGATCCTAGAATTTTTACTATTTAGCTTTTGAGATTGGATGAGATTATATGGTTTTTATTTGCTAATAAAAGATTAATTTGGCTGGTATGAGATCAATTTCTTTCAGCTTTCTGAACATGTTTTACTTCTAAGCCCCTGCAGGAAGTTGAAAACTGGGTACCATTTCCTCTCATAGTGAGCTGACAAGGGTCTCAACTTGATCTGGAGATATTCTCTCCTTATTTAATTTATATCTCCTAAACTGAAGCTTTATTTTTTAGATTCTTTTTCATTACACATAATAATAGGAACAAACTGGTTATTGAAATCCATTAATTATTATTTTAATTAGGTTATTTAATTGCTATGATTGATTGTAGACTTCTTTTCAGTGTGACTGTATAGCCCACTTCTCTCCTTGGAAACTGCTCCTTATAGTCTCATTTGTACCATGTGATATTATCTGCTACTTGACCATGACTCACTGATTAAGTTGGGTTTGACCAGAATTCAAAATAACCTTGAATAACTTGCTTCTCATTTTTTTTGAAGTATTCAAATTGGCTGTTTAAGGCATCCAGGCCTTTGTTTGCTCTTGAATATTTTCTGGATAACTTTCAACTATACAATTCAATGACTAAATCCTGTTAAATTAACAGAAGTTAGGTAAAAATAATTTACATGTAAATGACTCCTGAATATTTAAGACTTGGTCATGTACAGTGTAAAAGGCTAAAATAAAATTTATCATTGTCACTGTATATCAGCAACATGCAGTAAGTGTTTTCACCTTTTCCAGAAAGTCAATAGTTCTTCTTGCATAACTAAAATACAGAGGCAATTTAGATGGTGATAAAATATGTAGGCTGTAAAGCTAGGCTGAATTCTATTGCTAGTTCCGCCACATAGCATGTGCCCTTGGACAAGTTACTTTTACACACTATGATTCAATTTCT
Source organism: Anoura caudifer (assembly GCA_004027475.1). NCBI lineage: Eukaryota > Metazoa > Chordata > Mammalia > Chiroptera > Phyllostomidae > Anoura > Anoura caudifer. The sequence continues at coordinate 79,799 of PVKU01003271.1, forward strand.
CTAAAATGGGTATAATAGCAGTGTCTTAATATGATTCTTGTGACATTTAAATGCATTAATAGACTTAAAATGCTTAAAAAGTACTTGACACATAGGAAGCATTCAAGAAATTATGATTATTATAATTACTACTACTGTTATTTTTATTATTTTGATCCCCAAACTATTTATTCCATATTTTCCCAATTGTTTTTTATAATGGGGAGACACTGTTTTTTAAAAAGATTTTATTTATTTATTTTTAGAGAGAAGGATAGGGAAGGAGAAAGAGAAGGAGAGAGACATCAATGTATAGTTGCCTTTCATGTGCCCCCAACTGGGAACCTGGCCCTCAACCCAGGCTTGTGCCCTGACTGGGAATCGAACTGGTGACCCTTTCGTTTGCAGGCCTGTGTTCAGTCCACTGAGCTACCCCAGCCAGGGCCCAAATGTCTTCTTACTAAACAAGTTTAGAATGTGGTTACAATATATAACTATGCCACACATAAACTATGAAGTTTTGCAGCTTTATTCCAGCATAGAGTTATCAGGGACATATCTTTTATTTAGAAAAATCTCATATGAGATGACAGTTTGGGTTCCATTTCAGTCTAGTTAATTTTATCATTTTCATGAATGTGCCAGGCCTACATGAAACACAAAAATTAAGATTTTCATAAACAATATAAAAATTCCTGATCTATGTGCCAGGACCTTCATGCAAGAAAGGGCAAAGCAACACTTTAAAAGGATTTAGCACCATTGGAAAGCTACTGAGAAATATAGCACATAATATTTGGTTGAAGATTATCATCTCTGTGAGAAAGCCTGAGAACAGAATCTCACTGGGTCACACGAGGTGCTACGGCACATTGGGTGCACTGCTCTTTATGAGGGCTCCAGCTAGGGGATCTGCGTTTGGGTAAAGAGAAGTCTGACTCGGCATTTTCTTCCCTGTTTTGGCATAATATATCTCTTTACTTGAAGGGATTTTACTTTGGACAAAAAAATTCAATGCTGCTGTAACAGAGGGATGTAAAAAGCATTATGCCAATTTATGTTTTTTTATTGATTTCATTGAAACCTCATTAAACTTTGTATATATGCATATCATGATTTTTTTTTTAACTCTAACAGCTTTAGGATGTGATGGGTTATTTAGCAGAAATAAATTCATGAACATCTTTATTCTTCCATTTAGACCTAGGACATAGTTATGTACTTTTTTAGCTTTTGGCTGGGAGAGAAATTTCCAAGTTATTTGTCCTTGCGGACAACCTACAAGGTGAAGTGGAATCACCAGGTGATAGAGTGATGACAGAGTGTGAGTATAGTTAGCACAAGCTTAAAATTTTGACCTTTCCTGACAAAGCATGCGTTTTGCCATTGTGTGGAGCCCTGAGAATCCTTTAGCATTTTCCCTTTCATTGACATTTATTGAAACATTATTATAGACCAGACACTGTGTTAACTGATCTGAGAGATTCCCAGATGAATCATGTCCCTCCTTTTTAAAGTGCTGGTGGTTTAAAAGCAGATCTAGACTCACAAACTATAAATGATACTATGATGTGGGAAATGCTATATAAGAGGTTATGTATAATGTGATTTGAGTATAGAGCAAGAAGAGATTACTTGTCTGAGAGCTGAGTTTGCTGCTAAGAATAGGTTTTCAGTGAAGTTACTAAGCTGCATGTTGGAGAATAAGTAATAGCCTTTCAGGTAGAGAAATGGGGTCAGGACTTTGAAGTAGAGGAAAGAAGCATCTGTAACCACATGGATTCAAGAGGAAACAAGGTGTACCTGGGGAAAGTGAGACATTGTTGGAGGTCATTGAGAGGGTGTGACTAATCATTAACCCAAGAGTGGACTCAGGCAGTTGGAGGCTCCTCACCCCTTTCCCTGTTCCTTGAAATGTATGTTCTTCCCACTATTCCCACAGCTGGAGCCATTTTCAAGGATGCCGCCTTGAAAGAGTAAGATGTTGTTGAGACCATCTGGATAGTATAGGTTACTGAACCCAGTTAAGGCCTCTATGTAAACTTTTGAGATTTTGGTGGGCAAGTGTAGGGTGGAGATACATTAATCTTGAGGCCACTGAGGACAATTCTCTTACTTATCAATTCTGTTACTTATTAACAGAATTGTATCTACCAAACTAGAGTGATCCTCCTCTTTCTTCAGTCTCTCGTTGCCCTCAGTGTACAGGTACCAGTTTCTTACTTCACAAGGAATTTCCTGACTCTGTGAACCACGAGACATCCAAACCAAACATAAACAATTGGGGCACAGAAATATGTCCCAGGAAAGAAAATACGCCCCAGGAGTAATTGGGGTGTGGCCATGAAGTGCTGTGGAAGACACGCTGAGCAGTTTGATTTTCCTGCAGGGAAATGGGTGAATTACTTTTTGATTTACAAAGATGACTGGACTTTGTGTCTCAAGGATATATGGAAAGGGAAAGAAATTCATCGCTGAAAGTTCAAACAAGAGGAGATTGCAACACTCCATTGTGAGAGATGATGAACTTGGCCTACAGAGTTACATAATAGGGGTGAAGAAGAAATAAATATAGGAATACTTTAGGAGGTAGAAACAACAAATGTGCATGAATGATTGGATAACAGCTAGAAAGAGAAGATGAGAATACAATCTTGAAGTTTTAAGTTAAGTGATGACAACATAACAAATAATGAAACTATAAGTAAGGGAAGAGGTAGTTCCATCATAGACCACAGATGAGAACTTCAATATTAGAATGCTAATTTTGAGAAGCTTATTGGTGACACAGGAGGAAATGACTAATGGCATTTGTAAATATGATTTTGGAGCTTAATATTGAGGCCTAACAGGAATATCTCAACATGCAGAGGAGTCATTAGAGCCATGAAAACGGACAGAATCCACCAAGAAACATGAAGATTAAGAAAAGAAAAATGATCTGATCTGAAGAGATTATTAGAAAAATAGATGAAGAAATTCAGAGAATGATTTTTAACTGAGATGCTTTTGGATTCAATGAACAGTTTGGTGTCGAAACTGGCTTAACAAGGAGAGGAATTATCTCAAGGGGAAAGAAGTCCATAGGTAACTTTCTGAATCTGGTTGTGATAAATTTTCAACTTTAAACTCTTCTTTGGTTTGCTTTTCTCGTCAACACCAAATGACATCTAGAATCAGTTGAGGTTTTATGCTTGCAAAGAGTGAAAGAAATAAATACTCTCATAAACATGAAAATAAAAGCGATTCCCTTCAGACTGGTGGGGCTAAAGCACGTGCTCATCCCTGGTCAAGTATCAACCACTGGGGGAGGCTATTGTGGTATAGGTTTCCTGTCACTGACATTGGTAAAGGATTGCAATAACTGACTGGAATATTTAGGACCTATTGAAAATGATAGACTTTGGAGCTGAAAATGATGTCAGCTTTCCTTGAGCCACATGAACTGGACTGGGAGGAGCAGATATCTGAACAAAAACAGTTATCTAGATAGGCAAACAACCTTCTCCACCACACTGGTATTTAAGAGGATAAAATGTGATAATTTATGCTTACTGACATTTACTAAAATTCAGGAATGTTGGTGTGCACTTTATATACACGATCAGGTATTTTTTGTAAGGAATGATTTCATTGTTTAGTTATGGTAAAAAGAAAATAGGTGCCTGTCTGTGAGTCCCTAACATCATAGCACCAGGTTGGTTTTCCAGGAGCAAGAACTTTGTATCTAATGCTGTCCACTGAGTCTCACTACGTTCCCCGAGCTGCAACTCGATTGCTGTGAGAGAGCCTCTTCTGATATTTTGGACCCTACTCATGTTCCCAAGCCTGAATTGTCCCATATCCTCTAATTTAGGTCCTGTTTTAAGATTCTGTTCCAAACACTTATGGCATTCCTCAGTTTGCCTTTCAGTACTAGAATTTTCTTTGGTCTCATTAATTATTCACCCCAGGTAGTGGAAACCTGACTTCTCGTGTCTCTACTAGCTGTGGGTCTGAAGAATGTACAGTTACCAAGCAGCTCACCTGCTGTGCTGAATATTCTAGGTACCCATCCTACCCCAGTGGGCAATTTAAGGCTAAGCCTGGGCTCTTTTCTATACTTGAGATGTCTGACAATAAACTGCCCTGGTTCACAGATGAACACTGAGAGCAGTTCCCCAAAAACCTTTGATATTTATAATCTGTCAATCAGAACTAAGAGAGAACATGTACCACTCTCAGCTTCACTGCCTCCATAGCTTTAGACAGATTTCCAAAAATTTCTATAATCCAAAAAGATTATATATCACTGATTTTAAAGAAAACACTATTTAATAACTATTAATGACTTAATATTTTATCTATCTACTTATCTGCATAGAATCAAATCAACTTTTTAATCAAAGACAGAATATATGCAGATCTTACTTGAACTCAGCCTATAATTTAAGTAGCTGAAAGTGGAATACTTAAGCAATTTGCAGAGCCAACACAAATTTAGCCAGCTCATACTATCAAAGATTTGTGATTATTGATATCTGCCAGTTACATAATTTTAAAACCAAGGCAACTTACAAACTCTAGACTCCATCTATAGGACATAAACAAAAAAAACTACATTTTCCCCAAACCCCTTTTGATATGTACCATCTGTCAATCGGAACTGATGTCACCAATTTGGTTACAGACTCATCTATATTACTTCTGGCTTGACAGGAGCTCAGGCTGCAATAACCAGCTCTTCGGAGATTCTGATGCTGTCAGGAGGCCAATTTTTGTGAGATGTTTTAAAGAAATAATACTTATATAAAATGGGAACATTGTGTATTTGATTTATGTTCCTGTCTTTTATCCAAGTAAATGTCTAAAACTGAATCCTTTGAACAATTTTCCTTTCCCAGTCTATCATTACATGTTAGTAAGTTGGATATATATAAATGTCTAGGTAAAATCAATTTGAAAAGAACAAAGATGAGTATCATTGCGCATATTCAACGTGTGTCCTTCACTTTACAGGGCACACCTCGGTCTTGCAGTCTGACTCTAACCAGACCCCATTTTTGCACATTGCCTCCCGTAATCTACATGGGCTCCGCCATGTGTTCTTTCTGTTACTTAAAGCTATGAGACAGAAGTGTGACAACATCCATGTTAGTCATTTATTCCTCCCAGAGCCTTGTGGTTTTCTATCTGGGGATCTGGGCACCCTCCCCTCAAGTATTGCATTATTTTATAGCAAATAGTTCATTAATTTGTCACCTGCAGACAATGTAGATGAAAAATAAACTTGGGAGTTAGAAATGCAAAGACAACTGGAGAGAAATTATATTTGTTATTATAATGGAGAATAGAAGTATATCCAAGGTACCATAATTCATAAAGAAGGATTCATTAATGGAGATGCCTCAAAACTGCTAATTTTTATATAATTAATCTCATATAACTTATGTACCATATTTCAGAAATTAGTGTTTAGGTATATTGGATAAAACACAAAGATTAGTGCATCAGAAGCAAAGAGAGAAGAAGTCTTTGAATCAACTTCAACTTCACTATACAACTCTAGCTGTCATATGTGCTTTATTCTTTATTTGATGATTTCCTTAAAAAAATCTGAGATCTAGATTTAGTCTGAGAATGACCCCAATGTCTAACCATTGAACATCTATAAATTGTTTTACCTAATGTTTACATTTGTGTAATAACATGCATGTAGCTATAAATTATCACTTATTTCTGTTTAATATCATACTATAGTATTTCTAATAACTTTTTTCAAAATATATATCAGAAGAGAGCAACTCTAGATTCAGAATAGTCTTTAAAAGCTAAATGAGTGAACTTAGCTTTTCAGCATGTTCTATGCAAGATGCACACTTCTGAAAGTTCTTTTCTGGGGTATGAAATTCAGTGTGTCTGTTGGAAAACAAAGCAAAGGAGCACATTCATATGTAGAAATGTATTTTAAACACATGTGAGGTAATTATTATGAGCCAAAGCTACCAACCTTTGGCTCAAGAAACTTGGAAACCAAACTTGGAAAATCTAAAATGCTCTCTGGGGAACCAGGATAAATGGATGGTTATTGAATTGCAATGTTGGAAAATAAAAACATAATTTCCGTATGGTGGAAAGATGGCAATGTAAAAAGTTAACATTATTGGCATGAAAACCAGTACTACAAGCTTGTAGAATGTTCATTGCCTGTCATTTCTTCTCCCCTAGGTTTAGATTTCAACCAAAGTTGTGCAGTATATATAGTTACCGTAAAGTTATCATGCAAACCAACGTACATTGGAGCATGAATGGGGGAGTACTAGTGATAATTACTAAAGGCAGTTGGAACATATATTCACTCAAGGTGCAAACACATTTTCAATGAATGCCTAGGCTAACATTCCACTCCAACTCGTAGCAGTGCTATAACCTCTCCGGACATGTTACTTATTCTGTACATGCTGATTTCCTCCCCAGTGTAACAGGAATAATAATAACACTTAGGGCTGCTATGTAGAGTCTTCTAAAATTCCTAGACACTTTCCTAATATTACTTTGTTTTGTTGCTACACAGTATTACATAACATTCCATTAATAATGGCACATAACTAATTTAGGTTATTTACAATATTTTACTATTATTAACATTGCATCAATGTCATTGTACTTATGTCATTTCACATATGTATGTATACATTTCTGTAAATTCCTATTGCTGTTCAAAAGTTATATGAATTCAGTGTATTTCTGAACTCTCTGAAAGTTTGTTAAGCCATGGAAATTCTATGGTTTTAATATTTCATCACTAAATGATGATTTCTCATTACATTTTTCCCCCTGAATTTTAGTCACTTCTATTTTAAGTGTTTATTTTAAAGGAGCATCTCTTAGAATTTTGTGTTTGCAATGGGGAGCAAGGAATAAAAAATAAAGATAAAAGAACATGAAAAATTGGTTGCAATGGAGGGAAGATACCATTTACTGCCTTTTTGATTCAATTGGGACCCAGAAACAATTTCTTTTCCTTGTGCTTGGCAGAATCATTTATATTTACTAAGTGCTTTCTTGAGCCTTGTTGATATCAGTCTTAAAATGGCACTCATCCCAATGGTGTGCTCTTCAAACTAAGTACCAATTTCTAGCAAATCACTGTAATTAATGTTAGTTAATTATTTTTTGTCTTTCTTCTGTCTTGTGCTGTGTCTCCTCTCTTTCTGGGACTCTAGATAAACTCATATCAGACACTTTTGCATTATGTGTTTTTTCTGTACTCTTCAACTTTTTGTCACATTAAGTATTAATATGGATGTTTTTCTCTGACCTATATTTTAGTTCACTAAATCTTTACAGCTGTTATCTAATTCCCTGGGAAAACAATACTTTGAACTCTTCATTTCAGTTACTGTCTTTTTTTGGTTATGGAGTTTGCATTTGGTTATGTATTATGGTCCAGTTTCTGCCAGAACTCTAAATCCTATCTTTTGTTTAAAGAATAATCCTGTCTAAGAATAGACAAAAGTCTTACAAAAAGGTCAATAATATATCTACAGTGGGGGATTGAACTATGGTATACTTAATGCAGCTTCATAAAATGTGTTGGTAGTTTGGAAAGAATTACATAACTATTTGCAATAGTAAAAATAGTCATGTTACCATGAATTTTTCTAATATAATATTATTCTTTTTGATACATTATTGTTTTAATTAAAAATAAGTTTCTCCTTGCTTTTAAAATAAACTTCCTCTTCTGAAAAAGAGTCTAAGCCAACTTTATTTTCAGTTTGGTCAGAAAAATGTGTGGTGAGACTCCCTCAGAGAAAGGGTCTCTAGGTCACCGCGACTGCACCGACCCTCTGTTGAAATCCTTGAAACACAGCTTGATCTTCTGGTGAGTACTCCCAAGTCACTTTGTTCTAGGACAGAGTGCTCTGACTGTTAGAAACTGCCTCCTTATACTGAGTTTAAATCTGCTTCCACGTTATGAGTATCAATTGGGACCAATTCTGCCTTTTGAAGCTGTACCTGTAATTCAACATGGTTTCAGAAAAACATCCCTTCACTCTTGTAACAGAGGATTTAAAACAAGCCTAATCAATCAACATGTCTAGGGATGTACTTGTCTATTTTATTCTGAACTTTAATTTTATGTAAATAATAGGGCATTTGTATAAAATGCCATGGCTACTTTTTATTCATTTTAGAATTCTAACTTTAATATTACTTATATTAATTTCATAAACAGATTTTTTCAGTGAATTCTTTAGATAAATACACTGTTCTGTTTTTAAATTGAATTGAAATTCTAAAGTAAATATAGATAATAAAGTTGAAATACTTGAAAAGCACTTCCTATTATTATGTATGATGTCCACATTACAATATGTTATAAGCTTCCAATTTATAAAAAATGAGGTTTTTATTATCTTCATTTTTTGATTTGTAAAAAATATATTTAATATTTTTGAAAGGAGAAATGCTTTTTGGTACAATAACTTGCAAATGTCATCCCAGCGGGAGAACTTTCAGAGCGCTCTGAATAATAGACAACACACTTACTAATCATAGTTATCTTACTGGCAGGTTTTCTTTTGCAAGCACTCTGCACAGTTCCAAAGATTACTAACTTGTAAGAAGCAGTTATATGTGTGAATTTAAAATATCTACACTCAATTTTTGGTAGTTTATCTGAAACTTGATTTATATTTTGAACTATCCTAAATATATAAAATTATTTTAACTTACAATACTAATTCTACAAATATAGTGTTGAGTGTATTTATCATTTTTTAAGACACCATTTTATTTAGGTATCTATTTTAATGGCTTTTAAAATTTAAAGTAAATTAATTGAAGTGTGTATAAAATGGTACACCAGCATGATAATTTTACTCCTATCTAAGATTCAATGAACTTTGACTTTTATTTAGAGATTTAGGATTATTTTTCCTACCTCAAACATACAAAGGTGAAACAATGGAGAAAAGTTAGCTCTCTAGAAGATAAGATATTTTATTTCACAAATGAGGTGACACAATGGAAAAGCCATTATTGTCAATCTCATCCTAGAAAATTGTCTGGTGTAAAGTGGGTTTTTTTTCTCTAATTATTTTTCTGTTTCAAATTTGCTCCCCTATTTAGAATTTGGAAGAAGTGTGATCAAATTAACCAAGGAAGAGAATTTTATGTGTTTTCACAAATCAACTAATGATTTATTTAATACATCATTGGTTATAACCAGTACTTATTAAGCATGTTATTGTGTGCATAATTTAAATAAAGAACTAAGGCTACAGAACTGTATGATTTGCCTGAAGTCAAGATACATCGGAGCTGTAGTGGTACTGTGAGACCCCAACTCTGTAGTTGGTGCGTTTCCCAGTTTACCACACTGCTGCTCCAGTAACAAGATATCAGATAATTGACTCAGGTACCTACAAAAGCAGAGCTCATATGAGACATTCCTGACATGAGAGCTTTGGAAATTGCACATACTTAACCTGACACTCTTCTAAACAATATGATATAATATTTACTGTGGTATACTGATACAAAATACCTTTGCTCATCAAATTCAAATCGACTACTAAAATAGCTCTGTCAATTAGGTACAGTGATTATATACTGACCACATAATTATTGGGCAAGGGAATAGTTACAAAGAAGGCTTAAAATTATGAGCAATGAAAGGAAAAAGAGTTTTAAGAAACTCTCAGAGCTTTCCCCAACCTCCTTTCCTGTTGAACCCTTTATAAACATTCTGGAGCATTTTGCATGGCCATTGTTCACCTTCACCAACAAAGACCATAACTTTCTACACACACATCTCTCTCTGTCTGTCTGTCTGTCTGTTTCTCTCTCTCTCAAACACACACACACTTTTTTTTTTTGACCTTATAACTTCAATTTGGACACCATGCCAGGCTCTGTAAAGTTTGTGGTAAAGATCAGTAGTAGATCTGTGTAATTTCTTCCTCAGAAGTTATTTAAACTAGGAAATATAAGAAAATTTAACATGCTCTTTTGAGTGATATTTTGCCCATGATTTTATGTGACCACAAACATGTTGAAAAATTCATGATTTTCCTAAAGTCATATAAAGTCAATAAAGAAGTATATCAACACGGATCAATTTTGAATAAAAATACAAAAAAGTAAGTGCTGGGAGGTACTGTAGCTTGAGTAGTTACAATGTGACTTGATCAATCTCTTTTTTGGTATGATCCCGAATTTGGCCTCAATGTGATGCTTCCATAATGTTTGACAATGAAGGACATTCAGGCCAACAGACGCAAGAGCCCTGAAATAAAACTGCATTACACCTGTAAAGGTGTCCCTCCTTCACCTTCACAAGAAAATTGTGGAATAAAAAAATGACAACTGTGCCTGATGCCTAATTTTGAAATTTATCTTTCTTCCTCTGAGACCTATTTTCCTGGATATGCATTCCCAGCAAACATCCTGCCCCTGTAGGCAGGTGGGAGTGATCCAGCCTTTCACTTTGTCAGTGATTCTTTAAAATACCTCTGTGTTCTAAGTGTAAGTTTCAGCATGGCTTATCTCTGGGTTGATGGCCCTTGGGTTTTCATCCAGGAATGTGTGGACTGTAGTGTATTCTGATACATTGAGACTGCAGTGTATTTAGAACAGACATAAGAAAGATCCAGATTGCTTTACTGACTTTTAAATTATACTCAAGAAAGCTCTTGCAGCTCATCATTATTCCTTCACATATTCTTAATATTTGGGGAGCAGATTATTTTGAGCTTGAAACTTAAGGTAAGAGCTATTTTTTGTTGTGAAGACTGGCTGAAGACCGTGCTCAAACCACAATGATGTGTTTAAATTTGTCTTGGTATTTTTTGCCTATCAGAGTAAAAATAAAAGAATCATATGCTATAGGTGGATTTCAAATTCCATATTAATATGGATTTTTCAATAGAGAAATTTCATCAAAATGAATAAGCCTAGGTATAGAGAGATATTTTTCTATTTTACCAGAGAAATAAAATAAAACCATTCACTAAAGATGTAGTTAACATTAAAAGGACACTAGCTGGGCAGTGGTCTCACAGAAGTAACAACAACCTAGCAAATAATTAATAAAAATAAATTTAATAGCTAACATATAGATCATATCAAAATACGTGGAGATAATACATACTTTACCTGTGGTATTTTATTTAATGTAAAAATCATATGACAGGTCCTACTATTGTCCTGATTTTGGGATAAGGCAGCTGAAACTTATTTTGTTATAAACTAAATGATTGTGTCACCTTAAAATTTATTTGTTAATGCCCTAATCCCTAATGTGATGGCATTTGGAAGTGGGGCACTTGGGAGTTAATTAGGTTTAGATGAGTCCTGAGGGTGGAGTGCTCAGGATGGCATTAAATGTTATTATGAGAAGAGAAAGACAGAAGAAAGCTCCTTCTCCAGGAACAGAGCATGTGATGACACAGACAGAAGGCAGCCATCTGCAATCTGGGCAAAGAGCTCTCACATCTGTTGGTACCTTAATCTTAGATTTCCAGTCTCCAGAACTGTGAGAAATATATCTCTATTGTTTAAGCCAACCAGTCTGTGGTATTTTGTTATAGCAGTCTGAGCTAAGACAAGTTATATTCTAGTAAGTAGCAGACCTAGGACTCCAAATTTCTTTCTGCCACATTCCAGATCCTATATTCTTAATAATTAAAATATGAACTTGGATAAACAGTATTTTATCTTCCTACCACTTTGGTTAGAATGGTTTGTTCCAGTTCCCAGAATAAATAAAAGATTGGAAGGGATTACTGATTGCATCTGTTCAATAGTCTATTTTATTTCTGGGACATTTCCAGAAGACCACTAGGTGTTTGATATTTTTGTATTTCATTCAGAGATTTTGAGAGCCTCACTAAGGCTTTGCCTTCTGGTTGCCACAGAGTTAAGGTTCTATCAGACCACTAGCCTCCCACACAAAAACTCTTTATCTATAGGAATGTATGGTATTTTCCATTATATATGCTATGTGTTAAATTTAAGATGAGCATAACAAGGTGGTTGTTACACGCTGTCATTTATAAGCTACACAGTTTACGGTATTTTATTATAGCAGCCAAAAAGGACTAAACTGTGGTCTTGGATAAAAAGGTAACTATAAAGTTTGTCAGAGAGATAAAACACATTAATTCAGATACAATTATTTTCATTGCAGTTCGTCATCCTAAGTTAATTAACCAGTTAATATTTTAGAATGCTGTTAAATTTAAGTTCTTGTTTTGGGCAGATTAATTTTGAATGCACATTTATTTGTCATGCATTAGATTAAAAGATATTTGATGGGCTTCTAACACATTGCATTCGTTATAATGAAAAAAACAAATATTACTAAAGATTAGGAGAAAAACTTAGTAAATATTAATGTCACGAGTTTTACAAGTGAGTAATCTTTTGAACACCTTTGGCAAAATAAAAAATTACAATAAATAAAAAATAAATCCTGGAAAATCCAATCTATTTTAGTCATGTACAAATCTTCCTTTTCACATAAAGTTTTACTAGCTCTGGTACAATGCAACACATATAGTAGGTCTGATTTTCAAATTAATGTGAATATTGCTAAAAAATTGCCTGGGTGGTGAATAGAAGGGAAAAAGAAGTTATTGGCTTAAATAAATCTCAGATCTACTAGTAGAGTGAATCCTATCAAGGACCACATCACACTTTGATTTGTGAATAAGATGTTAAGGTTTCAAGCTCACCAACCAACTGAAGAAAAGACAATGATGGTGGTCTAAATAGGTTTTACAGTGCAGTGATACATCAGAAGTTGTATTGGAGCATCTAGATTCAGTGGTCTAACAGGATGATTGGGAGACAACCAAGGGCAAATGTTCTTTAAACAGATGAAAGGAATACATACAAGTTGCCGGAGTAGGGTAAGAATTTTGGGCTTGTTACCAGATACTCCTCTGTTTGGCCCATCTTCTCTAAAGTTCTGTGAGGTGACAAGGAAAAGTCTGCAGAGTGGGGTAAATATTTCCAAATGTACATGTGCACACATACTTCAGGGACATTTGGCAGGGACTACATTCACATGGGAGACCCGACCATTACATCAGATGATGTTTGAAGTGATTAGGAATTAGACTCCTGATGACACTGAACAATTTGAGAGACTAATATAAGCAATTTGAATATTGCAACAGTTTTTATATTTTATTCTAGCTACCTACTTGATTTTTCATTTTTTGGCAGAAAAGAATTATTTTTGTATAATCCCAAACTGCTTTTGCAAAGTACATACATGGCAGATTTTCATATTCAATCTAATTTCGCATTTGATGCAAAAGAATTTTTATTGCAATTGTAGTTTATTTTCATTTTTATTTTATTTTTATTTTATTTTTATGCTGCATACCTTTATTTATATGAATCAGAATAAATCAGCTCTGGTCATCTCTTGTTCCCACTCCCATCCCTCTAGGATCACCCAGGACTCCTCCCCAGGGAAGAAGCTTTTGCTACTTCCTCTAAGGTCATTTTTTCCACTAATTCATGCTGAGGGTCAGCCCTAGAGTTTACCCTTGTTTCTTGGCCCTTCTTCTCCAGGGGGTTGAAGATGCCCCTGCCAACAACTCTGCTGCTGGGCACCATGGGCCTGCAGGGCACTTGTCTCTGCCGTCTCATGCCCATCGTTGCCCCATCGTTAGGAAACACCCATTCTCTCCATGATCTACCTTGTCAGTATCTCCTATGCAAAGCATTCCCTTCCTTCCCTACTCCTTGCATCACCTTTGCACAAAATTCCACCCAAGGAGCTTTTAGAAGCTCAATACTGGCCTACTCTACCATATAGTGGCAAAGTAGGTTATTTTTTATCTTACTAACCCTTCTGTTACTTTTGTATTGAAACAAACAAACAAAAGTCTGGGCTCATGACCTGGCTGGAAGCTGAGTTTGAGTCAGTAATAAGCTTGAATTCCATAAAGGTTAATGTGACTCGTGGTGGAATAAATAGGAGGTGAATGATCCAAACAAGGAGGAGTCTTGCCCATCTCTCCATTGTCGGTCCATTTCAGAGCACCTATCCCTCTTTCTTAATTTCTTTTTCCCTTATACAGTCAATAGAGTGATAGATCAAAAATATACTATGGATATTATGCACTTGGATTTCAGCAGGGCATTTGACAATATGATATGAAATGTTGAATGGATGAAAACACAGTTAGAGGAACATGATTTTTACATTCAAGTGCTTGTGTGCATGTGTGCACGTGAGTGCGTTTTTAAATTGGTAACAGCTCTGACAGAGACTTTTTGTCTTTCAGTATGGGAACCATATCTTGAAGTTGTTATTAATAAACTGAATTTTGTCCAGAAAGTGGTAGGCAGACTGATGAGGGCATGAAAATGTCAACATGGAGAGGAAACTCATGAGAGGGCTGTCTTGGGGAAAAAGGGATTGTTTGGTTTTTGTTGTTGAACATAATTTCAAAGGACAAAACTAGGACTAAGGTAGAAGTTATGTGGCCCCAAGTTTAAGCTTTCAGATCAGGAAGAGCTTCTAGACATTAGAGAGATTGGCAAATGAGATGTTTGAAGTGTCCTAGTGAATGGTGAATTCCTTGTAACTAGAGACATTTATGCAAAAAATAATTTCTTCTAGGGACATTGAAGCAAAGTGCCAGGGTGAGTGTGAAGACCTTAGGCTTTTCCCATCCTACAATATATTTTTGTTCAGTTTTTTTAGAATATTTGAATACTTTTTTAAAAATTATTTTTTCATGGTAACATTGGTTGATTACCTGATATGTTTCAGGAGTGCGTTTTATAGTACATCACATGTATATTGCATTGTGTGCTCACCACACAAAGTCTAGTATCTTTCTGTCACCACTTTAATCTCTTTATCATCTCCCCATCCCCTTCACCTCTTGCATACTAGTCAGCCATAAAAATAAGATGAGATAGTGTCATTTGCAATAACATTGATGGATCTTGAGAGTATCATGTTAAGTGAATTAAGTCAGATGGAAAATAACAAACACCATATGATTTCACTCTTATGGTGAATATGAAATGGAAAGAAACAAATAAACTAATGAGCTAATAAAACAAATGAACTAATGAAACAAATGAACTAATAAAACAAACAAAATCATAGACACAGATAACAATAAGGTGGTTACCAGAGGGAAAGGAGAGTAAGGGGAGGATGAAGAGGGTAAAGGGGGCCAAATATTGTCAGGAAGGAAGCTAGATTTTGTGCAGTGAGCAAAATAAAATATATAATTTTATAAACTAAAAAACTTACTCCAGTAAATTTAAATAAAAATGTTTTTCATAGCATTTCTCATTTCCTAAAATCATATATTTACTTTTTAACGTATTTATTATTTATATTTCTCATGAAGTCAGGACTTAACCTTTCTTTTTTCTTTCTTTGTTTTTGTTACAAAGGTAAATACATACAAGTTTTTTTTTTTTAGATCACATAGTACAAAAGGCTTTTATTTTTAGTTTATTTATTTTTGAAATATTTAAATATTAATTAATTTATTATTTTTTTATTTGAGCCCTCCATTCCCAGTTTCCTTCTCCCCTTTGCCAATTATCAGCTTGTTCTCTTTATCTATGGGTCTGTTTCTCTTTTGTTTTGTTTATTCATTTGTTTGTTTTTAGTTTCCTCAGGTAAGTAAATTCATATGTCATCTATGTTTTTAGAAGGCTATGTAACAGTTACTGTTGAGGGGCATTTTGTGACTGGAAAGAGAAATAAGAAGAATTTCTGTGTTCTTAATTGCATAGCTGTGTTGAGTTTATGAAAATTTATCAAGCTGTGCTCTTATGGCTTTACTTGTACGTATTATATTTCACTAATATGTTAAATATCAAAAACAAAACTAAAATCCCATTTTATTATTAACTCTAGTAATGATATCTTCTCTTCCTTTTTCTGGACAAACTATTTTAGCAGAACAATTTCTTTGTATTTACATACACATGTCTGTACCCCTGGAAAACATATTATAAAACATATTAAATGGTACCGAAGACCATCAATTTTATATCTTAGAAATCTGTTTTAATATATGGAGATCTACCTAATTCTTGGATAATTTAGTCTTTCATATTCTGATGGATATTCAGTGAGTAAATTTGATTCTAATATTTACTCTTTCAAAAAGTCTGCAATGAACACCCTTTCACATTCTTTTTTGAGGTCAGGTATGACTATTTTTTCTAAGTTAAACATAGAAACTGGATGCTATATGAGTATGTTTTTACTTTTAATGAGCTATTATCAAATTGATCACCCTACTTACACTCAGATCAGTGGTGTTTGAGAGTACCATTTTTAAACACCTTAATCAAAATGGATCAATCCCTTTCTTTTTGTAAAGAGCAGGACCAATAAAATGCATTGGTCCAATTAAGATAGCTTAAAGTATATAAAGCAAGATGGCATCACTCCTGTCAACCAAGATAGCTGTCAACCAGCCATGACTCTTTGGTTCAAGAAGAACTACTTAAGTCATGTTAGATCCATCTGGCAGAGGCACACTTAAGATATCTGCACACGTGATCAAAACAGCCATGTCTGCAGAGCAGGACCACCCACAGATAAGCTCCTAAGGGAATTCCCCACTTGCTATCAGGGATGCCAAGACAGTTATCAAGAGACCCAGAAGGGTGGAGTACACCACTGTCAAGGTCTAACTGAGATAGGTGCTAGACCACTGCTGAGACAGCCGAGCTCCACATACCAGAGTGCTGCTCCATACCATGCTGATTTCCTTGGCATTGGTTGCCACAGGCTCTGCCCTGCTGAGTTGAGAATTTTGTCTGCCCTACTGCCCAGCTAGCTCCTGAGGTCCTTTCTTGCAAGATGCTGACAACTCCCTTGCCCACCACGCTGTCTCCCGGACCTGCATACTGAGACTCTGGGCCTTGGGCCTGTTATTCCCTGCTGATTGCTCTGTGTGTGTGTGTGTGTGTGTGTGTGTGTGTGTGTGTGTGTGTTATAATTCTCTTAGATTGTTAGAGTATGAGCAAGATATTAATGTAGCTGATATCCTACTTTGAGTGAACCTGCATTCAATGAAAGCTGAGTGAATAACACAGTCATTGTATGTGACTCTTGTCTATTCCTTGGTGTCGTGCTGTTCAGCAGGCAGCTGGTTGAGCAGTTGCCTGGCTGACTTATAGGAAAGACTATATCATGAACATACACTCATGACACTTTTAAAAATTATTATTGTTGCTTTAATTTGCATGTCTCTGGGCGAGCTGAGTAGCTTGTCATTTGTTTGTTGGCCTTCTGATTTCTAGACTGAATCTAAACTGTAGTCTTAACTCTACATACCTAGAAGACAAGAAAGAGAATATTAGGCAGACAAGAGACTGAGAAATTCTTACCAAAATTAATTATTTCTATTCATCTTCCTCTAATATCAACTTAATTCTTCTTACTAATATTGGACAGTTTTAAGTCTATCGGTTCCCACCAGTTAGTAAGCAGGGCATCAATAGCTATGTTGTATTATTTTTCCCCAGACTCACCAGCTATACAATAGATCTCTGTCCATTTTAGATGGCAATAAATATGTATTGGATAATGTGACATTGCAATTTGAAAAAAATCTTTCAAACTGGATATACTAGTTTTGTAGGTCTCTGAATTAACTTCCCAAAGCCTATTAGTTATACTTCAAAAACAAAACTAGTGTTCTCCAAAAGACCATACCAAGTCATGCTCTTTTGCTTCATAGTATTAAAATAATATATTTCTGAATATGTAATCCACAAGACAAAAGAAAACACAATAAAAAAACACATGTTTCAAATAATCTCTGCGAATTCATTTTTATGAGCAAAATTTGCTGATAGGACTTGAATATCCCCTTTGTGGTGTCAGACTACGGCAGGAATACCTGGGGAACTCACAGAGGACCCTCTACTGCAGATATTTCCAATAGACAGACATACACTGAGGTAAGATGAATCTTTGCACTAAGAAAGGAGACGCATTGAGATGACTAATTGGATGCAGATATATCTTTAAGAATTATCATCAAACATTTATGTTGCTGTTCGGTCCCAAAGTGGTGACCTAAAAGTAAATTGCTTATTTATCAATAATTGTTTACTTAAAACACAGCTAATAATGTTGACCTAAATCTTTTATCAATGTATCATACAAGATATTTATTTTAGAAGTTATTTTGAAGTATAAAAGGACAGAAAAGGAAGTCTCCAGTCCAGAGAAACATTATATTTTCAGCACCATAATTATTGTCATTTACAGTGCTGTAAAGCTTTAATCCAGGGGAAACTCATCAGTAAAATATGACTCAGTTTGATCTGAAAGTCCTTGAGAGGGGGAGAAATATCTGCAGATGGTTGCTCATCTGCGTCTCATAATTACAGTATATGTTCACACTCTAATAAACCTAAAAATATATGGAGACCAATATAGCCAATCCTCTGAATAAGCAATAACTAATGAACATCTGGAAATGGCAGCATGACTTATAATTGAGTAGATAATTTCCAAATCAGTGAAGTGGTGGCTGTTAATTTGTTAGTTTAAGTCCTCCAGTACCACCTAGGCCTTTAAAAAGCACTAACCCCTTTTGAAACATTTATTTGTGTGAGTTATAATGTTATATAGTTCTATTCATATACTTCCTATAGCTATAGATAAGCCACAGAGGGTACAAAAAGCATCCCCGGGGGGGAAATCATTTATAAAGTGCCAATTAGTACAAGTATCAATTCCAAAGACACCTCATTTTCTGTTGTCTTTAATTTAGTTACATTCACCACTTTGTGGCATTTGCAGAAAATTAATTGCTGAACTTATTCACTGGGAAACATGACATTCTTAAGATAATGGTATTCCAAATTTGTTCTTTTATCTTAGTGTTCTGGGCTCCTAGCTTTCTTGAGTCTGAATCAATCAGAGTAGCTCTGTTTTTGCTGGTTTGGGGTTTTTTTCAAATGCCATTAGTGTTTGTTTTGATAAGGCATTGTGTTGCCAAACAGAAAGATTTGAAACCTACACATTTAAGGATATTTCTATTATAAAGAAGATAGATTGGCATTTGACATCAGCATGTAAATCATTCAATTTGAAATTTTAGGAAAATTATACAACAGGCCTGAACTGAATGTATTGTAACCTAACATAATTTGTCAAGTTTAATGACCTACAATAAGAAAATACTTAGTGGTAATCTACTGGCTGGACTATAAAAATACTATTTACTAACATATTGAAATATCAGAAAATATTTACATTAGATTTGCTTTAATGAGTAAAAGGATAAGAAGTGATAAGTACAATTTAAATTATATATATCATATAAACTCATATTTTAAAAAATAAAACAATTTTATTAAATATTAATAGTAATATTTAAATGATATGGTTGTGAGTATTTTTACTATTTATTTTTCCTTTTTTATATTTTCAAAATTTTTATTCATAAGCTTACATTGTTTTAATAATGGAAAATTGCTTCCTGTATAGTTGATACTTAAAAACACCGGTTAGTAGCAGAAATGAAAATTGTCAGTCTAGATCAGTTGTTACATGCAAACATAACATCTCTCTCAGATATTTCTTTTAAGCATTTTCAAACTTTGAATGAAGCACTATTCTTCCAATGATTTATTCACTTATCAAACAAATATTTTTAGAGAACTCACTATATGTCCAGTACAATGATATGCCCTGGAAATGCAAAGAAAAAGAAGACCTCATTCTTAAGATCTTTCTAGTTGTATCACAGAAGCTATTGCACTATGCTATTACAATGGACTTGGGAACATGGAGGCACATGGAAAGAGCTAACCCAGGCTGGGGAGGGCGCCAGGGATAATTCCCCAAAGTAGAAGAACCCTATGCTGAATCTTGATAACTAATACTTAATTGAGTGCTTATAATGAGTCAGATGATGTTCTCTTTACATGTATTTACTTATTTATTAAGTATAGCAATCCTAGGAGAAGTCTGATATGAATTTGATTGTATTAATACGTACAGATGAGAACATTTGAAGCAGAGAGAGGTCATATAGGTAATAAGTGACAGAACTGGGATTTCAGCCAGAAAGTTTAGCCCCAGAGTCCCTAATTTGAACCACTACACTCATTTGTCAAGCGTGATGTGGTGGAGAAAGATTAACTAACTCCAGACAAAGAGATCAGCAGGTGAAATGGAAACAGGTGAGAAAACCAGCAACATAGCAGTTTGGAGAGCTAGACTGCAGAGCCTTAGCCAGGGGCCAGGTGGGTGGTGCTGAGAGGGAAGGTGGGAAAGCGGCAGACATTAAGTTATCATAGACCTTTGTGCCATGCCAAAATTGAAATTTATCTTGAATTGATGGGGGAATGATTGATAAGTGCTTTCCACAAAATGACATGATCAAACACTTTAAAAAAAAGTTCACTCTATTGTGTGAGAAGAATGAATTGAAGGAAATGTAGAGGTAGTAATTCTACAATGAAAGAAATGAAGATTTTATGACTCAAATTATTTGTGTTAGTACCAGGTATTTTTTTCTAATGATTTTTTGATGATTTTACATGATTAGAATTTGGAATTTAATATAATGCCATTAGACAATCAATAATTAAATGTAATGATGATGATTACCATCTCTAAAACTGGCTGGAAAATAATAAAATAGTATATTAATTTTATAGATTCAGGGCACTGTGTCCACATTGATTAAAATGTGTCTAGTAGGTCATTGACTAAGAAAGAACAGAGAGGTAAGCTATCAATTTGCTCTATCCAAATGAAGTCTGTTCTTCTCCCATATCCAGACTTAGCTAACAAACAAGGATTTTAATAAACCTTCTCTAGCTGTGTTAGTTTGCCAGGACTTCCATAACAAATTACCACACTGGCAATATTAAAAACAGAATCTTTTTTTTTTTTCTTCCCAATTTTAGAGGTAGGCACTCCAAGATCAAGATGTTAGCTGGTTGTCTTCTCTTCAGGCCTCTATCCCTAGATTGTAGATGGCCACTTTCCTGTGGAAGTATTATTTTAAAATAACAACCAAAATAAATTTATCAGATTTAAGACCAGGGAAAAACTTGTTGTAAAGTACCAAATAATGATAACATCTCATGAAGGCAAAAAAAAAAAAAAAAGGAAAAAAAAATCTCCATCCAAAAAACCTATTTCTAAAACAGTAGAGCCAAAGGTTTTTATTTCTTAGCAACTAATTTGATGATTAGAAAATAAGTTAATAGCAATTTAATAGAATTTAAATTTGTAATAACCTGAAAACCTAAAGTATGGGGTGGGTTAGGTTTTACAATTTTTGCAGGGAAAGACTTTTGGCATCATCTATTAAACCAAAATAAATGATGAAGTGACCATTGGGGAAAAAGGTAAGCATTGATCACCAAGTTAGTTAAAAAAATAATCATATTTTATATCTAAAATAGATAATTTTATATTACAGTAGATACCTCAGTTTTGAGTTTATTAAAATATGCAGAATTTATTTTGCTGCTGTTCATATTCCTGCAAAAAATGTAAACAGAGTAGGGCTAGTTAACTCACACAATGCCACACCTTAGTTCTTTTAAAGTATCATTTTCTTGTAAAAGTAAGAAAAGGAAAAGAAGTCTTTGGAACCAAAAATGGTGTTGATCATAGGTTTTGAAATACCTAGTGGTCCAGGCCAAGTTTCTCTTAAATTAAAATAAAAGTAGTACCTATTTTTAACAACTTAAAGAAGTTACATAATAATTAAATAAAACAATGCTTATTAAGTGCTTAGCTAAATACCTAAACTGAATAAAAGGAAGGGCTTTGGCTCTTTCTGTTCTTTTATCTTTTCTTTTTTATCACCCCCCCCAAACAAAACAAAACAAAAAAAAAAAACAACAAACAAAAAACTAGGGGGAGCATGGTATTGGAATTTTGGAAAACATGCCTGGCAGGCATTTCCAAATCCAAAATTATTATTATTTTCATTGTTATTTTGGTTTGTGTGCCTTTTCTTTACATAAAAGCAACCCTAATATTTCCTGTTGGTTAGAAAGTTTGACGATGCGGACCCCGGCTCGTGGGGTCCCTGACACTGTGGATGAGATACTAGAAATTCACGCGGACTACTGAGTCCTGTGGAGGAAAAGGGTCCATGTGGCTTCTCTCTCAAGAGGAGAAAAAGCCTTGGCCCTTGCCTTGAGAAGCTTTTATTGCTTTTCTGGGCACATTATATGATGGTCCTCATTTACTATGCACAGGTAGCTTTAGGTGGTTACCTGTTATGGAAAACAAAGGGGAGGATGCCACTAATTACTTCAAAGAGAAGGATATTTGTAAATGCAAAGAGAAAAGTGTTTGAACCGGTTACACTCCATGCTGGGGAGATTTAGCACAGACTTTAAGAAGTTGCAGTAAGCACTTGTTGCCTCAATTCAGGGTGAGGGAGCTTTAGCAAAAGCAAGTCTCAAAGCAGCCTAGATACATTGCAGGCCTGATTCCCCACAGGAGAACCTATTCATGGGCGTGGGTCCTGTGTATCTCCGAGTGGGAGCTGAGCCTATACCATGCAGAATGGTCTCCTATAGTTTGAATCTAATGAAATATTCAGAGATAAGTACCAGGAAAGTTCTCTTTCAAAAAATATTTCCTGAGAACTGAATGTATTAATTTAAATCTTTAAATTTGACAAATGTGAGAAAGATTCATCATTGTTTTAATTTTTTTCATACTTTAGCCTCTATTATTGTATTGTAAATATTTCTAGTATTTCAAAATACTATTATAACTAAGGAGATTTTTATTTATCAAATACATACTTTCCTTTGAATCAGTATCTACACTTTCACTTTCTAGTTTCCTTTGCTGTTTACTTACAGCTTTCTAATAAAGAGTAATTCTCTTATATATCAAGTCTGAGGAGAGTTACTGTTAATTGTAAAAAATGATAATTAGAACTATTGTTAATAATCTTTCTTATTTTCTGAAAATGAGATAAAAGAGTAAAGAAAGTCCAAGAACCCAAAGGCACACAGAAAGATAATAGGATGCTACCTGGGAAAAATATCTTGCTATATAAAATTTTTTGTTTGTTGTTTATGTGTGTGTGTGTGTGTGTGTGTATTTATTTCAAGGTCTATCTCTCCTTTTATCAGGATTAGAAATTAAATTAAATTTAGAGATCATAAGATTATGGGAGACGGTCTTCTGTTAAATGCACTATCAAGGAGCTGATATACAAAAATCTGAACGTCAATTGACTAACTGTCAATGAAAATAATAATTACATTCACTGCCACAGGACATCATCTCTGTCACTAGTGGCACTGAGCCATGAATAGAATGCAGCCTTCCCCATACTCTGTTATATAGACACTGTGATCCTATTCAAGGAGTGCTATTGACACTTCAATGATTGCCCATTTGGGCTTATTTTTCCTATATAGTCACAGCAGAAAAATCCACCTCCTGATCACTCAGTCTCACATTAGCTATGTTAATATTTATAAGTGAAAGAATATAGTTCACCTCTCTGACAGTCATTTTGTATTGTGATAAAGATAAAGATGATCATAATGTGATGATGTTGAGATTAAAATGATGATGATGTAAAACTGTTTGTGGGTTTTTTGCTTTACTTCTCTGTAAATCATATTTATAATTTAAGACAATAATCACAAACTTGTTTTTTATGTACAAAATTCATTGCTAGGATGAAGAGGGAGACATCTCACATTGCTCCCATATACTTTAAAAAAGAAAAAAGTTCATAAATATCATACAATATCTTGATGATCAATGAACACTTGATATGATATAATGTAGTATAATAATTTATTTGAATGATAGGAAGTCAGGACTCCACAGGTATGAACATTTCTTTCTTCATTTATTTATAAAATAAACACAGCTGCTTTCTTTAGAACTCTTTCATATAAAGCACCAACTTTTGTTAGTGACTTTCCTTGTGCAGGGGAGAAAGATTTCTTCTACCCTCAAATTTCCTTCAGTTGGTCTACTAATCAAATAGATATGAGAAAAATTAGAGAAGAAGACCAAACTTAGTTATGTACATATGTATGGGAGACTCACATGTGTAAGACGTTCAAAGATAGAAAGGGAAAATTTGGTACACATGTCATTCTGAGCAAGGGAGGTCATAGGGCACCTTTGGGCTTCGGAATGTCATTGCAGGGAGACCACATATTCAGTAGTTAGTAGTTTGCCCTGCCATATAAATAGGTCAAAAATATTATCTCTGATAATCTCCTATTATGGGCACATTCCTTAATCCAGATTCTTCTAAGTAGTTAAGGGGGGTAGGGCAGAATTTTCTCTTGAGTTTGTAGGATTTGGGTTATCTTTAGCTCAAAACAATGCACATACCACAAACATATCTTGGGACAATTCATCCTGAACCCCTCATTCTTGAAATCTCTAGATTCTACTGAGTTTCAGATTTATTTGCTAACTCAAACTTAAATGTCTGCAACTGTAGCCACTATAACTGCCTCTTCCATCACTGAATTTGCCCTTTCTGTCCTTCTCTCTGGCTGCTGTGGCTGCAATGGATTTACCTTTGCACTGTGTCATATGGTCTATTTCCCAGCTGTTGTTGATTACGAGCCCATCAGCTAGTGCCACACAACTCTGTAGCAGAAAGCAGAGGGCTGATGTAAGCCATCACCCTATAAGCATGTGTCATTGAGCACACTTAGAAACAGCCTTGCCGCAGTGTCTGTGACAACAGGACAAGGGTAATGAGGCATCTCCAATAAATTTTCTTAGAGAAAGCAATTACCTAGTCATGGAGCTTGAACAACAGCAATGTGATCTTTGATCATGACATTCTCTTGTGAATTTTCTGATCACTTCTATGCAAATACCCAGTAATATTGACAGAATCATATCTGATAAATTTGCTTTTGTGCATCCCCTGCATCCTAGATCAAAGAAACCATTGTAGTAAATTCTGGGAATAGAAACTCATTATATATTTATACTTACCATCATATTCCAAAAACATGACAAAGCATTATATTTACTTCATTAACTTTGCTGAATATTGACTTCTTTTATTTTTGCCTTTGGTTCTAACGTATGTAAAAAATTGATGTTACTTATATAATATAAAAAAATAAAATAAATACTTAAAAAGGACAAAAGACTCTTCCTTTTGAATATTTTGGAATATTGACAATGATGGCATGCCAATGAGAAGACAATGATTGCTTAAAGGTAAGTCCAATTCACAGCACTTAATTTATTTTCATTTATTACTAATGCCATTTCTGGTTACTCTTCCTAATCCAAATGTATATACTTCTTTGTACAAAATGACTCAATTCACTTCTGATTAAAGTGCAGAATCTTATTCTACTAGAACTTTGAGTCTGAACATCCCAGTATTTGCTACATATCTTGGCTTTCTCACAGGCTGCTCTCCCAGGATCAAGTAAACCTTAATTCATAACATAGAGATTACTTTTATATATTGTTGTCATATTCCTTGAAAATATACAACTCAACTGAATTGAAATATAGCAGGCAATGTAGATTGATGGTGAGTGAGTGTGTTGTGTGTGTGTAGAGAGAGAGAAGTGAATATGTGTATCAATTTGTGGTTATCTTTGACGAAATTGTTCTATATGAATTGGCAGCATTTATACTTTAACATAATTGATGCTTCCCAATCAGTTTAATTACCTGTGTGTTGATTTATTATTTTAATTAGGAGGACTTAAGTTGCAAATAACATAAAGCCTCAATTTAATTGGCTTAAAAAATAAAGGAAATTTTGGATTGAGCATATGTATTAGTGGAAGAGGAAGTTCGGGGCTCAGACATGTTTTTTTCATGGGTTTATAATATCATGAGGAATCTAGCTCTGCATCTCTCATCTCTGTCCATATTCATATATTATTTTTCCCTTGTGATGACTTTAATAAAATGATCGCAGTAGATGTAGGGCTACATTACTATGTATGAAATCACCTAAGGCAGTGATTTTCAACCATTTTAATCTCATGGCACACATGAACTAATTACTAAAATTCTATGGCACAGCTGTAGTCGGGCACCTCAGTTAGTTAGAGCATCTTTCCGGACACCCAAGGGTTGTGGGTTCAATTCCTTGTCAGGGCACACATCTGGGTTGTGGGTTCAATCCCTGCTTGGGAAGTATATGAGAGGCAACCAATTGATGTAGATGTTTCACTCTCTCTCTCTTTCTCATTCTCTCCCCTTCCTCTCTAAAAATCAATAGACATATCCTCATGTGAGGATTTAAAAAATAAAATGAATAAAATTCTGTGGTACACCAAAACATATTATATTTTTTGCTGGCCTTACAAAAATAGGTGTAATTTTGATTAATATATAAAAATAATAATAGTAATTACCTACCATTTTGCTCCAAATTGACTTTTTAAAAAAATCAGATGTGTGTGCTTGAATATAAAGATTTCTAGTACCAAGAATTAACCAATCAGATGTAACCTTATTATGCAATGTGACCAATAAGATTCAACTCTATTATACAACATGACTTATATACTTATGGTTCAAAATAGGGCATTCACACCAGATGTCTATTGTACTGACTTCTGTCATTTAATTTTTTTTCCCTTTAATTGATTCCAGAGACAGGGGAAGGGAGAGAGAAAGAGAGAAGGGAGAAACATCAATGTGAGAAACATCGATTGGTTGCCTTCTGCACGCTTCTCAACTGGGACCTGAACCCATAACCCAAGCATGTGGCCTGAATGGGAATCAAACTCTCAACCTTCAGGATGACACCCAACAAACTGAGCCATACTGGCCAGGAAAGGAAGACAATTATCATTTTTTTTTTATTTAACAATCTAAGGGAATAGAGGTCAGTGCCCCTGACTAAATAGTCAGGTATTGCATGTTTTAAAAATTCTTGCAATGCACTGGTTGAAAATTGCAAATCTAAGGGAAGGGAGCCCAGTTGCACACTTCAAAGATACTAAGTTTGATTGTTACTGGGCCAGTTTAGAATGAATATTCAGGTCTGAACCCCATGACTGTGATGAAAAGAATGGGATTTTACTGAGTCAAGGTCACATTCCTGCACCTGAAGCTTGGAGGATGCCCAGGTCACATTATCTGTACCTGAAGCTGGGAGAGGAGCCAATTTCCTTGGAAGCACTAGGATCTCTAAATAAAAACCAGGGACAATTGGAAAAAGATAGGTTGGGAAAAAATGCATGCTGAAGATATAATCAATGAATATATTATATTTTTAAAAATATCTGCATTGCCTGTTGCAAAAAAAAAAGACAACTCTGTGGTACTCAAACTCTCATCTCTCATTCTATAAGGACTGACATTATTCTTAAAGACATTTAGCTATTCTTTGTGCTGTGAGGGAGTGGGTGCCAAAAGGAGTTCAGCAGGAAAGTAGAATGAAGAGAAAGCTGGACAGTTTCCCAGCTCTCTTAAGTCAGGTCTTCACAGTACAGCTTCATTAATCTCTCTGAAGTAATTTCTCAGAACATCAGACGCACATGCAAATGTTAGTATGAAAATACATTTCAAAGCCAAATATGAATGCTTTTCATACCATGTATCATTTTGGATTAACTACATCTCCTTGATAAGGTATAACTATTCCTCCAGGTTTAAGCCAACAATGGCTTATGGAGGCCCAGGAGAGATACTTAAAATCTTTAACAACTGCAATGTTGTGGGCTTCTGCCAACCACGGTGCCTGAAGCCAAGGAGTATGGGTTGCCAGCTAATGTTCCTAACCTATGAGTCTTCGTTAAATGACAACCTGATTAGTTCCTTCCACAGGGAACCCTTGAGTGGTTGTAATGCAATTCTAGTGTTAAAAATGGATGTCAAATAGCTTGATATTCGTGAGTATGAGGTCTTTACTCTCTTTCACTGTTGTTAATATTTCACTATTGGTCTGCACTTTTCTATTTTATAATGAGTATGTGTCAGTTGCTGTCCTATAAATAGGTGGTAATTAAAGAATATTTAATCTCTTTGACCTAGAAGAACAAATAAATAAACCTCCTAATTATAAATTATTTCATTTACAGGTATAATTAGGTTTTTCTTTGCCTTGTTTTTCATCCATTGCTGATATGTCAGTATCTTTTACTTACTCTTTTGGTGAGAATGTGTTTGCTGAAAGAAAGCCACCATGTCTTTGACTGCCGTTCACCAATTATGTGCCTGCATTCACAGCACTGTCAACTACAGAGATGAGCGATTACAGGGCCTGCACCTCAGAGATGCCAAGCCCTGAGAGAATGAATATTTGGGTGGGAAACTCAGGTTTTCTCACAGAGGCACTGCTGATAATTTCTGGGTAACTTTGGGTGACTACTGTGCACTTGCCACCTGTAGTTTTCTGATCTCATAGTCACTGATTCCAGATTCACCATAGAAGTAAAACCTGGAGTCAAAACAAAACAAAACAAAATGGTCCCCTTGAAATGTCAGACAGCATTTACACATATTTTTCTAATATCAAGGATAAATCATATTGATATATGTAAATTTATTAATATCTTAAATAATAGTCAAAGACCTTTATTGAAATGACTGGGGCTGGATTAATATTGACTTTACATGCTACCAGGGACTGCTTATTACTTGTGACCTCAAGTTCTGAGCAAAAAAAAAATTAAAAAATTCTTTGAAGGATCTTTTAGAAACCATTTCTTTCTTATTTCTCCTCTCAGACCCAGCAACACAGTATCTAAAGCATAGTTAAAAGAAACAAGTCTTGACCAGACATAAAATAAGTATAAGAAATATTTCTACTGCAAAATTTCACATTTTTTTCGAATTCAGACTTTTTCTCATTTCTATAATAATTCATAGTGCCCAAAACCAGTGTGTTACCAGGGAGGAGGGCATACAGAGGTTGTCAGAGTGATGCTCACTCCCAAATGTATATTTGTATCTGTATGTATATACTCAACTCACATTTCAAACTCAAACACCCAAGATGAAATTCAAGTCTTTATCCACTTGCACTGTGTCCTATTTAGTAAAGGCAAACATCTTGTGGTCATCATCTGTGGCCTGTAGAAATCTAAGAGTCAACTCTGAGCGCCTCACTCTTTCTAATGCCTACACCCAGACAACTAATTGATAATTTCCTATCAGTTTCATCTCCTGACTTACTTTGAACCGATCAGCATTTCATTCTTCACTGCTACTTCCCTCACCCCGGGCACTTAATTGTGTATATCTGTACTTATCCCTCTTCACCCAGTTCATTCTCTCCTAGCTGCCAGAATGAGCATATAAAAAACTCAGATCTGATAAGAACACTCTTCTATTTAAGGGCTTTTAGTGGCTTTCTGTGACTCTTAGAATTAAAAACAAAAGGACAGAAACAAAAAAACCACTAGTCCTGATATGGCACGTAAAGTCCTGGATTAGTGGTTCTCAACCTTGACTTCAAATTATAATAAATAAGTGGGATTTTTACATTCCAGTACCTTAAGGAGGATTCATTTTACTTCCTCAGTTTTATTTCTGATGTTCTAAGAACACAGTCTGGTTGGTTTAACCAGATATAGAGGGTGGAGTAATAGGTAGAGGAGCAAATGGTATTTGGATTCTCAGAAAATTATACAGTACTGATGAATCCATCGACAGGAATTCTGTAACCTGTCGAGAAAGGTTGAGACTAGAGCAATTGTGTAATTACTGTCATGGTTTCCTCCTGTGTATCAACCAAGAGTCTACTGAGAAGCATTCATTTGCATTCATTTATTCATTCAGTCAGTTACTCATTCACTTATTTTAAAGAATTGGTTCTCATTCTTATGGAGGCTTTGCAAGTCCAAAATCTGATGGAGGGGGCTGGCATGCTAGAGACCAATGAGAGTTGTAGTTTGATCCTAAAAGCAGTCTTCTGGCAAGACATGAAGAACCACTTTTGCATATGAAGGTTGAAGGCAGTCTACTGGGGAATTTCTGCACGCTTAGGTGGGAGGGCAGAATTCAATCTTTTATTCTAGTCAACTGATTTAACAAGGCTTACTCAGAGGATAGTGGGCTGTCTGCTCTACTCAAAATCCACCAAATAAATGAAAATCTCATCCCAACACAGGAACATCTGGAATAATGTTAGACCAAATATCTGGACACCATGGTCCAGTCGACAAATAAAATTAGCCATCACACTCTGCTCACATTCCTTCACATAGCCTTTTAATAGACTGTTATAACTGAAGGCAGGTATGTAAAGTGTTATCTGTTAAGTTCTTGATCACTTGCATAATAAATACAAGGAAAAATTGATAAAGCCTCCTGGGTCCCCATATAGGCTGCTGGAATCAGAAGTTGCCTCTTAATAAATATAGCAAATCATTTTTCTACTTAGTAATATTTGAGGCTAATTCAAATGTGTTTCTTCTGAAATAATCTGATATGGTAGTTATTATTATTTCCTTGGATTGTTTATTTTTTTGATACACAGTAATGGCCAATATTCGCACTTTTCATTATCAGCATTGCCCTGAGTTTTCAGGGCCTTGAGCCAACATTCTCATGAAACATGTGAGTACAAAGAAAAAAAAGACATGACCTTTTATTTATTATTGTTGTTGCTATGCAGAATTGGACATCTTCCACGATATTTACTTGGAGTGGCACTGAAAAAAAGTAAACTTGTTCTAAGTTTCTTTTACCTGCCTTACAAAATATTCTAAATTTACTGATAAGAAAATTATAGTTTTGGCTCATTTATATGTCCTCCTGAAGAATAAAAATTTACATGACAGAAAGCTGTCTTTATTATCTTATTATAGTGAATTAGTGAATATGTATATAAAAGCATTTTCAAAATCATTTCCTTGAGACACTACCCATTTCAAATTTGATTGAGTAGTCAACAAGTTCAGTGAATGTTTTATAGTACACTGCTTTTCTGAAGACTCATAATATGCAATAAAGGACATTAAAGATTCTAAGAAGTACCCCAGTTAAGAAAATTAATTTGTTTTTTAAAATGTTTAAAACTAATTTTTCTACACAACATATTTTTATATGACATTAATTAACATACTTCTGGAACATATTTTAGAAGATATTAATTTAGCAGATTAATTATTCATTCAATAACAACCACTTTTGAGAGCCTTCTTTATTCTAGGAAATGTGATCTGGAACATACAAATATAAATAATTCCGAGAGAAGGCACAATTTGGAATTTCCAAATATACAAATAAATAAATTGCAAAACTATGATCTACATGTTAAATAGAGACCCAAAAGTTATGGAGCAAAGGACTGGAATTTATATATTTGTCTTCTACGTAAACTCAAGATTAAAACAATTATTCTTCATAAATACCACAATCCTACTGTGAGAAGTGGGAACAAGAAGAGGTTTTAAAGCAGGATAGATGCATGATCAATTAAAACGCTTTCAGGAATATCACTTGGCAGGAATATGGTGGAGGGACTACGGTGAGGAGAGCCTGGTGAGAAAAAGAACAGATGGAAGCTATTGCAATATTTCTGATGAGTAATCTGAGTTTCTGAACTCAGGGAGTTACAGTGGAATTACAGAAGACAGGCCAGATTTGAGAAACATTGTAGGAAAGAACTGACAAGGAAAGCTAACAGGTTGAATATGGGGAAGGGAGAAAAAAGAGGGAGGCAAAGATGACTCTAAGATTTCTGCCTTAAGACATGGACATGGATAGTAATTCCAGTAACACCTGGGAAAGCAGAGACTGATTTCAGATTTGAACCCATTTGAAAGTTTGGTATGTCTGTACAAGAACAACATGGACATATGCAGTTGGAAGCAGAAATATAGTACAGAAATCAAAAGAAATCAGGCTGACAAATAGATTTGGAAGTCATCACCTATAGATAGGGTGGACAAGAATATTCCAAGAGCACAAAGCGACAGAAGGAAACAGAAACAAGACAGGCATCTGGCCGAGGCAAACTAGTGAGAGAAACTTCTTGGAGAAGACCAAGAGAAGCACTGCAAAATCATTCAGGGACAAGCAGAAGGTCTTGTTCTAGATGATTAGAAAGGAAGGCGTTTCAATTCATGCATGAATGTTTCATTCAGTACTGCAGAATTTGGACTTCCACTGTCATTTTATTTTCCTTTGCTGTCTCCTTCACTGAATATGAGCTAGTGTGCTCAGAAGCTCTCTTTAGAAATGATAAATATGTATCAACATCGCCTTCTATTTGATATTTTATTTTCTATATTTAATTCTCTATTATTTTTACTCCAAAATAAATGCAGGGTAAAATGTAATACACACATTCAAGTTGATGCCATTTTTCCATTTAAAAGTTTTTTTTTCTCCTTCAGATATGTACTACTTCCAAAAGGTTTTGCTCCAACTCTTCTCCCTGACCTGTTTCACTCGCTGTAACCCAAGTTTCTCTTTCCAAGACTAACTGGGGATATACTGTGACCAGCTTCACCACACAAACCTCCTGTCCTCTGTCCAAAGGCTTCCATATTGATGTAGAGGTGTGAAAGGCCACAGTTCATGTTCGATGGCTGTGTGTGTGTGTGCGTGTGTGTGTTGGGAAAACTGGAGTAATTAATCTGCTCGGGCATGTTTTTGACCAACCAATAACAAATGGGTGGGGGAGGCTGGTTAAAGATCCAGTTTTCTTCCTGTGGCTCCACATGGTGGCCATGAGAAGCAAAGCCTGTCTCTTAGAAATGGTCTTCTACCGCAGAACAGACAACTCAATCCCTGTATCCTCCATTGGTTTCCTCCTTCCTTGCCTCATTCTACTTCCCTTCGCTCTTGTTCCCTGGGGTTGGACTCCCTAATTAAGGGGTGTGCCATAAGCCATTGCCTCAGGATCTGCTTTCCCTAAATCCAAAGCTAAGAATTACTCAATATCAATGACAATGGTATCTATTAAGAACCCATTCTTGTCTCACTGATTTTGAGTTCTCTTATGATGTACTAGGTTATCAGGTGGGTTTCTGGGTGTAGAATATGTTCTGCTGATTTCTCTTTAGAGTTGCATAACACATTACAATTATATAACACATTTTAATATGAGTTCTTTCCACATTATTTTAAAAATGTTCTTCCTTCTGTTAATGCATAATGCTATCAATGTATAATGTGATTACTGTGTAATGTGATTCATGTCTAATGTTATTAAATTTATAGCTATGTTTCATTTGTCACAGATCTTAAGTCTTGAACAAGGCAACAGTTATCAAGTTCTTACATTTCTAAAATTAAGTGCCAGACCTCTTTGGGACACACTGAATGACTATGAAATTGATTCAACCAACATTGTTCCATTAGCCATTTTCAGCTAAATATAAGAAACCAAAGATTTATTTGAGGCTTAAAAAGCTGAGAATTGCTCTGTAAAAAGTTAACAGATTACTGAGTTTTTCTTATATCTGTCCATTAAAAAATAAGAAAGAGAAAGCCAAATGGAAGGAATTTCAAGGGAATATTTTGGGAAGCTTGACATGAATTCCCTGGAGCTTGAGGGACACTGGAACAAAACCTGAATCACACCTGGGAGGCATAAAGCAGAGCTAAATGTGGACAGAGCTATAAAGGGAGCTGGATAAGAGGGCTTTCATTGGGAGCAAGCTGTAGTTGGTAGGGCAAAGCACCTGTGGGGAGTCGAGCTGCCTGTGGATCACTTTGGAAGAGACCTTGGGGTGCTCCTCCTAGGAAAGCAAAGGAGACAGGAGATATACGCCCAAAGTCAGGAGGGCTTAGTTGTAGGCAGCCAGCATGGTCCACTGACAATTTGGAGGGAACCGGCAAGGTGACTCCGAGATTTATCAGAAAGAACACTCAAAACATTTTTCAAAGGGAAAATCTTCAATTAAGAGTCTAATGCCCTTAAGGTTCAAGTTTTTCAGTTCTTTGTCACTTCACAAATGAGACAATGAGAGTCAAGCTATAGTGAACACCTGCAGTGGAGCACATTGGAGTTGCTGAGGGGGAATCTGCAACCTGTTGTTTGCATCTGGAGCACACCTGGGGGAGAGACTTAGTTTCCTACCCCAAGTTCCAGCTCTAGGGACTAAGATCTTATCATTTAGCTACCACCCTAGGAAGATCACTCTAGTACCATGAACACTGGGTCAGAGCAAAAGCCAGCTCTCTGCTACATCATGAACCCAGGACACAGGACTCCCATTGCCTCATTTCTCATCCACATAGAGCTACACCTTTTACTATACTGAGGCTATGGCCTTTTGCTGTGCCGAAGGGAAGTAACTTCCAGCGATTCCAAGAGGAATTATCCTTCTAAGCAATGCTGTTCCTAGTGATTCCATTGTAAATTCCCATCTTTATTTGTCTTACAGCACCAGCTTTTAACACAAAAGAAGAAAAGTGGGCAACCCACACATCCAGTCTCTTGTAAGGCGTCCAGACTGGAAATGTACATATGTGAGCCCCAAAGGGCCGCAGATCTCTATTTAGCACAATATAGAACAACTTGATTATTTCAGGAAAGGGCAAGTACTGACCGTGGAGATGAGTAGAGGAGGAATTTGATCAACTATTTTCTTAAAACTTGAAAGAGTAAAGATTATACAATCCTGTTCTATGTGGTTAATTTTCATTGCCACTTGGTTCCACACTTTCTCTGTCAATACATGCAACTTCTACTGTCCTACTCATTTTTGGAGGGCCTTCTGGTGGTCTCTCATTGTTTTAATGTATCAGTCCAGGTTTGGTCAAGGAACACCATTTTTTTTCTCTTTGTCCTGCTCTGCCTCTTCTCAAGGCATGGAAGGGGCCACAAAGAGAGGACTCCTCTATATGCTGCCAGCTCTGGGCTTTTCACTCTCCAGCTGTGGCATTTCCTTCCTCCTCTATTCTGATTCTGGGATCAAGTCCATATCATCCCACAGCAACTAGACTAGGTGTTCTTTGCATTCCCCAAAGTTCAGAAACCAAGCTTTCTCAAGATAACTCTCCCCTGCAGTGTTGATAGATTCCTACAAGGCTGTTTATACCTAACATTTTTTTTCACAGAATTTTTAATTAAGCAGTCTATTCTTTTTAAATTTAGAATCCTATAAACCCTTTGTCACACCTGTACATTGGTAAGATTCATGCATTATATTACACGATTTGTGCCTGAATGAGAGACCTTTGTATGATAAGTAACCTATTGCAGGATTGCTCATCCTTCTTGACTAAGACTTTGTTACTAGTATCTTGCCCCATTCTCTCTTCCCTGCTCAGGAATAAATTGTCTTTCATGAAGCTTTCATGTCTCTCAAGGAATTCATTTTTACTAGGTTGGTTTCATCATTCATCCAAATGTGTGAGAATCCTGGGAGTGTACACAGTTTGAGATACAGTGGGCACCTCTCCCTCATCCTACATCTCTTCCATTCTATCTTTTAAATTCCAGAAAGTCATGAAGGATGGACTTGCCTCTCAGAGCCCTTTAGTTTTCCCCACTTTTCTGGGTATACCATGAGAGGGAAGGTAAGGTCTGAGTTGGTGAGCTTCTGTGCCCCAATCCAGATTTAGCAGGGATAGCTTAGCTTTATCTATCTTATTTTTCCTCTCTCATGAACTTTCTTTTTAAAAATGAGTTTAAGAATTTTATTTTCCCTTACCTCCACTCACAATCCTAAGTGATGCTTAAGGTTATGAGCATTAGCATTGATAATTATGAATAGTAACCCCGGTATACATACAATCACTTCTAACTTTTTGTAAAATAGATGATGAAAAAATATGCAATTCTAGAAAATGTACCTTCAATACAATTTTTTCTCCTCCCCACCCTGTCATCAAAACAGTTGCATAAAATTAATGCATTATTTGTAAGTATCTTTGCTTTAGAAAACAGATTCTCTTGCTCTAGAATGTGGGTAAAAAGGTGTTTCTCAGGATATGTATATATACTCAGGATATAGATATATAGATTTTATCTTTATTTGAATCATACCTCAAAGTTACAGCCTTTCATACTGTTTGAAAGACATGTAGAATTGAAGTATCAGTGACAGATTTTATAGTACAGTTATTTGCCTTTAAATAGCGCTAATTTAAATGTGCATTATTATGTTAGATAAGTTTAGCTATTAAAGTCATTATTTGAAGTATTCTGCTAGTGTTTCTAGATTATTTGCACATCATTTCACTAGCCCAGCCCGCCCCTGTCACTGAGTTTCAGGATGCTCTTTTTTCAGTGTGTCATTTTGTAGCCCACACAGAGCACAATGAAAGGTTAACGCTGACACTGACACGCTGAGTTGGTGCAGCCCTCGGGCTCTTTGACTCACGCTAAACGTGCAATTGGGGGTTGGGGAGGCTTGCCTGCATGGCGGTACCAAAAGTAACCATAAAGGGCAGTCTGAACATAAATACTTCTAGCTTAAAGTGTTTCATGGTCAATAGTGACATCCTGGGCCTGTAACTTCAATCTTTCTTTACCTTAAGTGAGTCTGTCTATTATCTTTTTACATCTAAGATAAGAATCCTTTGAAATGCCAGAGTAATCTACTTTACCAGACCCCGCTGGGCACAGTCTTCCACAAGAGCAGACCCCGGAACCCTCATTGTTATCTTGTTTCCTGAATACCATGTCTTTGTGCTGTAAATGTTAATTGTTAACTACCCTGTGCCCACCCTTGTAAAAGAAGTATGTCTCAGTTTTGCTCTTTGTCCAGTCCCAGAGATTTCTCCACTTTACTTTCTCCTGCCCCTTAACTTCCTACCAATGGATTTCATATAACCCTCCCTATGTGTCTGTCTTTGATTATAATGTATAAAATAAGCTGCAAAGCCATCACTCTTCTGAGCATTTTCTCAATTCTTTGAGATTTTGCTTCCAACAGTTGTCATTATTTTGACTCAAATAAACTCTTGTAAGAATTTTCTCTAGGCTGGACATTCCTTCATTGGCATACACTTGGTGCAGTAGTCAGGGTTCCATGGAAGCCCACCCAGGACCACCTTGTGGACCTGGACTCTGTGCTGGGTATCAACAGAGGCCCATTGTGCCCCACCAGCTCCTGGCTTTGCATTGTGTGAACCTAATGAATTTTTTTTTGGAATTCCAGATCTTCCTGTTTTAAGGTAGGAGGCCCTGAATTTATTTGAATTGTTCTTAAAAACAAAAACAAAACAAAACAAAACATAAAATAAAATAAAATAAAATAAAATAAAATAAAATAAAATAAAATACATAAAATAAAATAAAATAAAACTTCAAGGTGTCACTAAAGGTTAAAGGTTGAGACAACCCAGGCTAAAGATAAGGGCTGAGATAACAGAAGAAAAAAATGGGTGACTGGTTTTTAGTTTTGGTTTTTCACTTGGAACTACTTACTGCAAGTCTGAACAAAATCTTTTGCATTAGAAAAAGGAGATTCTGAACTCATTCAGCTCTGAAGATAAGGGCATTTACTTCTGCCAGCTTGAATTTTGAGTGTTCTTGGGTAACTAGGATTTATGTGGAGATATTTGAGGTTACTCCTCAAAATGAGCAGGGCCCTACAGGGTGCTCCAACACAACTGCAGTTAAACAACGGACTTATCTGGGGATGTGCACATAAAAATTGGTTACCTGGCACTCTGAGCCCACATGATGTGTTAGAAAGCTGGGGCGAGAATCCGAGACATGTAAGAAGGTTGAAGTGACTCTGGAGGTGAGAGCCCCTTAGAGCTCAACCCATAGGCAGCACACTTCAACCCACTATACTATATCTCTAGACATTTGTTGAGACTCTGAAGATCTCAAAAGAAAACTAAAATTAACATAGGAATTCATGCCTCCAAGGATAACAAGCTCCCAGGCTCCAGCCCTGTTAATACTTCTGCAGATGTACAGCGCATAGGAAGCCTTTACTTGCAACTACTTACAGAAATGGTGATTTAATGCTAAATAGTATTAAGATGACCAAAATGAATTCTTTTGATACCTAAATTTATTTTATTTTATTTTTGTGTGTGTACACTTCAGGAAAACAAAGAAAAGCTGGCTCTAACATCAAGCTGAATGAGGGGTTTCCCTCAATTGGTAAACGGAAGCCTCTGAAATGGAGAACAGAGAGACCTTCTTCTCTCCATGAAGATAATAAGAAAATTCTAGAGATTGTGTTTAGACTAAAGAAGGTTTTCCAAAGCTGCTCAATGCCAATTCTCCATTTCCCTCTCTTCTCCACTGCCCTGCTGTACCCTTTACTTTGTTGTCTGGGCTTATGCTCCCTTCCTCCTCCCCTTCTCTCTCCTCCACCTCCTCCACCACCGCTCCCTGCTGACCTAGGGGACACTCAGAATAGAAAACTAGACGAGAATAGACTAGGGGAAAAAAAAAGGACAGAAATTCTGGCAGCTCCTTTTGGAAAAAAGCTGATCTCAGGCAGAGGGGAGCCAGCAAATATATGAGTTCCTAGGACTAGAACAGAATTAAGGAACCTACTGAAAGTTTTCGCCAGACCTTTCCAGGACACTGATGGGTTTGCAAAGGAATTTGATTTAACTGTTAGAAAATATGAATGACCTTTGCTATTCTGATATATTCCAATTAACACCTACTGGTTTCTAAGGACAAAGCAACAAAATTAATAAATAAGGTTCACTGTGAAACTCCTATAGAGGATATTTTAAAACAGAAAGGGACATAAAGAGTTGTGATAAATATGTGCAATGGAACATTACTCAGCCATAAAAATTGAAATCTTACCATTTGCAGCAGCATGGATGGACCTAGAGGGTATGTTTACTCAATGAATTGGCAGTCAGAGAAAGACAAATACCACGTGATTTCACTTATATGTGGAATCTAAAGAACAAAATAAACAAACAAAAATTGAAACAGACTTATAGACACAGAGCAAGGATCTAGGAACTGGGTGAAAGAGGTGAAGGGATTTAGAAGTACAGACTGATAGTTAAATAATAGTCATGGGGAAGTAAAGTGCAGCATAGGGAATACAGTCAACAATATTGTGATAACTACGTGTGGTGCCAGGTGTGTATGGCAAATATTGGGGAGAACACTATGTGAAGTATAATGATTGTCTAACCACTACCCTGTATACCTGAAACTAACACAAAATAATACTGAAAGTTTGCTGTAATTAAAATATAAAAATAAAAAATGCAACCCCTCACCCAAAAAAGAGAAAACAGAGAGAGAGACCAACTGAGGAAAATGCAGAGAATTAGCCCACAGGCTTCACCAAGCAATACCTGAAGTTTTTCCCTGGAAAATGGGGTGGGCCAAACTCCAGCAATCTAAAAGAGCCTGATAAACCAGTGTTTGATTTATTTGAATGTTACAAAAAAACTTTCGAACAATACTCAGGTCTGTCTCTAGACAGTTTTAAGGATCATGAAAACGATCCCTTACTAAACTTGACATTTTTAGAAAGACTATATAAAGAGTTTATAACTCTGATTAAACAACATACATTAAACTGGCCAAACACATGTACTAGTAAACTAGCAAATTTGGCCAATCAACTATCTAAAACTATTCAAATGAGAAAAAGACAAAGCTGCCACAATCATGAACTTACAGCTTCAGCAATTAAGCCATCAGGTCAGACCTCTCTACTGGTCTCTTAGACAAGGGGAGAGAGGAGTCTGTTCTTAATATAAAAAGTCAGGGTACCTTAAGGAGGATTGTAGAAAACCAAAATGAGATTTAGAAAAAGAAAACCAGCAGAAGCAAGCACAGAACTGCTATGAGGACTGTGAGAGGCATTCCCCCTTCTTACTAATACTTCAGGAGAAATCAAAATTATAAAGAGGGAAATTATTAAGGCCCTTATAGATACTGGGGCTACTTTACCTGTTCTTAGTCCTACCCAACTAAGTGCCCTCATCCTCAAAATAAAGCTTCTGTATAGATGGTAGGTATATCTAGTCAACCAGTCTGTTTTAAATCAGAACTTGCTCCTTTCTAACCAGGGAATGTTATGAAGCTAGTCAAATCTGCTCCAATTCACATGACAAGGCAAAACTTCCTTAAAACCAATGATGTCCATATCCTTTTCCCAGAAGAGTGAAATGTATTTACAGCTAAATGAATCAGATATTGAACCAATTGGGAAAATAATAATTTTAAAGAAAAAGCCACAAGATGAAACTAATCTTGAGGCTGATTACATTTTTGTGATGTGGTGTTCCAATGCAACTTTGGGTCTTTTCCAGTACAGAATTTGCAAGAATATGTCAGCCACTCCTATTAAATAACCATTGATACTACTCTGCCTCTACCCAATATTCGTCAATATCCTTTAAAACCTGATACACTAGCTGGAATTAAGCCCATTATAGGAAATTAGTGTATAAGGAAGCTTATAATTCCCTTCACACGCCCCTATAATTCTCCTGTTCTTCCAGTAAAGAAACCAGAATTCCAGTAGGAAAGGATGGAGATTTGTACAGGACCTCACAGCTATAAGTAAAATAGTTATTCCCAGACATTCTGTGGTTCCAAATCCATGTACCCTATTATCAGCTATTTCTGTGGACTGATAATATTTTTCAGTGATAGACTTACATATTATCCTTTTCAGCATTTCTGGAAGAAAGAACAGTAAATATCTCTTTGCTTTCACATGGAAATAATGGGAGTCTACTTGGACAGTAACACCCAAGGAATATATGATGTTAAATTTTCCAGAAATTCTATTTTAACCCAAAATGTGGATGGTTTAGTTTTATGCTCTAGGACATATTAGACTCCCAAGAGGACACAAATGTACCTATTATAACAGGTGGCCATATAGGGACACAGGGTCTCAAAGGACAAGCTCTGTTTAAGTTTAGTCCAAGTGAAATACTTTGGTTATCTAATATCTAATATTTAATATCTAAAGATGGACTACTAATTAATCCTGAATGACTTTGGAATGTTGTGGAAGCAGCAAGTCTTCTTAACTTATCAGGCATCCTAGAAAAAAGATGAAAAACAGGCTTCAGAATTATCAGGTGCCATACAGCAACTGAAACAAAATTGCTGATTATCAAAATTCCGTAACATTCTAACGCTGCCACCATGGAAGCAAAAGGGAATCGTTCAGCCGACTCCACAGCCAGACAGGCAGCATTGCACAGCCACATTATCAGACCCCAGACTGTTCCTTGCTTCCTATTAAATCGATAAAAGAGTCTTTTGCAGTTTCAACAGATAGCCACAGAAGAAGAAGAGAGGATCTAACAACAAAAATGGGGAATCTTTGACCCAGACAAACAGATATGGTTTAGATGAAATCAGAAACCAATGTCCTATTACTTGTACTTCAACAGGTACATGAGCTAATGCACTGGAGTCCTGAAAAGATGATTTAATTGTCTAAACAATATTACTGGGAAACATCTCTTACTGTAGCTCATAAAGGATATAACAGGTGTTCTATCTGTCCAAACACAACCCTGAAAAAATCATTCCACAGGTCCCAAGGACATTTTCCACTTCCTTTAGATCCATTTGAAGTGTGGTAATTGGATTTTATCCAAGTGCCACCATCTCAAGGATACTACCAATAAATGGAAACCCATCTCATGATTAGATTGTGAAAACCAAGCAGCTGCATTTTGTGCCCTCAGACTATAAGTAGATGTTATGCTAGATGCAAAATAAAGGCAGCAAAACTTGGATCACAATAGCTTGCAGTTTAGAAATGATCCAGAAGTTTTTCTTATCTTTATTTCTTAATAAATGCTCATAAAACCTGGTTGTCTCCCATTTACCTGCCTTTTTTTTTTCCTTTTGAGAAAAATTCAGCCTTTTATTTCCATTCAAGATTCTGGTCTTGCCCCATCTCCCATGGTCCACAATTCAGCAGGACAATGGCACTAAGACTTCCTAGGAATGAGCCTTCTTGGTATTGTGGGACCACATTACCTAATCAAAAGGCTGGTCTTGAATGCATCCTTAGGATAATTATGACAAAAAGGGGGAAACTGTGGACAAAAAAAGGGGCCACATACTAAACTATCCTGTATACACTAAATTAAAAAAAGTATGTGTCTCTCAGTTTTGCCCTTTATTCAGTCCTACATATTTTCCTACTTGCCTTTCTCCCACCCCTATAATCTTCCCCAGTGGGTTCCATGTATCCTCATTGGTTCTCTTCCTTTGGATCTAATGTGTAGAATAAGCTGCATAAGCTGCAAAATTGCCTTTCTCTGGGTCATTTTCTCAATTCATTGAGGTTTTGTGTCTGGCAATTGTCATTATTTTGGCTCAAACAAGCTCTTTAAGACTTTTTAAAATGTTTTTTAAATATATTTTATTGATTACACTATGACAGTTGTCCCACTTTTTTCTCCCCTTTGTCCTCCTCCACCCTGAATTACCCTCTCACTCTCATCCCACCCTGCCTTGGTTCATGTTCATGGGCTTTAAATTTAGGTTGATTGGCTTCTCCATTTTCTATACTATTCTTAACTTCCCCTTATTTTGTACCAACCATTTATGCTTCTTATTCCCCATACACTTTCCTCCATTCTCTTCCCTCCCTCTCCTTGTTGATAACCCTCCATGTGATCTCCATTTCTGTGATTCTATTCCTATTGTAGTTGTTTGCTTAGTTTGTTTTCTTTCTTTTTTTTTTTTTTTTAGGTTCTGTTGTTGATAGTTGTGAGTTTGTTGTAATTTTAATGTTCATATTTTTGATCTTCTTCTTTTTCTTAGATAAGTCCCTTTAACATTTCATATAATAAAGGCATAATGATGATGAACTCCTTTAACTTGACCTTATCTGGGAAGCACTTTATCTGCCTTTCCATTCTAAATGATAGCTTTGCTGAATAGAGTAATCTTAGATGAAGGTCTTTGGCTTTCATGACTTTGAATACTTCTGTCCAGCCCCTTCTTGCCTGCAAGGTTTCCTTTGAGAAATCAGCTGATTGTCTTATGGGAACTCCTTTGTAGATAACTGTCTCCTTTTCTCTTGCTGCTTTTAGGATTCTCTCCTTATCTTTAATCTTGGGTAATGCAATTATGATGTGCTTTGGTGTGTGCTTCCCTACGTTCCACTTCTTTGGGACTCTCTGAGCTTCCTGGATTTCCTGGAAGTCTATTTCCTTGGCCAGATTGGGAAGTTTTCCTTCATTATTTGTTCAAATAAGTTTTCAATTTCTTGTTCTTCCTCTTTTCTTTCTGGCACCCCTATGATTTGGATTTTGGAATGTTTAAAGTTGTCCTGGAGGTTCCTAAGCCTCTGTTCATTTTTTTTTTTTTTAAATTCTTGTTTCTTCATTCTGTCTGGTTGAATGTTTCTTTCTTCCTTCTTTTCCAAACTGTTGATTTGGGTTCAAGTTTCCTTCCCTTCACTGTGGGTTTCCTGCATATTTTCCTTTATTTCACTTTTCATAGCCTCCACTTTTTCCTCCATTTTTTGACCATACTCAACCATTTCTGTGAGTATGCTGATTACCAGTGTTTTGAGCTCTGCATCTGATAAGTTAGCTATCTCTTCATTGCTTAGTTTCAGTTTTGGAGCTTTTATCTGTTCTTTCAGCAGGAATATATATATATGTATATATATTATATATATATGTGTATATATGTATATATATTATATATATTTGTCTCAGGACAGCTGTTACTTTGTAAGGGGTGGAGCCTTAGGTATTTGCCAGGGCGATGCAGGTCAGGTTGTTGCATTTTGGTGCTGTTATGTGGGGGAGGGGCCCAAGATGGAACAATGCCACTTGCTCACCACTCCGCCAGCTTTCAGTCACTTCCCCCAATACCCACAAACAAACTGGTCCCTTCTGGTGCTGACTCCTGGATGGGAGAATTTGTGTACATTCTAGGACCCTGTGGATCTCTCCAATGAACTCTCCTGTGAAGTTGGAAGTTTTTCTTGCTGCTGCAACCACCACAGATTTTTACTGCCAGAGGTTTTGAGGTTTTATTTCCCCATGCTGGAACCCTGGGTTACACGCTCTGTCTCACTCCCCAGTTTTTCTTCCTGGTTATCCACATGCAAATATGAAACCACCTGGTCCGCCAGCTGCCATCTCCCCTGCCCAGTCCTCCAGATGCAGTCTTGCCTCATGTCTTCTCCACCCCAGCTGCCTGTTTCCACCCCACTACCAGTTTGAATGAAGGTTTCTTCTTTAACTCCTTGGCTGTCGGACTTCCATACAGTTTGATTTTCTGGCAGTTCTGGTTGGTATTCTTTGTTTGTTTGTTTTTACATTGTTATTATCCTTCTTTTGGTTGTGCCAGGTGGCAAAATTTATCTACCTACACCCCCAGTGTTGCTTGTTTGATTCCCAGTCAGGGCACATGCCTGGGTTGCGGGCCCAATTCCCAGTAGGGGGCACATGAGAGGCAACCACACCTCTCTTTCTCTTTCCCTCTTTTTCCCCATCCCTTCTACTGTCTCTAAAAATAAATAAATAAAATTTTAAAAGAAAAGAAAATGTTTTGTGCCAGTCTCTCTGCTTTATGTACCCTCATTTAATTCTTACATTAAACTACCTCATAGAATTAGATGTTATTTCTATCTCATTTTAACAATGAGAAAATTCAAGCACAGAGAGGTTAGTTAGCAAGTTGCCTCACATCATATAGCCAGAATGTTCAAAGCAGGGAATCTTGCTTCAGCAATCCTGGGCAGCATCGGGGGTCTTAGTCAAGGTCCTAAAAGTCATAGTGATTTAGGTAACTTTGCATTGTGTTTTGAGCATCACATGTGTTAGCATGTATTAGTGTGATTAATAGAGTGTAATGTTATTCTTAACAAAACA
This sequence comes from Anoura caudifer, assembly GCA_004027475.1. NCBI lineage: Eukaryota > Metazoa > Chordata > Mammalia > Chiroptera > Phyllostomidae > Anoura > Anoura caudifer. Next base: position 124,482 of record PVKU01003271.1, read on the forward strand.
GTACATTTTAGTTTTGTTTAATATTTAAAATTTGCAATAATAGATTTATAACTACCTTGCAAATTTTACTGATTGATTTGATAAATATTTTTGCAGTTCAGGTTTTTGCTTCATTGATCATGCTTTTTCTTCCTCCTGGAGTAGGTTTGGAGCAGGACAATATGGAATTCAAGAACAACTAAGGGGTTGACTACCTTAGTCACTCTGTAGAATATTACAAAGACTTTATTAATATGTTGTTGGAGTTGTTTGTGTTATTCAAACTCCATTAGTAATTGTAGTCCCTTCTAGAAATATGGACTCTAAATTCAATTCCAGAAGAAGAGATATTGTGAAACAATGGACAAATAAAGGAGAAAATTAAATGATGCTTCTCTTTCAGTCTGACTACCTATTTGACAGCAGAGATTCAGGAACACATGTTAATTATTAAATGCTTTGCATTAAATTGTTTACTCAATGTTTCTTTTTTTTCAGGAGAATTGAAGTAGTGTTTGCCGTGTTGGCCACGGGCAACATATATAATTTAATGGCATCATTTCAATGAATTCTGATGGCTACATTGTCCTTCATCTATGTTTTCTCTATCAATTGGTATGCAACCTTTTCCAGCCATAGAGGCAGCCTTGTCATTCATTGGTGTTGTCAAGAAGCATAAATAATTACTAGGAGACATTTTGACACAAGGGTTTACTTGGTGATGTCTGCATCCTGACATTGACAGACAATGTGAGGTCATTTCATCAGCAGCAACTCCAGCCTCACAGAATGCAAAAGAGAATTTGCAGTGGACTGAGAGCTAAAACTGGGTCTTGACCTCCTTCTTTCAACTTTCTCCTCCTCTCTTCATTAATGATTACACCCCTATTCTCAATTTGATAAAAAAAATAACTCACTGAAGGGGTTTTCTATATATATCTATGAAAGTAATTTGTTATTTTGTCGTATCAGAGTACATCTTTATTTTTTAATCTTTCAGCTTGGTGCAAAACAAAAACAATACATAAATGTGAATGTTAAACAGCAGATACTTCTTTATGTTATATGCCTAATGGAGTGCTAACATCCATCTACTCTCGGTAATAGAGAAATCCTCTTGTTTTTTAAAAACCTGTCAATCATCAAAGGTCTGTTTGGAGAATAGACTTTCCAATTAGTAGACAGAGATGAGAGAGGGAAAAAGAGCCCTTTAGAGAATTATTGCATTTAATTATTAAGTTAATACCAAGATGTTTCTAGAGCGACACCATTATCTGTGGGGTCATAATAAATAGCTAGAAGCCCTCCATGAATGAAGTTTTACTCTCAGATCAGTTTTGAACAATAATTGCTACTGACTCAATTGAATTGCCTAAGCACTCACTTTGTAAATTGGAACCACACAACTAAAAAGTGGAGAGTTTTAGTGCATTCCTGCTCTGCCCCTGAACTAATCTCTACGGCCTCTTCTGTGATCTCACTGGGGATATGAAGATGAGCTGTGGACCACTGGGCAATCAGTAAAGTGGGTGAACTCTAAGCAATTATCTTCTTTGGAATGAAAACATCTAAGTGAAAATTATTGTGTACAATATAAAAACAGGGAAGAATTCTATAAATAAGTGTATAAACATGATGTCTTAGTTTCTAATGGCTCTTGTCTTTATTTCTGCAATTCTTCTTTACTTCTCCCTCTCCAAGCAACCATGCAGTATAAAGCAAATGGCCAATCCTAGTTTGGATCTCTCCCAGTGTGGCCACACAATTTCACCAGTGACATGCTCTCCACTGGTTTATTGGTAGTCTCTGTGAGAATCTTATTTTTAGTGCTTTTCCTTTTTTTCTTTCTCCCCTCCTTCCTCCTTCTCTTTCCTTCATTCTTTGCTAATTCAGGAAAATATGATATTTAATATTGAAGAGAGATTATAAAGACAAAGGTTTACATTCAGTCTCACATGCACAGAAAGCACAAAAACATACTATTAATAAGAAAATCTTAAAACATGCATGGGTTTTACAATTCAGTGGTCCCAGCTTCCTCCATATACATTTATTATTTTTGACTGTGGGTGGTAGGACTGGATTAAACTATAGTCAACCCACAATGGGTCCTGCTTTGCCCAGGTGCTTTTCCAGTGAGAGAAAGATCCTCCTTGTCACCTTGAGTTTGTGTACACACATGTTGGACTCTGGTGATTTGTGAGAGTAAGGGCACCCAGTTTTACTAATCCCAACTGTCTCTCTTTGATGCCAATGGATGAGGGATCTTTAGAATGGGGAAAAGAGTTAAATGATACTTCCTTGTGACTGTTCCTGGGGAGGCTCATCTACTGATAGGCTTGAAGTTTCCACAGATCCATGTTTCTCACTCTTAGCTGTGCTGTCAGGATTAATGATTATTTCAATATCTGGGGTGGGTTCCTGCGGTGATAGTAATGCACACTGAGGGACTATAAACAGGGCAGTAAGATTTCAGAAAATTCTATGCATTGTTCTCCTTTCCTTTCTCATCTGGATTACTTGCCATGAAACATCGTTTGAGTTCTAGTCTTCATCCCTTTGTCATCCATCGCCTTTTGTGCTTTATGGCTTCTCTATTATTCCCCTTCCAAGTCCTATAGCCCAACTGCTTCATTTTCCCCATCTCTCCCTCTCCTCCATGCAGTCTTAATGCAGCCTCACTATTGAAAGTTGCTAAAAGACATTAAATGTATAAATATATTCTTACCCTCTAGCAGACTACAATCAAAGGCAAGATCAAGATGAGAGAGAGAGAGAGATTTATCCAATGGTACCAGGACAAAACTGAAATTACTAAACACACATTTATAATCAGTTGGTTAGAGTATACTAGTATTTCCATATATTTGTCTCAAAACTTCTGCTGAGACTCTGATAAATACCACCTCCACTCAGAATTCTTCTCTGTCTGGCAACTGTAGAGGTATGCCACTTGATCTCACTTCATGAAGAACTTGCCTTTTGGCTGAAAAGTGTGCATTTAGCTGATGGTGTCCAGCAACAGCATCTTTCCCAATCTGGTGCAGCATTCAGTGAAGGTCATTTTCTCCTAAGAACAACCTGCTGCCAATGACAACTCAGCAGGCACCTTAGGACAGAGCCATCCCAGCCCAATGTAGTAATATTCTAATGGATAACTTTTGCTCTGGAACTTTCCATTGAATTGACCAAGACTATCAAATTTGCATCATAGTCTGAGTGTTTCCATACTGAATTCTGCCTCCTCCTAATTTTACTTTGGTTGGTGTCAGATCAGCTTCACAGACTAAAGTTCTTTCTGCTTCACCTTGTTCCTCCCCTTATTATCTTTACTATGTATTGCCCACTAACAAACCTTTTGCCTCCGTAACTTCGTTTCGTACCTGCTTCCCAGAGAAAGTGTACTGACACTACCAGTCAATCTTTTCAAACATTTTTTAAATTACAAAAGTTGCATTATTATATTTCAGAATTGAGAAATGATTCCAATCTTTTTATATATTCTGCAACAGAAAATTAGAGTGACAAATTTACCACTTCCAAAAATGCTATTTGTATTTTTCTTCTAGTATTTTAATACACATTTGTAATGTTCTGAGTACAAATTATATCTTATCTTTTTCTAATTATGTAGAAATCTTACCTCTTAGAAATCTTGTCATTAAAACTATCTTCAGATTTCCAAAATAAAGTCATTTGGATAGAGGCAACAATGCTTAAAAATATATGATTCCAATTTGGTAAGTATTATGAAAAACATATTAGCTGGAGGAGTATTTCTTTAAAAGACTGGTTCTTCTAAATGTTAATAAAGCCATCACTTCCTTTAGGTGTTTACCACATTGTATTAATTATTATTGTTGTTGTAAATATATTTTGGCAACATGGTGTCATCATCATTTCTGACTTGCACAACCCTTGACCTAAGGTAAAGCACATGGTTTGTGCACATTAGGTGTCTGTTTAATTGAACTGAACAACATTCTTGTTCATATTTTGACATCTGGTATTTCACTGGTGTTCCCAGGGGGAAAATCCTTAGAAGTATAACTTCAACTGCCATGGAAAAGGACAGGAAATTACTATTTTTCCCTGATGCTTTGCCAATAAACACTTGGGTCTGATAAAAACAATTATTTCTTTGTTAACAGATGTTGAGCTCTGGAACACTTTTTAAAAGCCCTATTCTTTCATTAACCAGAGTACTTCCATACACAGCGTTGGAGTAAAGAGAAGGTTTAACACTAGAAAACCTTGCTAAATAAATGGCCTCCAAGTGACAAAGGCATTTTGCTTTTCTTTGAATTCCCAGGCAGAGGCTGGAATTTGAAGCCAGGATTAAGGTCTGGATGAGTCACTGCCACGGTGTGGCTGTTCTCTCGTCTGCACAACCAAGTCTCAGGCAGATTTCTCCTCATTTCTCTTCTTCTTCTTCTTTTTTTTTTAGCAAGAGAGAAAATACATTCAGTATTCTTTTTTTAGGAGGGTTAAAAAAAAAAAGAAACACCATTCTATTGCCCAAAATTGCTTATAGAATTTCAAAGAGTGACCTCTTCCCAGTTACAGCAGAACTTATGGTGGCGATGGGAACGTATTAGCTTTTGAAGAAAAGAGCTTCAGATCCCCAGGCCTTCCTATCTCTTTATTGTACTTTGGAGAATGGGAAGATCAGGAGTAAAGGGGTGTTAAATGTAATACCATTTCCCCTGAAAGCAATTAATATTTCTGGTCAGGTAGACTGTCACATGGCAGGAGCCACAGAGGCAACAGTGAGTGATGAGGGGATGGACTCCAGGTACACTGGGAGGTTCAAAGCCTTGCTTTCTTCACAGTTGGCCGATTAAGTGATGTTTAAAGTTTGGACTCCTCAAGGGCAGAGGTTTTTCTTCTTTTACATTAAATGTACTCTTTTCCTCACACTGTTTAGTTATATAATAGGGTGAGTATATGTGCAAAATCATGCCTTTTTAGTGTTAAAACACAGGATTATCTCCTTTATCTCCAATGTTATATTTTTCATGATATTACTAATTTTGGACACAGTAAAAATGTAGCTTGTTCTTAACCGAGTTTGTTAGTAAATCATAGCTTTGATTTCCTCTCCCCTTCCCTCTAAGATCTGTATGATGGTTTGTTTACAACCTAGTACCCTATCTCTACATGTTAGACTCAAAAAAACTGCATATTCTGTAGTTATGTTTTCCAGATTTTTCTGGCCTTGTTGTTTTGGCTGAAATCGCATGCCTCTCCTTCCTTTGACCCATGCTGTTTACAGTATTTCACTTCAGCTTATCAGACAGCACCTGATTAGGTGGCCTTCTGTCATCCATTCCCCACACATCCTGCCTGGCTTTGGCACCGTGGGGCTGGCTGCCCTCCAGAACCTCATCATGAAAGCAGCTGTCCTGACAGGGGAAGATGAGTTTGGTTCATCTTTAAATATTTCAAGGAGTTAGACTTAATGCCACAGATAGGTCAAGACTCAGTCACATTTAAAGTGTGACATGATGGCATCCCAAAACAATATTTAACATATCAGTGTGCTATTTCTTTAAAAGAATAAGGACCATGAAAATGGGCAGATATGCTTTGAAATGCCTGTTCTACTGTTTTTACAGCTATGCGATGGAAACGCTAACTGTAAAGTTCCAAGCATTAAGCATGTTGCCTGGCACATTAAAGCAGGCTCAATAAATTTTAGTTCTCTTTTAAAATGTATTAAATATTTACCATGTGCAAGGCAAACTTGGATAACTGGAGTACCAAATAGTACCAAAATATTATGAAGTGGGTGCTCAGGATGTTTTTAAAAGAAATCCTGTTGAATTCTAAGCTCAAATACAGGCTAGACAGTTAAAAAAAAAGCCACATGATATATTTAGGGAAATGAGATTTCTGTTAGTGGAAGCATAAGGTAAAGTTTCATGAAGGGGGTGGCACTTGAATAAAAAAGCCAAAGAAATGATTTCTTTCACTCGTGATGCTGATTTGGAATTTGCAGGGATAAAATAGGGTACTTAAGCGACAAGAAAGAAATTGAGCAAATGACATTAATGTAGGGCATGTTCGGGAAATCAGTAACAAAGTTGGCTGGAGTATTGCCCATATTAAAGGAAGGTAGCAGATAATTTGGGAAATATAGGTTAGGCATAATTTGGAGGGCCTGATATCTCAACCTACATGAGAAAAGAAGCATGACCAAGTGGAGGAAGACTCTGGTTATGAATGAGAACTCCTAGATTCTCTTCTAGGCACCTGGTAAGGGATGGCAGAGCATCCAGGTTCTGGAAGTACATTGTTCTGGGTTCAAATCTTAAAGTTTCCACTTACCAACTCTAACGTTGAGCAACTTACATTCTCTTTCTAACCTCAATTTGCTTATTTGGTAAATGAGAGGATTACAGTAGACTATGTCTCTTGAAGAATAAAGTTATCTGTTTATAAATTTGGTTGTTGAACAATGGCAAAAGTTTTTCATAGAAAAGTTTTTTTTTAAGTTGAAATGTTTAAAGGCTTGTAAATGAAATAATGAAATGAAATAATTAGAGAACTCTTCAGTTTCCATTTCTTTGCTAAACCTCTATGATTCTAAGGAAACAGATCTTATAATACATCTAGGGCAGTTTGAAGGAGTAAAAGACTCAAGGCAAGAAAATCATTCCTATTTGTACTAAAATGAAATGGGGATTTGAAGATAGTAGCATTTTTCTAAAGAGGGAGGGAAAGTCATGTGAGAGATACTCCAGTGGTACAATGAAAAGAATTTGGCAACTGACTGAATATCAATTTTACCTAAGAAGCAAGGAAGTATTACCTTTTTATTTACATGTTCTTTTATATTAAATCATGTACATGACCCGATTTAATGATAACTTTTAATTTTGTATTACTCAGAGAGAGTTTCAACAGAGTTTTGAATGGTGTGGATTGGTACATGTTATTGATCCAACAAATATTTATCGTGGACCTAGTCTATGACAGACTAGGTTGTAGATGTTGGGGACAGAGCAGTGAACATGACAAGGTTCTTGCTCTTGTAGAGACTGGACTGTGATGTAAGGTGAGAAGAACACCAAAAAAAAATGAAGACTGCAGCATCTAGGGGGAAAAAATGCTGTGAAGAATATGAACCAAGCTGATGTGATAGGAAGTACCCGGGCTAATGAAACTCTCCCTAGGAGGATGCATTTGGGTTGAATGAAAGAAGGAGCCAGCAACATGGATTAGCAGGGTGAGAACATTCCAGAAAGAGGAAACACATAGCACAAAGGTAAAAGGATGGGGATTATGCTTCCATGGGTTTCAGAAACCCAAAGAAGCCAGTCTGCAAGAGCATAGTGAGTTAGGGAGAGAGCATTCCTGGATGAGAGGACAATACTCATATGATGTGTTAGTTCACCAGATGGGACCAACTCCAAAAACTCATTTCTAATATCTTCTTGGCTTTATTGCATTTTCACAGTCCAGTAGATAACATCCCTCACGGCAAAAGTAGTTAATAAAATCACATTCATTCTCTTTTTCCATACCAACTTTGGGGATATGTTGAAACTCCCAATTTTTCAGAGAAGAGTGCTGGGGCCCACAGTGCTTAGCTACTTGCTCAAGGTCACACAGTTTGTGAGTGGGAGGGCCAGAACACAAATTAGGCCTTATAATTCCAGGCCCAGAGCAGTTTTCCACTTTCCGCGGTGTCACTTTCCCTTGTTATGTAACCCTAAGGGCTAACAGGGAGGTACTGACCTCTTATCAGCCAGCCCACAGAAGAGTCTGTAACTCTGAGTAACTGTTGTAACTAAAACGATTGGTGAAGAGTTCCGGCTTATGTCTGAAAAGGTGACATGTGCTTGCCTGCACTGGGTTTAGGGGTAGAGAGGTGGAGGGGAGTGCCTGTAAACAGAAAATCAATAGAATGATTATGTACTTGTTTTCCTTTGCTTAGGAGTCTTATGGCAGCCCTTTAGTATGGTAATATCAGAATTTGATGTTTTTTTCCAACAAAATCGATTTTATACAACTGTACTGAATGGACTGAATGTAATGAACATGCCACAAGATACCACAGCATTTTTAAAACAAACATGATATGTGGTAAATAAGCTGGTATTTACACATAGGCACCGTATTAGTTATTTCTGCCCTTTGCCCCTCCGTTAAGTTAACTGCCAAGCCTGGGCTGTTAAAATCCAGGCTTCTTCCCTCAATCACAGCCGTACATTAACTCTGGACATGCTGAAACTTTTTTAATAGAGCCATCTTCAGGAAAGATTATGAGCTTTCCTATGAGTGTATCCCCTCCTTTCTGTTCCTATCCTAAGGCCGCCTTAGCTACTTGCAGCTTTAAGTTCTGAAGACGCTTATCTTGGAGCTAGTTGGGGTCTCTGTACCCTGGATTTAGGGTGATGTACCCTAAATCCAGGCTTCCATTTAAATGAGAGCCCTAGATATAGACTCACTGTACTCCTTTGGTTTCAGAGAGCAGCATTTGCTGCTTGCTGAGGGTTTTCTGCCTAATGCAGAGAAGGGCGAAGAAGTGTTGGCTGGTGTTTGGGAGCCCACTGAAAGTGGCTTGTGGCTGGAGGGGCTCGCTTTTTCTTGAGCTGCCAGACACTGCAGGCTCAACTGAGGCGCGGAGGTGCAATTCAGGCTGGTGGAACAGCGGGAGAAGGCAGGGACAGGCGGGGCTAGCGCGGCTCTGCAGCTGATCACACGCACCAGCACAAACACCGCTCTCCAGTCGCTCCCGCGGCCGCCTGGCGTCTTCTACCTGGGCCACCGAGGCACGGACAGGAGTAGGAAACCGAGGAAGGGAGAAGCAAGGGAAAGCACAGTGAAGAGAGGACAAGCTGGAGTGGCACTACTATTTAACCTGAAAGTGACCAGGAGCTGAGGCTCGAACCCCTGACAGCAGTGCCACTGTCGCTTGCTAGGAAAGCACTGCACCAAGGAACCCCCGAGTCCCGCGCCCAAATCAGTTTGTGCCCGGGGCTCCAGGATCCTTCTGGTGGGGGCAGCTTCGTGCCGTCTGGAAATTTCGGACCTCGAGGGACCTGCATTGGCACCCCCATCGTGGTACAGCAGGAAAAGTGGGGGCGAGGAAAACAGCCCTGAGCGTTGGGTGCGAGGCCAGGCTGCCGCTGCAGCCCGCTGCGCCGTCTTCAGCGGGGTGAGTGCTCTGGTTTCTTGCACTGCCGCTTCTCCGCTGCAGGCGGGGGCGGCCTGGGGCCCTTGAGGGTCCGCTGGAGGGACCTGGTGGCGCCCACAGAAATTCAGCGGCAGGCGGACGCCAGGCGGACAGGTCTCTGGAGTCTGAAGCGGGCGTGGGCAGTGGGTGTTGCACTAATCCTCGGCAAACATGCCTTTGGGAGGGATTTTGGCTAAAAGATAGGAGGCGGGAGTGCTGGGGGCAGCCAAGAGCAGCCCCGGGGTGGGGAGGGGGGCGGGCGATCGGGAGCGGCGGGGAGGGGGTTGGGTCTGGTCCAAGCAGGTAGCGAAGCTTCGGCAGCCTGGCGAGTTGTCAGGTGGCGTGGAACTCGCTTGTCAACTATAAATTTTAAAAGAGTCAGTTTGGGAGTACTGCAGGATAGTCAGTAGGGCTGGGGGAAGGCAAGAGGTGGCCCGGGATGCCTGTGGTTGGGGGAGAAAAGAGAAGCCTCGAAAAGCTTGGAGGCAAAATTGCGCTTGTGGTCTTTGCATCCCTCCAGCCCTGAGCGCGGGAGAACACTTTTTTAAGACTCAGCTTGGAGGAAAGCCTCCGTCCCAGGGGAGCAGAGGCGTCTGCAGAGACCGCGGCTACCTGCCGGGTGCGCCCCCAACCCAAGCGCGCTCGCTTTTTGTCCCCCCCTTTTCCCCCGCCCCCACCTTCTTATTGGTGCTGGTTTGCAGCGCTCCGCTCCTGCGCCTTCACTTCGCGTTTGAATCTGGCTCGCCCCTCCGTATTATGTCTGCACTCCGAAGGAAATTTGGGGACGATTACCAGGTAGTAACCACCTCGTCCAGCGGCTCGGGCTTGCAGCCCCAGGGGCCGGGCCAGGGCCCGCAGCAGCTTGTGCCCAAGAAGAAGCGGCAGCGGTTCGTGGACAAGAACGGCCGGTGCAATGTACAGCACGGCAATCTGGGCAGCGAGACGAGTCGCTACCTCTCGGACCTCTTCACCACCCTGGTGGACCTTAAGTGGCGCTGGAACCTTTTCATCTTCATCCTCACCTACACCGTGGCCTGGCTCTTCATGGCGTCCATGTGGTGGGTGATCGCCTACACTCGGGGCGACCTAAACAAAGCCCATGTCGGTAACTACACACCCTGCGTGGCTAATGTCTACAACTTCCCCTCTGCCTTCCTCTTCTTCATCGAGACTGAGGCCACCATCGGCTATGGCTACCGCTACATCACCGACAAGTGCCCCGAGGGCATTATCCTCTTCCTCTTCCAGTCCATCCTGGGCTCGATCGTGGACGCCTTCCTCATTGGCTGCATGTTCATTAAGATGTCCCAGCCCAAGAAGCGCGCGGAGACCCTTATGTTTAGTGAGCACGCGGTGATTTCCATGAGGGACGGAAAACTCACGCTTATGTTCCGGGTGGGTAACCTGCGCAACAGCCACATGGTCTCCGCGCAGATCCGCTGCAAGCTACTCAAAGTAAGTGCGACCCGCCCCCTGCCCCACCTGGCAACCGCCAGCCCTCCAACCTGAGAACCACCCCAGCCCCCTAGTCTTACCTTTTGCCACAGGTAAACTTTCTTTAGGGAGGGCGAAGCTGGACGCTTGGGCAAAGAAAGCACAGCGGACTCTACTGTTATTTTCCCACTCTCTCCGGTAGTCTTATTTATATCCATCATTCCACTGTGCTTGTATCTCTTTCTGGACTAGTGACACCTAGGATATGGTGGCGTTTCCTGGAGGCCAAAGGTGAATGAGTCTGCCCTGTTTTCTGCCTTACCCTTGTTGCTTTGCTCTTTAGAACTCTTGACTTGTTGTCAATACTTCATTAAATTTGGTTTATGAAAACTGAGCACCTTTGATTTTGAAGAAATAGGTGCTGAACCTACCCCAAATTTTTACTTAGGGCTTGTCTTCTTTCCTTTATTGTTCCCCGCCCCCCCCCCCCACCGCCCAATAATATAAGCAACATTCCTCTTCACCCAATAACATTGAGTCTATCTATGGCCATGTTTTTAATGAGCATACAAGACCTGAGAAACAGTTAATAAAATGGAAGAAACAACACCTGGTTCTTTAAATTTTTTATTTTTACTAAATATTTTCCTAGAGAAGTATTTTGTGAAAGCTTGAGTGCTTTTCCTGTAGAGCCTCTTGTTAATTTTATTCTCAATTGCCTATTTCTATGAAGCCTTTGTCAATTACAGATTTCACTTGAAGCTTTTCAGCATCCATTAAAGAAGATTGCTTCCCTACCATCAGCGGTGTGGATGCTAAAACAAATTGCACCTAGAGTGGTTATTAAAGCAAGGTTCATCTAGTCGTTAGAGGGCACTGCTACAAACAAGGAAAGAAGCCCACCCTGATCACTCACCCAATTAGAGTCTGGAAACAAGATACAACACCGGTTCTCTATGTGTTCTTTACAATTCCTGTTTTTGAGGGATTTACCTTAGGCAGTTTTCAAGTGTTCATACATTTTAAAGAGATAATCTCAAAGAAAATCTTGAAAATTTATCTCAGGTTTCATAAAGAACCAGTTTCAGAATTGAGCATTAATAAAATGAAAATCTGATAAATATATAAGCTTAGGTTTTTGCTTTTGAAATTTCAGTTTCCACTCTACAAGTATATATTGTTTTACACAGTCTCAGCTTATGTTGTAATTAAAACTGATCCAATGTGCTTTTAAAAAGTTTGGCCCTTGTGTCATTTTCATTATTCATGTATGAGATCTTACCCTAAGGACTCTTGACCGTGTGGTTTAGTAAGTTGTTAGAATTAAAACAGTTCAGCTGTCCTGCCATTCTACATCATGTGCATATTTGCTATGCTATGGACAGTGTATAAACTAAAGTTGGTATGGCAGAGTGGAAAAATTTTCCGACTGATTCTGATGAATATGTTCTTTAAGATAGCTATAAATAAATAATTTGAACAGATTACATTTTTGTATAATTAGCTTCGATGAGCTGCATACTTTTTTTAAAATTTAACTGCATATTGCCCACTGTTGGAACTGAAGGAGTTGCTTGGGTCAGGCGAAGCAGTTGTGTTGCAGACATGATCATCGCAGTGGCATTTGTTGTGCATGCTTGTTTCTATGAATAGGATAAGATGTGTAATCTCCTCTCTATGATATTAGGCCCACTGCAAAGAGAGGAACACTTTGTCAATACAGTGCAGAAGTCTCTGTCACAGAATCCATGTTTGTGTGTCACTTTTTAGACTCTTACTGAAGGACTAGATTACCGTATTGATTGGTCTATCGGAAATTTAAAATTAGACTTTAAAGATCGGTTTACATTCTGTTCTCAGGGTTTTCAAACATATAAACTCATTTATGAAAGCAAATATTCTTTCAGGCCAACGTATTTTAGGTGTTTTTAGAGTTTATTAAATTTTATTTTAAGAAAGCCAGCAATAATTAGTATTAATCTACATACCAGTTTTTTTTTCTGTTTGTTTTTGTTCTGCCCTCCCCCAGCAAGCCCCCCTCCCGCCCTCTTCAGGTACAATGAATCTGAATTATTTAGTCGCTACAGTGGTTCAGAACACTGATAATGATTTCTGTGCATAGGACCATGTACCATATATACCTGAGGGACTGTCCTGACTGAAAAATAAAAATAAAAGATTTATAGTGTTGGAAAATTTAGATTAAGGTGCTATATCAACACAAGGTGATTAAAAACAACATCTAATTAAAATAATATATAAAATACTTCTATTCTTTGGATTTCTTAGGAAACTATCATTGCTAAAAGTTAAAATGATTGACATGTTGTATCAATTTATACTTAAACAAAATTATGGTGAAATTCTCTCTTGCATTTTGCAAAGCAAGGAGTTGATTAGTTGCAGGTCTTCAGCCGGCCATTTAGTATAGTTTGTTTAAAGCTGATTTTTCTTGTAGCCTGTGTAATTTAAATGAATTCTCATAGTGTCTACATCGTTTCCTTAGACTTTATTAAAAAGGAGTCATATTTTGTTAGGGAACTGGTAACATTCAACAACATTAGATGGGCGATTTCCTTTTAACAAGTGCCTCTCATTTGTTTTTGCTAGGGACTCACATGAAGTGACCTAAAACAACCGACTCTGTATTTTAAGAGAAGCTATACCAAAGTCATGTAGTGGTACTATATTGATAACAGTCTTATACAGTCTTCTTATTAAATATCTCTACACATATTCAATTTTCTCCTAAAACCCCTCTTTGACATTTAAAATATAAGATTTATGAATCCTTAATACAGAGAAATACACAGAATTTTAAGGAACCCAAACCCATTATATTTAATGGTACTAATTGTAGTTTATGTATGTTATTCCTGTTGCCTAATTTAATTTGTACAGGGTTGTAAATAGGTTTACAGTTATGAGTATATTAAACAGTGTTTATTCTTGCATTATTAATTAATTATTGTATTTTTTACATACAAACAACTATAAACCTACTTTTGCTCTACTTTATGTTTCTATTGTTATTTTTTCATTTGTTGAATAAAATTTTATTTTTCAGTATTAATATAAAATATCTATTTAATGACTCTAAGGCATTTTCTATTTTGGGGAAGATTTAAGAACATGGATATGACTTTCTAATCCTTGCTACTATAAAAATTTCCATGTGTAGTTTTTTGAATTATCAAAGTTTTAATGAAAGTTCTTTTAAATAACTTTTCTGCACAGTTTTCAATTGTTATTCACTTATATGAAAGCAAATTTTATTTCAACTCTATTCTTGTCCTCTAAGTTTGCAAATACTGAAATCTATTTCTGTATTCAAATATGGGTTTTCCAGTGTTATGCCTGGAGTAGTTGGTCTTATTTCTCCTTAGAAAATAAAAAAGGAAAAACCAAATAAAAATAAAGAATATAATATGAAATTATTTTTACATTAAAATGTGTACATTTATCAGCTCTTTTGAGATGAATATTCTATTTTTCCTCTTTTGTCTCCATGTTGAATTTTTATTAGAATTTTCAACTCACTTTATTTGTCTTCTTTTTCTTTTAAACCTAAAATAAAGGGACTAATGAATAGGGTAGTCCTATTAAGTTAATATATCATCTAGTTGAAAGTTGTAATAAAAATGCCTGGATTAGGAAGTTGAAATTAATGGCTGAAAGCTGGACCTGTTATTTACCATTGGCTATAAAGTATTCAGCAATTTCACTTACTCCTTTCTACAAATCCAATGCTAAAGGTTGATTGCCCAAATTTACATCTTGCTAAGGAAAATTTAAATAATATTCTTTGATATATTATTCTAGAATTTACTAACTTATTATTCACTAGTCATCATATATGTATGACATATAGGCACTCAGTTAATCCTAATTTACATAGAGTAAACATAAAATCAACTACTGTTGGATCTTTATTTTAAAATAAAGAGATTAGGAGAAATTTTTCTCATGAGTATCCTTTGATTTCTTTATATTTTTATTTATTGCAGATAGTCTGTCTTTCTTTCCTTGGAGATCAGCTGTGCTGCCCTTAACTCTCACTTACTGAACAGCAGTGGTGGGCAGTCATTGTCTAGTACATCACATACACTATTTTTGTACTCATCTTTGAAATTCCTAATTTATATGGATACTCACAATTGGCTGCTATCTGGTTTTCTCGTATAAATGTGCTCAAGTGAAGATGCAATAAAAAACAAAATTATTGTCTGAAAAACCAATAAACTCTTCATCCTCTTTGTATGTCCTAATATTGTGTTAAACCTTTAACCTGGATGATTTCTGGACACATGATTTCTAGATTTTTTTTTCATATATTTATTAGTTTGTCTTCATTTCATGCTTTGCACTTAAATGCATTCATGCTTTTGACTTTTATGACCTTATTTTGTATGATTGACTCTTTTCACTGATGGAGCTAGGGTAATTTGCACTTTAGTTTTAATCTTGACATAATTAGCTAACTTCTTAAAAAATTAAATTCACAAATAATTATCCATCACAAAAACAATTTTTTTCTGATCATCATATGAGCTGTTAACAAAAATACTCAGGTAGTCTAGAGCTAAGTCTCCCAAAGTTCTTGGAACTATATCTTACAATGTGGGTGATTTTTTTACATAGATTATGACTTTGTAAAAAATATAATTCTTATTTAGTCTAGCTTTGCATTCTCTGACACAAGTACAATAATTCCAATAGACATAGAACTTGTGTTCCTTTTAAAATCTATCCTTGTTATTATTTTTAAAAATAGTAGTAACATGTTATTTTGTTTGCTTACCTTCTTTATTTTTAATATAATACTGAAAAGTACAGAGTGGCTTGTCTCAGGAGAATACAGTGTGAATAGAAATAAGGGACATAAAGGCCCAGAAATAAACAGCAGTAGGTCAAGAGAAATGATAAAGAGAAGAGGAAAAAGCATTTTATGACCTTGAGAGTGTTTGTGGGTAGGAGGGAAATGTGCATTTAAGATACAAATTCTGTCCACAGTCATTATAAATTCTTTATATAAAAGACTCCCAAGGAATTATAAAGTTGTTCTTTCATTTGAATGGTATAAAAGTCTCACATAACTTATTACAACAAAAACTACTTTGCATGCCTTGAGGCACTTTCTTTTTATAAAGTGGACATATTTTGATGAGATAAGAAGCTTAGCATTAAAATTCTTTATTTTGGATTTGATGTTGGTCATAGTTTTTTCCAGGGGATATTAATGGAACAGTAAGCTTAAGGAGTCAATGAAATGTGGACTTTAACTGTAGATGGTCCAGACAAAATTATCATCCACAGACTTCTCTACCAGACCTTTAATTTTGGTCTGATTCCCAAAACCATGGTCAGAAATGCTTTGAGTCACAAGGCATTTTTTTTTGTTCCTTATCCTGGTATTGGCCTTTTGGCTCATTTCCTAATTTGAGCTCCCAGAGATACTCTGACCTCATTCTATGTATTTTCTTCCTGACTTCAGTATATATTGAACACAAACACACACGCACATTTAAAGAAGAGAAGTGAAATTATTGCAGGGAAAATCATGGGGAGGTGGTAGGCAAGAATGGTTTTCCCTCTGCAGTTGTGCCTCATTTCCTTTTCTTTCTTGTCCTTTCCTGACCACTGGCCCTCAGTGCCTTTCTGCAGTAGAGACTTGTGGGAGGTGATGGGGTGTGGATCAAGCCTTAGAATGTGATAGAGGTAAATCTCACGGGTTAGATGTTAGTGATTAAATGCTTTATTCATAATTCCCTCAGCCTCCCCTGGAACTAGGAAAAAGCACAACGTTTATAATTAGAGTGTAGGTTAGAGAGATGGGACAGAGGCAGCAAAGATATTAATTGTATAGAAGTGTGTTCTTGCTAAATTAGTGTGGGCAACTGGTCACAAACCTCCCAGAAGGAGGATGGCCAAATGTGAATCTGCTTATGCCAGGGCAGAGCTAAATGTATATCCTAGTTGTGTGTGTGTGTGCACATGCATGCATTTTTGAACAAGCACTCAACAATTTTCCATTTATAATATGAAAGTAGAGTACATGGTAGGGGGATGTCATGACAGTCCCTTCTAGGCATTTGTGACTTAAATCTTTCTACTGGTAGTCAGAATTGTAATTAATTATCTTGTAGGCCTTTGGACTCTCAGTTCAAAGTCATTTGACATTAGCTGCTTCTTTGAAATGAGTACCTACCTGTGAATATAAAGTGAGGAACAAGTCTTAAATTCTACACATATTTATTTGCATATAATTTAAATTGTGTATAATACAAGTGCTACTTTTAATAGCAATATTTTCCTTAGGAAATATAACTTAGAAATGATTTTCACAACCTAAATTGTACAAAACATTTAAAAATCCATGATATCCTAATTATAAATCTTTTGTACAGTAAGGATAAACAAACTTTAGATTTCTTTGATTTTTCTCTTAGCACCCAACATTTGTTATAATTCAACGAGAAAGCCTTTGAAATGGCGAAAAGATCTTTATCGCCTTCTCCAAATTCCATTCATTTGAGAATAAACGTTGTATTAAATCTACCTCCAGTTCTAGTGTTTTTAAATTATGTTCTAAATTTCTAGGAATTACCCATTTCCCATAATTTTCCTTCTATCTCTTTATACTTTCTTAGTCATTCAATAATTTTGTGATTCTAAGTGATTATTTCATCAATGGAAGTCAACTTCAGTTATCCAGTCTTTAGAAATTCAATAATTTACTGCATTAATCTCCATCTGTAGGGATTGTTTTGAGTGATTGTTGACTTCCATCATACCTGCTTACACATTTTTATCTAGAAAGTAATTATGGTTCTGTATTCTATTTGAAATTAGGAGGTTTATAGAGCTAAAGGAGATAATTTGGACCATCAACAAATTGTTCTATAAATGGAAGATTTCTTCTTATATCAACATTATTACGATAACATAATAAAGGTTAAATTAGATTTTATCTAGCATTTCTTATGTCTGTTAGCAAAATTTCTGGGTCAATATTTTGGCTAGGTAAATAAGCCAAAAGTAGGTAAATAAGAAAATCAGAAATTGATGCATTATCAATGCTACTGATTTATTATATACTCAAGGTAAAGATCATGGTTAATTTTATAAAGATGCATACAGGACTCCTCTTTCTTTTCTTATACATGTGTGTATCACAGTTCCTTAAACAAAAGTTCTCTCCCTCTTTTCCAAGTCAAGAGACTTAAAATTAACCGAGCATTTTTTCCCCCTTTGCACCAGAAAACTCTGGAATTGCATCAGAATTAGAAAAACCTAGATTAGAATTTCTTGTAAGCCTGGAGTAGAAGTGTATACTTCAGAAAATGTACTGTGATTGTATAGGCCCATGTAGGTTTCTGGAGTATCATACGAATTTTGTTGAGCACTGATGACATAACTTTGTTCTAACCTGCAGCTCAGACTTTAAAAAGCCCATGATGTCAAGTGTCTTCCACACTAAAACCATATCCTTCATTCTTATAAATAGAAAAATGTCCTATTTAATTTACAGTGATTTATAAGCTCTCAGTCTATTACAGAATAGAAGAAGCAAACAAAAATCAGGGGGGTAAGCATAAATATAGTTGACATATGTCATGGCCTAAATAAAGGATATCTGAGAGGTAAAACTGTGGATGTCTATAGTGTCTCAGTCATTTAAAGGAAGGGTAAATCAGGTAGTATCCACTGAGAAATAATTTCAATGAATATGCAGGGAATTTCACTTACTTGAAAAGTATATGAACATGAAAAACAAGTTCCAAAGAGTACAGTGTTATACTTTATCCAAAGTGTCACATAATATGTATAGCTGTCAACATTTTCTTATCAAGACTTGGATAGCAGCACATAAAGCTGTGAAGGGGGTGGGGGTTAGCTGTAATATTGAGAATATAGGACACATTGCTTTTCTGTCAGACGGTATATGGAGTTTTAAGAGAGCATGTTCATGCATATTTAAGTTTAAATTACCTATCTATGAATTAACTACTTTGCTAAAAGCAAAGTGTCTTTTACTCTAGGTTGCAATTCTTCTCATAGGCTCCCTGTTTCTAGTCCACTTCTTTACATAGGTTGTTGAATGAGCAGGGAGTGTAAAAGTTAGTGGCTTACTTGAAAGCTTTTAGAACGAAGCATAGGTGTAAGTGCACAATATATATGCGCGTATACATATATAAAAGGAAGATGAGCTTTAATTTTGAGGTATATATAATCATTAGAAAAATATATCTCCTTCAAGGAAGATTATTTTTAAATAAATAGGAAATTGAGTTTTTAAAGAATTGTTTTTGTGAATACCTTCACTGAGTGCTGAAAAAGCTGAGCTTAGAACAGTAAGTAAATGACTGTTTGTTCATTAATTGTAATCGTCAGAGCACCACCTTGTGTTTATATAGCACCTGTTTCTTAGTAGATGAGGGAGCAAAGACACAGGCTTTTGTTTGTATTTATATTTGCTTCAATTTTGGCTTTTTACTGTGTTATATGAGTCAATACTTATTATGCAACTGTGTGACTGGAAAGATGCCGGTCTCATATGTAATTAACGACTTGAAGATAGGTTTAGAAACGTAAGTAACTTCTTTTGCTTAGAAATACCTAGCTTTATCTAACATTGGTTGGTAGAGATGCTGTTTTTATTTTTGCACTTTCAGGATTTTCCATGGATTTTTTTTCTTACCAGTAATCTTTTCTTGGTCTTTTTTTAAAATGAACTATTCACAAGGTGGAGAAAAAATATTCTCAGTGTTTTCATTGGATCTTTTTTCTATAGAAGTAAAATTTCTGAGTATCATTAATGACAAGGTAGTCTCTGTAATTGACTGACTTGGCTCTTGAGACTCTCTGTAGCAATTGCTGCCTTAACAATCCCCCTCCAATTTGAAATTCTTGGTCTTGTTTTGCCATGGAGGACATCTTGCTAAACCACATTTCTGGGTGTTTTCGTACTCATTTACTCCACGTAAAAATCCAATGTATCTTTTTTGAATTTTGAAATTAAGGATTTTTTCTTCAAACTACCACTTCTTTGGATAGACCTGTTACAAATTCTGTTTTGTTTATTGAATTGGCTTTGCAAAGAACCTGTTAAAATATATTGGATCTTTCCAAGCCCTATTTGACAAACAGCAAGCCACCCACCCTGACACCAAATAATTTTTTCTGTGTGCAACTTATTAACATATCCTTTATTTTATCAACATCATTACATAAACTTTAATATTTGTTTATACATGATCCTTATAAGTAACAGACAGAGAATAAAATGAAAATGACTAGAGAAGAAATACAGGTTTACTTTCATGGTTTGCTAATTTTAAATAGTTATATTTAATTTTCTTTTGGAGTTTAGCATGCAAGCAATTTATTCAATTAAGTTTATAGTGATTTGTACTAATATTTATGCTACTGAATTATGAAAGTTTTAGTAAACCATAAGTCTATCCAATATAGATTATTAAATTGCATTTTGATTTTAAAAACTTCACTAAGCCTAATTTTGCACTCTATTCTAAAAGTAATAAAATAGAGAAGTAAACAACATTAATGCAGCTTATTAGGAGTTTATAGCTAACAGCATCTGCCTTTTATTTTTACTGTGAACTGATATGTACATAACATAATTTAATATGATAACATCTTTACTTTTCTATTCTATTTTATGTATATTTGTTACTTTTCAGGAGTCCTGGAAAATAATTTATTAAGTTTTGCTTTGCAATAATGAAGTAAATCTCTTTTTTAAACTGTGACCAAACTTTTTCAGGTTTAATAAATTCCGTGAGAATTGCCTGCTTATTTGCTTTGAGAGAAAAATTCTGGGCTTCAATGAGTTATCTATCATGCAGTGATTTATGTCAGGCAGTGGCACGTACATTCAATTGCACAGTTTGTGCTAACAGCCATTGTCGGACCAGGCATTTCTCCAAAGCTCATGAGTTAGGAAATGGTAATTATAGTAAGTCGTATATTATAAATAATGCATGGATGTTTCACATGAGCTGTGTGGGATTTCGGCCCATTTGCCAGAATATAGCTGCAGAATGATTTGTCTGGAGTTTGTTTCAGATGATTGATAATGCAGAATGTTGGCAATGATGTAAATTACTGTTGGAGTGCCTTGGAAATTTCAGTATAAGTGGTGATTTCTTCTCTTTCTCTGTGTGCTTGTCTAGTCCCGGCAGACACCTGAGGGTGAGTTCCTTCCCCTTGATCAACTTGAACTGGATGTAGGTTTTAGTACAGGGGCAGATCAACTTTTTCTTGTTTCCCCCCTCACGATTTGCCACGTGATCGATGCCAAAAGCCCCTTTTACGACCTATCCCAGCGAAGCATGCAAAGTGAACAATTCGAGATTGTCGTCATCCTAGAAGGCATTGTGGAAACAACTGGTGAGTAAAAACATAGATATGCCATCAAGTTTCTTTATTTTGTAATGAAATGGTATTATATGCATAAGACTTATCATGAATTGGGTTAAATTTCTTGTTCACAGTGGTGAAAGCAATGACTTGCCTCATTTCTCATAATATTAAATTGATACTACTTTTAATATGAAGATTGACTGTGGTGATGATGACAGATGTAATATTAACTCAGGAATACCCACTGCAAAAAAAAGGCACCTGAGATGTCTCCTTAAAAATGATTATGATGCTTTGTTTTTATTACAATCTTGGATTTTCCATAATCACAATTTTTCTGTATAGATTTAAGGTTAGAGTAGATTCAGCGTAATTAGTGAGCAGCCTGAATTCGGCATGCACGTTCTTCTTGCCTAGGGGGTGGTGATTCAGGCTGTCACTGATAGAGCTTTGATATGCTGCTATGTTCAACCTCAGTGGAAAATTTCCTGTGTGTGTGTGTGTGTGTGTGTGTGTGTGTGCACATGCGCGTGTGGGCATATGTGCTAAAGCAGCATTTTAATTTCAAAGTGGGTCAGTAGATTTCCCCAGCTGAACCTTGACCAAAACATTTTTAAAGGCTGTTTTTCTTCTTTTTCTGCTTTGGAATAAGCTGCATGCTGTATGTTAATTAGCTAATTTGCTAAGTAACATTGGTATATCCCAAATATAATTTGCTGTTCTTGACAAAAGGAAAGAAACAATAAATCAGAGTATATTGTTTGGAGTCTAAGCATTGCCTGGTTGGTTTGAAACCCGATAGGTGTCTGAGACAAATAATATAATATCAACATAATTATAAACATATATGTATGTGTATATGCATACCTCAATTGAGTTTTACCCTTCTTACAAGTAATGAGAAAGCAAAACATTTTAGCTCTTCACTTTTAATCAATATTATTTTAACAATCTTAAAATGCTAATTATTATGTATAAACTATAGTATTACTGAGAGTAACATTGGCAGTAACATGGAAACATTCAAACTTCATGCCAAGGTGAGAAATTTTACACAATCAAATATTCCTCACCTTGGTAGAAAGCTTTGTCCAATGAGCAGGGAGAAGAAGGCATTGTAGTTTTTCCACACCTGTCACATAACACCTATTTGAAATTTGGGCCAGAAAATTAATGCCTATAAGCTTCTTTTCTTTCTCTTTAAAGTAAGAATCATACAGTAACCACCTTGAAACTGCTTGTCATATTCTAGCATTTTATTATAGTAATAAAAGATTTTTGCCCTGACTGGTGTGGCTCAGTTGGTTGAGTGTCATCCCATGAAGTGAAAGGTTGCTGGTTCACTTCCTGGTCAGGGAACATGCCTGGGTTGCAGGTTTGGTTCCAGGTTGGGGTGGTACATGTGAGAAGCAATCAGTGTTCCTCTCACACATCGATGTTTCTCTCCACTTCTTTCTCCTCCCCTTACCCTCTCTCTAAAAATAAATAAATAAAATCTTTAAAAAATAAAAACTAAGATTTTTAAGAATAGTAAGTACATATTTTCTAAAAAGCAAACTATTTTTATTCAGTTTTATTATTGTTGTTTTTTAAAAGATTTTATTTATTTATTTTCAGAGAGAAGGGAAGTGAGGGAGAAAGAGAGGGAAACTCCAATGTGTGGTTGCCTCTCTTGCCCACAACTCAGGCATGTACCCTGACTGAGAATCGAACCTGCAACTCTTGTTTGCAGGCTGGCACTGAATCCACTGAACCGCACCAGCCAGGGGTAGTGAGTAAATATTTATTTAACTCATCAATCTATAGGTGAAATTTGATTTCTGTAGAGTATTTTATGGTTTAAGTCCTTTATTTAGTTTTTAAACTTAAAATTTAAATGAAACTGTAGTGAATTTCTAAAATGCCATATAGTGATAAAAATGCAATCAATTTACAAAGGCTTTTAATTAAAAAATCTTATATTTCAATTACAATTTTTAGTCATCTTATTTATTGATGTGATAATATATTAGAACTTAAACAACAGATACTGCCATTTTAATTGGTTTATTTCTTATAGCATATGCTTCTATCCTCACACACCTGCTTATAACCCACCAATTGCTTTTTATTATTCTAGTCACTGACATTAGTGAAGTTTCTCTTTTACTTGATAGCCTTAAAAGTCTTTCATTCATTCCATCCACCAATCTATCTGTTCATTCATTTTTCCTATTTATCTCTAGTTTGTGTTTTTTTCTTAAGAATGAGAACATTTCCCTAAAAAATCACAATGCAGTTTAAAAAGTCAGGAAATTTAATAGTGGTACAATTACTACCACTTAGCTCTCAGTCCATCTTCAAATGTCACTAGCTGCCCTAGTAATTTGAATAATAGCTCTTTCGTCCCATGGTTTCCCATCAATTTAGGGAGTATACCCAACATTTGTTTGTTTGTCTTCTTAGTCTCAAGATGGAATAGTTTTGTAATCTTACTCTATGATCTTGACCTTGACATACTTGGAGAGTACAGGATAGGTATTTTGTAGAATGTCTCTCGTATTGGGTTTGTCTGAGGTTATTTTATTAATTCTTTGGACTTTTGACTTCTACATGGCCATCTTAAGGAAATATTGAAGCGGGTTGTTTTTTACACTTACCAATGTATTCCTGGTGTAACCTACATGTCTTCATGTTTCAAAAGATTATGGTTAGTATATAATGTCTTACATAAGGTATTAGAAGTTTTGTAATATTACATTATTTGTTAGGACTGTAGGTTTTGCTATAATACTTCCTTCCACCTCCCTTTTAAAACAGAACAACACCACCAATGTAATGAACTGGCAGAGAATACTTTTCACAGAAAAGATGAAAACTTGAATGGAGACTGAATTTCTTATTTAGAGATTGCCTTTTTATGAAGAAGAGATTAAAATCTGCTTCCTCATAACCTCTAAATTAAGCTTATTTTCTAGATCTAATATAGCAAGACAAAGAGCAAAAACTTCATATACACAGTTTATAGAAATTATGCACAAAATTATAAAATAATTTCTATAATATTGGAAAAACTTTTCCAATATTTTGTTTTCATATTTACTCTAATTAAGTCCCACACTGTTCAAATACTATAAAATATGCCTATGTTTTCATACTGTTTGGGGCCTGGTAAAAGTAACAAATATTTTTATGTCCATTTGATCATTTATCATCTTAGTGACATTTATGTAAATTCAATTTTAAGGATGTTTCCTCCTTTTTTTTTCACTCTCAATAAATTTTACTTTCTCATAATATTTATTGCCTAGAAGATGACAGATAAGATCTTTTGGGATATTTTTGAGACAGTTATAATACCATTTTTACCCCTTTTGCTTTTTGTAACACAGTCTTCTGAATAAATATTTACTTGATGTAATTTTCTATCATATTTATCATTAAATTACTATTTTTTTTTATGATTTACTCATTCATTAGACAAGTACATGGATGTATACTCTGTGCGCAGAAGTATTTGAAATGCTGGTGATGTAGTGGCAACCAAGACAGGCAGAATCCCTTTCCTCTTGGAGGTTATATTCTAGCTAGAGGAGACAGACCACATAACAACACAAATACGCAAGGTATTGTTAGATAAAATGTGTTAAGAATAAAACACAAAACAAGGTGATGGAGGAAAAAGAGTGTATCCTAAGCTACTTCAGATTGACAGTTGGGGACTGCATCCCTGAGGAGGTGACACCTAAGCAGACACCGGAGTGTCTAGAGGAACTCCTGGACCTGCCTGGAGGCAGAACATGGCAGGCCTGGTGAAAACTGGTGCTGCGGCCCTGAGCTGAGAGCTAGCTTGGCTGATTCCAAGAACTAAAAGAAGGGAGAGGTGGTAGGAGCAGATGAAAAATTTGCGGAGTTGGTGAGGAGAAGTCAGAGAGGAGGAGGGGCCACCTCTGCACTATGATGATTGCATCGCACCAACAAGAAGTAAGGGTTGCTTAGAAAGCAAAGCCTGCATTTATATGAAAGTAATAATTTAGTAATCTTAAACTGTGTATAACAAAAAAACAGAATTACTTTTTCTGCAAGCTATTTATTTAAAAATGGGTGATCCCAATGTGTTGTAAATGAATAAAACTTCAGACAGTGCCACTTTTTATTGCATTGATGGTAATACCCCCATCATCCCCACTTATCCCCAACACACACACATGTGTGCACATGCACACACATGCACACATACACAATTGTTCACTTTGGCAGTGCACTGACAAGAATCTTCTGATTTCATTTAGTTTTTGTTCTTTTCATTCCTATAGTCTCAGCAGGAGTGGTTGGGGTGGGGAGAAGGGGAGTTGAGGGATTAGAAGCTTTCTAATTTCCTTGAAAGTTTTAGTTTTCAGCTCAGGAGTCACAATAATTACTTCCCTGCCTCCCTTGGAAATACTCCTCAGTGATCAGACTCATCCATTGTTGTCCTCCTTGCTTCAAATAAGTTGAATTTTCACTGCCAACAAGGAACTCAAGATTTGCCTCATTGTCAATAACTTTTACTTATTTGCTCATCCAGCCAATTACTAAATACAGGTTGCTTCTAACTTTTGCTCTCTTTGCTGCTTCTCCCAGGAGAGAGAGCGCTGCTAGAGGCAAACAGCATTGCAGATTTGGCTCATTAGAACTAGATGCTTTCAAACTTCAATCTGCTCTCTGCTGCCATTTGGCAGTCTTTTTAATTGTCTTTTCTGTACTCCCAGGCTCTTTCGCCAGGGGAGCTATTTTGGACCTTTTTCTCTTTCCATGCCCCCAGTCCCTGCTGTTCTGTCCCTTACTTGTGTATCATCTTTCCACCTATTCTATCAAAAGAATGTAACACTTCAATTTTTATACATTTTTTTACTCTCATTAATCCTTTTCTCATAGTTTTCTTTTTCTTTCTTGGCGTCTGTCGGAGAGAGCATCTTTATTCTTCTCTGAAACCATCTCTTTTATAGCAAGTTATGTTGTGAGTCAAGCTCCAATACTTACCGTACCTAATACTTAGAACCCCATTGGTTCTATTTGCTTTCAAACATTTGCAGGCTTTTCTGTAAGAAAAAAATATGTGATCTCGTTATTGATCATGTTATTCACAAGGCTGTTCTTGGATTCTGAGATACGACATCCCTCACTCTTTAATTTATATTTTCCAATTATTCCTTATGTACTACCTTGCTGCTGCTCCTTCCTACTCCTCTCTCTGGTGTTTCCTGCATTTCAGCCCTTTTCTTCTTTTCCTAAGAATCTAGCTATTTGCCTTTTTTAAAAAATGAATTCACAAAGTACCCACAAGTCCACTCTTCCTTTTAACTCCATCTATGGACCCTCTCACAAACTATAGTCTTATATTAATAGCTGCTATTCATTTTCAGGACATTTTACTCCAGAGTCAATTTATCCAAACACCCAAGTAATCAGCTACCTTTCAAATTACATTCTCATTTGGAAAGTTTTTTCCCTATAAGAGATTGCAATTTTATTCCAGACTTCCCCACCACCACTCTCTCTTTATGTACTATTAATGTGTCCTTTTCACAAATACCTATTGAGCATCTATTATAGGATACGCACTATCCTAGACCACAAGGGATACATTAATTAGCAAAACAAAATTGCTGCCCTTGTGGGTACATGTATTCTTTTTAATTATTTTAGATAATGCAACATTGGTTAATAATGCAATATAATTTTCAGGTGTATAAGATTGTAATTCAACATCCATCTCCTCTATTTCCTGCTCCCCAAACAAAGTCTAGTTTGCTTCAGTTATGATATATTTGACCTCCTTTTACCCACTTCCCTTCCTCTACCTTCTTTCCCCTCTGGGTACATATATGCCTTATATAGGAAACCAATAGCAAAATGAACCAAAAAATATCGAGAATGTGAGAAAGTGATGAGTGCTGTGGAACAAAAACAAAGCAAGTCAAGAGGGATTGGAAGTGCAGGGAGATCAGGGAGGGCTACAGTGGGAAGATGACATTTGGATCCAAACACAGCAAGGAAAACGCCTAGGAAAAGGGTATTCCAGGTAGAGGTATCACTAAGTACTCTGAAGAAGCAGCGGCGTACCTGGCTGTTCTCTCTCCTGGTTTGCAAGTCTCTCAATTTAACTCTTCCTCTTTCAGCCCACATAATGTACTTCTAAATCACAGCAGTTATCTCAGGAGTGAATCCTGTCTCTAGATGTCTGCTTATATGCAGATTGCTTGGTAAATTGCTTGCAACACTATTTTCATGATATACCTATGCTCAGAAACCTATAATGACTACCATAACAAAGTGCTTGTATTTCTTCCTGAGAAAATTAAGCTGCTCTTCCTCATGTAATGTCCATTCAGTGATGCTCACTCTTGATTCTTGTGTCTGCAATAAATACATTTTCACTGCCTAGGATAGCATTTGCCTTCTCTCGCATGGTGCTTGAGCTGCCATATTTTATTCACTCTTCCCTGGATACTTTATGCTGTGTGTTTTTCTTTAAAAACACACTTAAAAAAATGTTTTTACAATGAAAGGGCTATTAAATGCATACTCATAATTGAAAAAATAGAAGTATGCAAAATAAAAAGTTTACTCTTAATTTCAACTACTGTATTGTAAACAGTGTTTACTGTATTGTAAACACTGATCATATCAACCTTTTGGCATCTGCATTATGTGAAAATTGTTATTGTGCCACATGTGCTGTTTTAGAACTTGCTTTATTATAGAATATACTGTTAACACCTTTCATGTCAAATTATAATTCTATATCATTAGTTAATGCTTTTATTGTTTGCTAATCTATGAATCTATCTTAACTAGTCATGAGATTTTTAGTCATTTCCTTTTTAAGTAAGGTAAATAGACTTATAGTTTTAATTTATGTGCCACCTTTACAACTTTAATATTTTATATAAACTCTTAGAGATGAAATTCCTCACTGAGGAGCATGTGAATCTGTTGCGTTTTGATTTATGTTTTAGAGTTGCTATCTAGAAGGTTGTACCAGTTTCCAGTGATATATGAAGGTACCCATTTCCTCCTCCCTTGCCAACAATGGATATTATAATTATTTTTATTTTGGCCAACTCGACATTATTTTTTCTTTTCAATTATTAGTGGTATTGAAATTATTTGATCTGTTGTCTATGGGTCTTATTTCATGAATTCTCAGTTAATATTGCTACATTGCTTGCAATTTTTTATCCATAAATTGCTTGTACAATTAGCACAGTTGTGATAAACCATGTCGCTGATAGTCAGTATACTCTATCAAAATATTTTCTTTATGTAGATATGCATATATAATTTTATCACTTTTATCTTGTATGTGCTTTATGTCAGCTTCAGATAAACTTGAAACTTTTAATTGATTTTTAATAGACTTCTCTAGAGTCACCAGCTGTATCTTACAAGAAGTAAAATAATAAATGTTTGTTGATTATCTGTTATATTAGGTGTGAGATAGTACAGAGATGATTAAGGAGGAAGTCCATAGTCCAGAGGGAGAAAAAGAGCTAAAATTAGTATTAGCAATATATACTCAAAAAGGCGTATGTCAGGCTAGCATAGGGGCCTAAAATAATGGTGCCCAATGGATTTGTTCTTAAAAAGGCTGAGAAGGGTCTCCTGAAGGGCATGGCAGGAGCTCAGACAGGAAGGAGAAGAAGAAGCTCATCAGCAGGGTCAGGGGGGCTGGGTATTCTGGCCAGAGAGACTGCAAATGAGAATTTATTTTGTTAGAGGAGTCACATAATTTGGTGTGGTCAGAGGGTAGAAGAGCTGGAGATGAACCTATCTCTGAGTTGTAATTTGCACCTAATTCTTCAAGCAATAAAGCCCTTGCACAATTTAAAGCAGAAGAAGGCCATCATAATATTTGCTGGACAGGAAGATCCCTCTGGCAGCAGGTGGAGGATGGATTGAGTGGGGCTGAGACCGGAGACAGACCAGTTATTAGGCTGTTACAATAGGCCAGATCAGAGGTAATTGGGTCCTGAATGCAACTGTCTGGCTCGGCAACTATGTGATTGTTGAAAATAATGAAAAAGGCCTCTGGTTTGAAGCTGTTAACTTATGATTAAATAGGAATAGGAAAAAGGGCTTCAGGACTCTTTCCTCTGAAGTTCCACAGGCTGTTTTAGAAAAGCGAAGACAACCAAAGAATCAAAAGACAAATTGAGAAAAATAAATAAGAAAGCACGAGCAAGCCACTGACTCTTCTTACTAGAGAAAAAACACTGGGATTGTCTAATGAGTAAAACAGAGCAGAAGCTTAACTTGTGCATAATTGAGACGTGCTTATCATTTTCTTCCATGAATGATTCTACAATATTTAGCTTTATTAACTAATTAATCAGGTAGTGATCCGTCAGAAGGTAGTGATCCACAAACCCCCTAGTGTTACGGTAAATGAGGTTGCACTCTCCTGCCCATTAAGAACTTTTATTCATCCTTCCTCATTGCAGTTCTGAGTCATTAGCTGTGAGCTCCTCATGCTTGTAACCGGGGCCCAAATCGGGGCATTTTGTTTATCTCTCTGGTTTTCCTGTTTTTGCCCACATTGATGCTACCTTTTAAAGTAATTGCTGCTGTTTCACAAGACTTCACACCTTATCAGACAAAAGTCCATAACACATGGATATATATGGATATATATATGGATATATATATATATAATCTCAAAGCACTTCCTCTGAGTAACTTTTATTATATTTGTTAAATATTATTGCTTCCTAATCGTGATTTTTTTTTTGCTCTATTAGAGATACCTTTTCAATTATTTTTTGAGTAAAAACAAAAACAATTTTTGGAGGGTTGTTGATCCTTTTAAATCTAACACAACTTTTTATGAGCAATTCCTAAATAAGATCCTACACTATCATTTTCATTTTGGTAGGACTTTGTAGAATTTTCAACAGATTTTAAAAATTAATGCCTAAATATTGAAACATGGAATAGGGTGGCCGATCATCTTGGTTGCTCTGAGACTGAAAGGTTTTCTTGGGTTTGGGGCTTTCAGTGCTAAAATCAAGAGTTCTGGAAAGACTGAGATGGCTGGTCACCCTACTTAGCAGTCCAAGACTGTCAGTGAAACCTTCCCTACATGCCTGTTTCAGGTTCATTGATAAGTTTGCATTAGTAGTAGTGGGATAGGTCTTTCAAACTCATGATGGGTGTTACTCCACCAATTTCCTATTTTCTTTGTCAACGTTGTCTCAAAAATAAATAAAAAGAATATTTTCACTTACATTACTTTCTCTATTATTTTCGTTGCCATCTTTCCTGAGTATTTGATTAGTATAATCCTTAGCATCTTAGGATGGAAGTTTCTCATTTCTTTGTGTAGGAGGTTGGTAGGGTAAACAACTGGAATGAGGTAGGTTGGAGAACATTGACACTGTATTTGTCAAAATCTTGCCTATGGTTGATATGACTAAAAGATGTCAACAAACCTTATGAATAATCTGGTTAATTGTTAAATGCAGGCATAGAGGAATTGTAATTGGAAAATTTTGGTTAAGATGTGTCATAGTTCAATGACAAGGAACTTCGTGGTTTCGACACTAACTAATTTTCAGAGACTTTCAAGGTGAGACCCTGGGACAACCTGGGACCCATGGGATGCTTATTAAAATTCTTACTTCTGGGTCCTTGCTTAGAATTACAGTGTTAAAATGTCTGGTGTTTATGGCCCAGGAAATTTGCATTTTAAAAAGCACCCAGGTGATTCTTATTAAGAACATTAAAGTTTGAGAACTCCTCAATTCAACAACTATGAAAGCCACCAATATTTATTGAATTAATTACTCACATGCAATATTTTGGCCTAATCTACCACACTGACACATATAAAATGAAATGATAATAAATGAAAGAAATGATAACAAATAAAATAAAATGATAAAAAATGAAAGATGTCATAGTTCTTTAAATTTCTGAAGTCTTCAGAGATGAAGCTTTATTTCAAATCAGACTGTGCTGATCAATGTAGCCAAATGCAAATTAACATGGGTAGAAAAGAGTGGAAATCAGGAGTATGAATTAAAATGCATTGCTATTCATCATCATAACCAAGAACAAGATGTGACAGCTATTGTGTGAAGATGTAATATAAATGCCAAACAAGGATGTTCGTACTATTCATTGATGCAGAGAATTCTGCTCATTGAAATTGCTGCACATGCATTAGACCAGAACACTCTGTGTGGTTATTTACTGTTTCATGGCGGGGGGGGGGGGGTGTACCATTATGCTTACTGAAAAGTTCAAAGAGACAATTTTCATAATTTTACACTAAGACTAACTAAGGCTGTTAGTCAATACAGCTAAACTCTTTGAGGGCTTTTTTCCCCTGTGTTAAAGTTTGTGGAAGTTGCAGAGATTACATAGAAATATGCTTTTAATAGGAGATGATAATGAGTGTGATTTGAGATCCAGATAGAGTGAGCTTATCTTGGCAAATAGAGATACTAGGCCAAATTTAACAGTGTTTTGCTTTGATTATTTATTATTTTGTTATTTCTCTGCCTTAGGCACTGTCTGAAGAAGAGCTAGGGTCATTAACCAGTTCAGCTCATACAGGAGTGCTTAGAACTGAAATTCAAGTAGGAAATTATTGCTGCTGTTGTTATTACTGCTTTTGAAAATAAATGTCAAATGAGATAAGCATGAAGTTATTTTATAAACTGTGGTATTATGATACTTATTAATAGTGGTGATGGAGTACCACAACATTGGGAAGATCTTTTCTTGGGATACGGGAGGAAGGAGAACAATCAATTCCTTGTAGTCCAAGGGTGACTTAGCCTTGAGCATCACCTTGCATTAATTGTATATGGGGTTCATTAGCTGCACCTCTCATGCCAAAAATATCCTCGTAGGCCTGAGGGTAGCTTTAGGTATGATCCATTTCTGCTGCTAACTTCAGAGAAGAGCAGTGTGTAGACCCTGTCAGAGGGATGATTAGATACCAAAGGCTTTTGGAGAAAGGGTTTCACAGTCTCCCTTAAATGATTGCCATGCGATTTTTTCATATGTCTCTAAGTTAATTTTTATTATAACTTAAGGCTTTTATTTTGTTTTATTTTTTATTGAAATGTTTTTGTCATTTAGGTTAAAAATATCATGCCATTAGTTTTAGAGACATCTTTAGTCCCTGGTAGGACCAAGTGAGTGCTTTACCTCAACATTGAAATACAGGTAAAATTTGTTCCCTTGAAAGAGAAACTTTCTTCCAAACACACAGTATGAGGAGGTGAGTTTGGGGAGGGAAGAATGCATGGCATCTTGTTGACTAGAGAAGGCATGGACCTTATGAACTGAATGCATGTCTGTTCGTGTATGAGCTGTCAGCACTTTTTTTAGTACTTTTTCTGTGCTAGGGTTTACTGTCTGACTCACGCTCCTGATTCAGCAGTTTCCCAGAAATGGCTCCAATCCTTCCGTACTTGGCAGCACTACTCAGAGAATGTAGAGAGAAAATGATGCAGCCTCTTTATATATGTGTGTTTATTCAGATTAGCATTATCAGTTCCAAAAATGTTTTAACATGTGTTATCTGTTTCTTTCTGGTTTTGCTTTGCTCTACAATTTCTCTCAGTGCCCTTTTTTTCAAATGTGCTTCATTACTGTCCATTTTATTTTTTATACATTAGAGGAAAATGAGAAGGTGTATTAAACTTATATGCCTTAGTCTCTTCATTTAGTTAAGATTTTAATATTTTACAACTTGTAAATTGTAGAATGGCCATGCCTCTGAATCATTCCTTATGAAGAGGTTCAGATACCTTAAGCTTTTAAGGCTAATTTGCTAAAATTGAGGACATATTTTGGTTTTGAATTTTATATGTCTACCCAGTGTTTTTAATTTAGTTACTGAAAATTGTTTTAGTTCTGTCTCACAAGCTGAATTTAGCTTATCCTTAAAATGTGTCTGAATTGCTGGCAAAGGAAGGGACCTAACCTTTACAGAGTGCTTCCTATGTTTCACGTTCTGTCAGACCAGTGGTACAGATACCAGTTAATGTATTTTATTTGAATCTGTCATTTACTTATGATATGATGTCTTTCCTCTCTTGGGTGTGCCTGGTAAAGTATCATATTCTACTTTACCTTTGAAGGAGCATGCTTCTTTATTTTCTTTGCTGTAGAAGCCATAGTATTGTCCCAACCAGAAAGAGTTGAGAGGAAGAAAAAAACACATTTATCAGTTTTGAATCTTACTTGTCACCTGATTCAATAATAGAATTAGAATGATAGAAATATAAAGATAAAGTACACTTTAATGATAATCTAATCAAAGCCTCTATTTGTTGGAAATGGAAACTAAAGTTGTTGAGATAAAATACTTGCCCATTTTTTCAAAACCAATTAGCAAAGTACTTGAAGATGATTTTGCACTTTGAGTGTTATTCTGGCATTCTCCTTATTACCAACAACTTTTCATTTATTTAAATACATTTCTGGCTTACCTGCATTAACACAATGTATGGTCATAAAGACTCTATTCTGTTAAAAAATGGCAATGATTTTTCTCTCTGTTACTTGGATCTAAGTTTAATATCAGATCAGCTAGTTACCTAACTGAGCAGAGGGGAAGGCCAGTCAGTAGATTAATGCCTTCATAATAAGCCTGGTCTTGAACAACATCAACAAGTCCTTCTCTGAGCAAATATCAAAAGAGTGGTGGTTATTGAGATATCCAATTTTCAATAGCTATGAATTAAGCAACCTCTCTATATAAAGCACTATGCCAGGCACTGGATACACAATGGCGAATAAAAAACTCAGTGGTTCCCAGCCAGCAAAATTCATAATCCAGTGACAGAAAAAAACAAAAAACAAAAAAAAAC
Source organism: Anoura caudifer (assembly GCA_004027475.1). NCBI lineage: Eukaryota > Metazoa > Chordata > Mammalia > Chiroptera > Phyllostomidae > Anoura > Anoura caudifer. The sequence continues at coordinate 158,316 of PVKU01003271.1, forward strand.
AAAACAAAACACTTACGTAAGCAGTGATGAATGGTGTAGATTAGAGTGTATGCCACGAGACTGAGAGATGTATGACGGCCACAACCTAGGCTTAGGAAGATAAGTGGGTGTTAGCCAGGCAAAGAGAGATGGAAAGATTATTATTGGAACAGTGAACGAAGTTAGAAGACCCAGAGTATAGGAGAAAAAGAAACCTTGCTACCTTTAAGGTATTGAATGACAGTCATAGGATTAGAGGTAGAGTATGTATGAGGTAATGGGGAAAGAAGGAATTGCAGCAGATGGTAGGGGAAGAAGAGTAAAGATGGGAGAATATAGCACTTTTTAGTAATTTATGTGTTTGCACTTAATTGTTATACACAATGGAGAATCAGACATGAGAATGACATGATCCCAGTTACATTTTATGATAAAAAATTACTCTGGCTGACCTTGGAGAAAGTATTAAATGGGGAAAAAACTGGAAGTGGGTCAGTCAATATGGTGTGATGACAGGAATTTAGATGAGAGGTTGCAAGTGGAAGTTTGAGGAAGCAGCCTTCACTTTTGGCTAGGCTGTTGGGGAACATGTATTGAAAACTTGAATTAAATAAAATTTGATTTTGCCCTTAATGAAGTTTGAAGGCTGAAGATGAAGGAGAGGATTTAAGCCGGTAAAAGTGCAGGATTAAGGGTGCAAAAATGAAGGGAATAAATAGCAGAAGAGTTTCTAAATTGAGACCTGGACTGAAGAGTATGATGTGTAATGTGGAGAGGGCAGAAAGGTAAGGCAGGAAAGGGGTTGGGCAGCCTTGAGTGCCAGAACTTCAATTATTAGCCCAAAAAGAAGCTATCACAGGTCTTTTTGAGCAGGAGAGTGTTATGGTCTTATTGGTACTTAAGGTCTCTGGACAATAATGTGTGAACTAACAATAGTATATATAACATTGTTTTCTCATTTTATTGTGCCCTGTGTTCATTTTGTCTCTCCTGCAAGAGGAAACATAAGTTAAGTGAATATAATTTAAGTTCATTTAACTTTTGAAACATGCTTTACATCAATGTGGGAAGTACATTTATAAATCAGATGAGATATGCTCAGTGCTTCAGTAAGAATAAGTAGTCCTAAATTATTATTTCAAACCAGAATTTGTTGCTAAAATTAAAAAGTATTAAATATTTAGAATATCTGTCTTCAAAGCACAATCTTTTAAAGAAACAGTGCTATGAAAATAAAGTGTCCAATTAAAATTACAATTTTAAACATTTTTAGAAGAAATCTGTGAAGGTATTTAAAATCATCCAATTACACATGTGTACTCTATAATTTGAAATCAAGTTCTAGAGACCACTTTTGAGTAATGCCCCACTTGTCTTTTAAAATTCTGTATGGAATAAAATTATGACTAAAGAAAAAGTAAAATCTCAGAAATTTGACATGTTAAAATTAAATGGCACATTTTATGGTTATGGAGATGATGTTGTTAGTGACACTATCCATTTAATAAGATGCTAGGGTTGCCTGAAATTACAAAATGTCAATGTGTGTGTGTCTTCTGCTGAGCATACTGAAGGTTAATAAAGAGCTACCACTATTATTGTTATTTTTATTTGTGCTGTTATAAGAATAACTTACTTCAGTAAATGCTGGTAAATTCTGTTCCATTCTTGGTTAAAGTACATTTCAAACTGATTTTGAAAAAAAACAAAAGGTATAAATAAGTCGATTTTTCTAATGGCTCAAGGATTTTCTTTCTGTGTGTCACCAAGTTTAGTCTGAGTCCTTACACATTTCCTGCTCATACAGTGGTTCTTACTCTGCAAGCATTGGAATAGAGCATAGCACACAAGCTGTTGAGAATGCCTTCCCTGACACATTTTGTTACCTAAAAAAGTGGGGTTGTGCTGCCCATGGCCAAACACAAGCATAAAACAAAGATTGGTAGGAAGGAAAAAAGATCTTTATTAAAGTGTTGCACAATTTCAGGGCGCAAGGACTCTACTACTCTATGCCAGTCTCACACAGACAAAACCCAGCTCCCCCCAAAACCAGAAACAGTGTCCAGAAACCTCCACTCCATCCCTGTCTGTCCTTCTAGAGCATGAGGCTTCTAAGCAGACTGCCCTCCAGCTTCAGGATCCCTCCCTGCAATGTGCCCGTGCTCCAGGCTGGTGTCATTTCACCAAGCTGTGGCTGCTTCCCATGCCAGGGGCCTAGAGCCACTGCCACGCACTGCAGCCTGTCATGCAGGAGCCCCATTTGCTGACCTTCCAATGAGGCTGTCCCAGCCCCTAGGGCTGGTGAGTGTTGCTGTTCATGTGTTCACCTGTGCGTGGATCTCAGAGGAAGAGAGGGGTGCAGTCCTGGTCTGTCTGTGTAGCTGGGAAGATGCCTCTGTGGGGCATGCTCCCAGGGCGAGGCCCCGCATGTGGGGCTTGGCCCTGGTGAGCTGGGTCCTCCTGAGGCCAGTGAGGGAAAAGAGGAGGAGTAAGTCTGTGCCCGGACTCTGTTTAAAAATCTGGGCCCCCAATTCCTTGTGCTGTGGACGTGTCCAACTTCCCTGCCAGTCCATCCTTTCATCAGGCTAGTGACTAGGTATCAAACTCATTTTCACGGGGCGGGGGGGGGGTGGCACATCAGCCTCATGGTTGCCTTCAAAGGGCGAAATGCAATTTTAGGACTGTATAACAGTTAAGGAAGGGCTTGGGGCTGCCACCCGGTAAAACAACCTGCTGGGTTGGATAAAACAAAGTGGAGGGCTGCATTCAGCCCTCAGGCCTTGTGTTTACCACCTGTGGTCTGTCAAGTCTGCACCTCCCCATGCTACCATGTTCTGGAGGGGAGTTGGAGGGTTTTTATTTCCTCTGTCAATCTCCCTGGCCATCCTCCAGCAAGCAGACTCCCTCCTCTTGCCACCAGGCACCAGGCTAGCTCTGTTGGTTGCCGGGGCAACGTGACACAGCCACTTACAGGCTTGTTTACTCTTTACCCAAAGGTAGGGAAATGTTTCATGGCCACACTATCAGCCCAGGGCATCAGTTTGTTGCCTCCAGTATTTCTTGTGACCCATCCTTCCCTCTGGGAGCACAGCCTGTCCGGCACCGTCTCAGGGCCTTTCCTCTCTCCTCAGCGATCCACTCCAGATCTCCCTGTATGAATTTCATTTTATGAATCATGACAGCAGGTATGTGCCATAGAAGTGGGTTTATGGACTTCCACATTCACTTTCCCATGCCGTAATATAACGTGGTTTTACATTGGAAAATGAGCGTCTTAGGAGGCTGGGAGAATAAAATCTGATTTTTATCAGTGGGGAAAAGTAAATTCTGTATCACTGTTAACATTATACATGTAATGTTTTACTTTACATTATTTATAAACATAAGTTATATTTTATTTTTAATGTTACATTTTATTTTTTAAGCTACACATACACCTTTAATGCAGCACTGAGGCACAAAATGTTATTTGACCCTGAAGAATTTTTAATGACTTATGTGAACTTTTAATGTTTCCTTTGGTATATTATTCTGCTGCATAATAGTTCATTTAAAAAATATTTTTAGACATTCAAAAATCTTCCAAGGAATATAACTTCACTGATAATAATATCAACTATAGCCTTTTGGTATTTTGAAAATCAAATCCTTCAAATTGATCACATTCCTCACTGTTATTTACTAGTTGGGTAATAAATGTATATTTTCTGGTATTTCTTCCTCTCCTAAAAATTCTCTTTTGGAAATCTGTCATCTGTTACTCTCTACTTTTCATGTCTTGCGTCCTCCACCAACTACCTGCGTGTTTTGGCAATATAGTCTTTTTTTGAAATTTCCTTCTTTTGGAAAACACTAATATATTTTTCTCCACTTATGTCTCAAAATTATCCCAAGAATTCAAAAATGTGCTGCAGAATAGAAGTCCTGTATAAGAAAACATTTTCAAACTCATTGACTTTCATTTTTCACCCGCCTCACCCCCACTCCCCCACCACCCATTCAAAAACATGAACGTTTAAGGTTCTACTTCCAGTATTTTTTCTGTAAAATATTTGATTAATTTTTTTGTCAAATTTTATTTCACTAGTTCTTGACAATATTCTTAACATTTTAATTAACTATTTGGTGTAACCTACCCATCTACCAATACAGATCTACCAATAACCTGAAAAAAAGCTTATGGAAAGAGTATAAACTAAACTTATTGAAAAGCAGTATCTTTCAGTGTTCACATGGTTTCTATGGTTTCTTACATTAACAATTTGATTATACTGAAAATGTCTTGAACTCAGAGGTTATACGTGGTCTTAACTTTTTGAATGGCACCGCAAGTAGCCTATTTCTGCATGGCTATACCGAAGTAGAAAGAACGCTCAGGTAGAATCAGTTCTGCCCTTAACTGGCTATGTTGTCTTTGCCAAGTGAAATGATACACTTGAGTAAAAATTTCTTATTTAAAATATATGAGTAATATTTCTTGTCCTAGTTTTTGCTAAGGCAAAGAAAATTTATACTTTATGAAATTATTAAGTGCCATAGTATATAAATACAATGATTTTGATGAATGAGAATGATTTAACTGTTATTTTCTCATTAGTATTTTATTTGTCATTATTTCTCAATTATGTTTCTTTAACTCTTATGGTTGTGTCAAAATTCTAATTGTATTTTTGTGTCATTGGAAAATATTTTCAGTGAAGATACATCCTTGGTTATTCATTGTGTCCTCATTTTTTAATGATAGTGTATTTATAGGAAACAAAACCACTTGACTTTTTTATATTTTTATAGAAATAGCTTATTTTATCTACCATGTTATGTGCTAATCTTCTTGTATTTTAAAATACTCTGCTCTAATGCTGGGATAGTTATGTAAATGTCTGGGCTACTTTTTATTGATGTCATTAGTGAGAGTAATACCATGTTTTCAAAACTTTAGTGATGTTTTGATAAACCATCCCTTATAATTTATTGCGGATTTGACTTCACCTTCTGGAAATTTATGTAGTTGTTTCCTGAAACCACTGGAGCAAATCTGTCACAGTAAAAAGAGCCGGTTTCTGCAGAGTTGACTTACCTGTAGAAGACTGTGTTACATGACATTTCAACCTGCCAGCTTAAAAACATGTTGGGTGTTACAGAAGATTGGCCTGTTCAATTGAAGAGAATCAGCACACACAGTGATTACACCCTTCAAGATCAGATTTTCTGGTTTTAGATTCTATGAACCATTTATTATTTGCACAATTCTGGGCAAATTGAGTAACTCCTTTTTGCCTTGGTAAACTCATATGGAAAATGGAGGTAGAAATTTTACCTTTCTTTTTTGAGGGGGGGAATTAAATGAATAATATAAAAATATGATAGTAGAGTGAGTGCATTATCTAGTATTTAAGTTTCAATCAATAAATATTACTAGTTGTTATTGTTAGAATCCAAATCATCAGTATTCAAAAACTCTTAGTTTAACACATTTTGGCAGAATAGCATATCAGCATATGTAATATACATTATATTTCGTAGACTAATTCTTTAAACTATTGATGAAGGATGGACTTTGATGTGAAGTCATAATGTGATTTTATTAATATCAGAAAAGAAGTCTTCCTCTGTGTCAGCAGATTTTTCCTTGATAAAGCATGATTAGATTAAATATTATATTTATTTATGTCAGTTTGGAAGGGTTACATTAAAAATTTATGGTTTTTACAAGTAGCTTTGCCAGGCACAGAAAATTCACCTATTCTTTCATTTTAAATGCTATAAAATGTCATTAAGAACTAACAAGAGTAAGGGGCTTTTCCATAACTGAGTAAGCTGTGGTAATTTAATTAAGTTCCTTTTGCACTGGTCCATTACCCAAATGTAATATTCACTGTTCAGACTATTCCTCTTAGATCTTAGTTTATTAATAGCTATACATTTAGCTCCTAATTGAGTTAGGCCTTTCTTTTTTCATTTTGTTGTGTTAAATTTTTAAAGCTTTTTTTTTCAGTACCTTGATAATCCATGTCATAAACCATCACCAATAAAGCATTGCATTGGCCTACAATGACTAACAAAAAGTTAATTATTGTGACTTCTCACTGTCAATGAGAAGCAAGGACTGGAGACATATAGTATGTATCTATAGCAGAACACACTATATAAATATGTTTTGTAAAAACAGAATGAATAAGAATGATTAATATTTTATTATAAAAACAATTGCAATGAAATAGTTTTAAATTAGAAAGCTTGATTTAAATTTTCAGTATGTTTTCTCCCAAATAATATTGTATAAATTAGGTACACATTTGGTTGCCAAGATTAGAAAATCCGACTAGAGGTTTATTTTTCATCTATAACAAGATGTTCATAAACAGACAGTCAGGCGGGTCCAGCTGCTCAAGGATGTTGTCGAAGACCAGACTCCTTCTGACTTCCTGCTTTGCTGTCTTTAACATTTTTCTTTCCTGCTGGTTGTCATGATGCTGCTGTCTCTTTAGGCATCATTTCAGAGTTTCAAGCAGGAAGTAGGGGAAAGAAGCCCAATGGCTCTTTCTCCTAGGGAGGCTTTTGCCTTGAGTTCGGGAAAGGACATTTGGAAATTCTCTGTTGTATTGGTCGGAACCTCCTTCCTACTCCCTTGCCCAACTGGAAGAGTTTTAGGAACTGAGCAATCTTAGCTGTGCATAATTTATTGTATTAAATAAAGATTTCTTTTCTATAAGAATAATGGTATAGGGGAATAGAAAATGTCAGAGAAAAAGGAAACCATTGCTTGGCCAAGTTTTAAAAGTTATTTTAATAAAGCAATATAATGAAAAGCATTATTTTTAAATGAAATTTCACCTACTTAACTTTAAAGGGCAAATAATAAAGAGTTTCATATTTTTTCCATAAAAACTGGTATAAAGTAGGGAAAATTAGTGGTAGAATAGTATTAAAATTATTCAATCTAGCATTTTGACTTTTACAAAAATAACCAGCCTACGTTACTTTTTGGTATGAAATAAGGATGAGATATAAAGAAAGAAAAGAAGCATGAGCTGTTTTCACTGCCTCATTATTTTTGCACCTATAAATGTTAAAGCCCGTATAAAATATCATACAAGCACTCAATTTTATTCTTTCCTTAATCATGCATTCATACAAGGAGCTCTTTTCTCTTAAACATATTCTGTTTGAATCTCATCACAGATTAAACATATTCTTCTAGTAGACTTTTTTAATGTACAATATATTGTAGACCACACCTCCAATAAGCTACAATTATTATCTACTTAAGCTGTGGTGCAATGAGTTTACCAAAACTTGAAATTATATTTAGAAAGTAATGTAGCAGGGTTTTTTTTTCTAAAAAGAAAAATGCATGTAATTCATTTCAGCTAGTTGTGAATTATATAATAATAGAAGGATGCAGAATAAAGAAGTATTCTTTAGGGGAAGGTATGATTACATGCTCTTCTTGAGTTTGAGGCAGCCTATTCATATGAACTGTTCTTTACCAGGATTTTAAAAGATGAATAGGATTTTACCCAGCACCAGGAGCAAAGGCTTGAAGGAATGACGCAGGGCAGTGTGATTTGGGGAAAGTTATATATGTGCCCCTCTACAGGACGCAAAGGAAGAGATGAGGTTGCCAGACCGTGAAGATGTTTAGAGAGGTCGTTAATTCTCAACAGGGTAGTGGGATTCTCAACAGTTTTAACAAGTCAAAATTATAAAGTAAATATTTTTATGTTAAAGTTGCTTCTTTTTTTTCTTTTTTCAAAAGTAACTATGCTATTTTACTGGTTTTTACCTAGTTAATTAAAAAGAAAAGAAACTATTCTCTAAAATACATACCTAGTTGTTCTGAAGAAGCCACATATTTCTTTGGGTTTCTTTGTAATATAGGTAAATGGCAATTTTTGTTTATAAGATTAATTACACTACTTATATTTTACTATCTTATATAATTGTTGTCATCGAAATTACCTTTTACAATAAGTGATAAGAGAAGAAATTTTACTTTGGAAAAAATGAAAAAAGTAAGGTTTGGTCTGTCAGTACTTTTTCAAATGAAATAATTCAATATATATTACATAAATGCATTATATATAACATATTAAATATTATATATGTATATAAAATAGAGGAATTGCCTGGGTCAGCCCAGGCATTTTTGTTTTCTTAATAAGTGAATTTTTCAAGATGAAAATGATAATTCATTTTAGTGGAACTTCGTGTAGCAAAAAATTATTATAACACTCTACTGATATACAGTGCTAGTATATTTACTATATATTGATTATAATGTGTGGGAAAGAAGCTAAAATGCTTGTTAAAATGCATCTTTTGTTAGTCATAACCTTCCCATGAGTTAGGTGTCATTTTCTCATATTTGTAGATTAGGAAACAATCTGAGAGTAACTTGCTTCTTATATGTCAGTGTTTCCACTTAAATCTTGTGAGAGAAGCCAAGATACCTATTCAATAGATAAAATAGCTCCAGTAGTACAATTTATTCATTTTTTTCTGCCATTATGAAACTGTAAAAAGTGGGTTTTATGCCCTGTATGATTCTATATATCTTTATATTTTAAATATCTAAGTGTCCTTGGTATCCTAGATCTATTTTGGTGCTATGGAATTTGTGATTGTTTACTAATTAGCAGAACCTTTATGGGTTTTTGTATTTTACAACCTTTCCTTCCTTTTCTTAATGGCAGTCCATATTTCTCTTACCCATTGGTGTTTGGATAAATAAAAGGCAATTGCAGACTTCAATGGATTCTTCAGAAACATACAAATATCTTACATAGTCATATTTCCTAACAGGATTTAAAAGACTTGTTACTTTAATCACTTTTTTCCTTTGTATCCCTACTTGGTTTATAGTTTTTCCTGGACAACATGCTGGGCTGGCACCCCAAGTAGCTTATTAGCTGTTCATTTCTTCCTTCTTTGCATATATCACTGCCCAGCAAAATTCAAAATGTAGCTCTGGGACTGCTAAAAACAATCTGGCAAGATCTCATTCAAAAGCATGCGTTATTTACAGATCACTTGAAAGCACTAGGAATACATCAAGACAGAAAAGTACAAAAACATATTTAGCTTTTATCAGTGAATTATTTTAAAAGTAGAACATATATAATTTAGATATTTATTGGCTTCTAGGAAACAGAAACCAAGTCTGCCTAGAACAACATAAGAAAATACAAACAAATAAAAACTTTAGTATTGATTTATGATTTAACCTATTGTTATGTATACATTTTGTTTTCAAAATCCGCCATGCATTATACAGATTTCGAGATTAAACTAGCCAGTGTAGCAACAGCAAACACCAATTTAGAATATTGAAAGAAATTTTATGTCTGGCAAGTTCCATTTTACCTTTTTTAAATTAGAAAATTAAATTGTTACTTTTTTAATTACTATGTTTGAATTGGCTACTTACCCTTAAACCTAATTCATAAGAGGGTTTTTTTACTCTGCATAAATTATAAATTTAAATTTAAAAGACACAAGTTTTTACCTTCTGCAAATTTAATCTCTAGAATTTCATATTTCATTGAGATATAAAAAGTATTTTAGTGAATGGTCAACTTTACATTCAAGTTGCCTTGAATGGAAACAGTGTTTCCCTTCCAGGAAAATAAAATGTGAAATAAGTTTATCCTCCTGAATATTTTCATCAGTTTTATTTTAAGTTGAGGCTTTTTGACGAAGGAAAGAGCCTGAGTCAGTGATACCCACTTGTGTTGTCTCAGATGTATGCTTTCATTTTATTGTAGGATGTTACGTGTAAATTCCTTTTTATTTTGAATTTTAAGGTTGACGCACCAAGGCCAAAATTACTGAGTAATAAGGGCCTCACATTCCAAAAAAATGCTACCTAGGTTTTTGTGGGACTTTCAGAAAGACAGCAAAATTGGTTCAGTGATTATTAATCCTCATTACCAACTTCTGTTTGGAAGGGTATTGTTGAGATTCAACACTGAGGGTGCGTCAGCATATTGGAGGGTTTGTTGTCCTGGGGCGTTTCTCCACCCTCTTTTAACAGAAGACTGAACAGGAGAATTCCTAGTGAGAGTCCCTCTGAGAAGATGATTTGTTTGTTACTCTTGAAGTCTGGTGAATATTAGTGCATACAGAGAAGATCCAAGTTTTGTGGGGTTTAAAGCGTGAATAAAATGCAGGTTGATTACATTGAACTTCATGTTACTTTTGCAGATTTTACAAACTATTTGATTGTATGGAGGGGCCTATTTGATTGCTAAGGGGCCTGTTTGGAAGGAGTTGATCCTGTGCTTAGACTTCTTACCTTTACGATTAATCCATCTCTAATATTAAACTCAAATTTGCTCCCTACTTGCTGAATTCATGGAAGTTTACGAGAGATATTTGATCTGGCAGAATTCTGCAGGACTGAAAACTGCTAATGTATCCAGCTTTTGGTATGGCAAAGATGCTTTAGTTGCCATAAGCTAATGGCATGACACAGCAAGTCGTTGGGCTTCCTCTGTCCTGAGGGGAATCCGGCCCTAGAGCACTGCCTGCTGGAGGAGAGAGCACGTTAGATTAGGAAAATCTGGGATGATTCCCTGTGGTCAGGGTATGAGAAAGAAGTCATTACAGTCCACCCACACCCTCTAAAATGAATTAGTGAACTGCTAAGGATAGGAAATTGTGAACTGCCTCATAACACACACACGTGTGTGTGTCCTATAAAGAACCCACCACTAATGGTTGCTGGAATGGAGAACAAGGCAAACCCCAGTGTTTCACCTCTCTGCCTCTACTCCCTGCTTCCACTGCCCTTTTCAGTTTTGCAGAGCAGCAGATGAGAGGAAGGGTGAGGGTTAGGAGAGTGGCAGATCAGACCATTGATATGGCATGAAAAAAGTTAAACTTCAAATTGAAGTTTGATTTTACACAAGATTGAGCCATTTAGTTGTAAAAGTAAATTGTAGTTACGTTTTGAGGAATTATTCTATACCAGAAGGTTTATCTGGGAGTTGAGATGTCATCATTAATTGAAGAATAAAGATCTCACAAAGTGAATTCAAAGACAAAAACAAAGAAAAGTGAAGCCAGTTTCTCTGTCCGCATCAAGTTCAGGCTGCTCAGTAAACAAGTTCCAGTTGTGTTCAGTCAAGTAATAGCGAGGGCTTTAGCTTCCTGGACTTTACACCCCCATTGTGGGTCTGTCTCCAGGTCACTGGAAGGAAAATCTTAATCTGTGTTCCCATTGACACAAACCACCTGATTGCAAGGCAGTCAGCTTTATCCCAGTAAGAAAAGGTTCAATTATGTGGCAGCTTTTCTCCAAACGTGAAGGAAAAACTGCATGTGTGCTTAGTATAATTCTGTATTTGTTTTCATCTAGAATGTAGTTAATTAAATTTGCTTGAATTATTGATGTTAACCCAAAGTGTTCTTGAATACTAAGAAATCCAAGTGAAGAAAATAAAACTAGGAGTATATAGGCATTGACAATCATTCTGAAAATTTATTTTCCCCTACTGTTATCATAGATAAATTAAATTACCATTTTAATATTTATTTCCTCCAGAATAGTAAAAAATTCTGAAGAAGTTACAGTTTGCAATTTTTTTTATTCCCCACTCCCCCCACAATATCTTTTAGGAGAAACAAAAGAGAACTGAGAAATTTTAATTTTGGACTGCTTTATAGAAAGCTATTATGGCTTGGCTAAGCAATTTAGGTTTTATTCTTGTAATTTGATATAATAAAATATGTAGTAAATTTGGTTTTGAAGTTTATTTTAATTCTTGATGTTTAGTAAAAGGCTGACATGTTTCTATTAATGTCCCAGAGCAAAGTGTATAATTCATTGTGCCATTCATTATTTTTGGAAACTTACTGTGTCTTTTGAATCATTCTTGGAGTTTCTGTCTCCTATGCTCCTTCCCCTTTCTTTCTTGTTTCTCTATACCATATACAGTGTTTGTGAGTTGATCACATATTGGTTGGTATACTAAATTATAAACTTAATTATTATAGCACTTGATACAGGTGATTTTAATGGCCAGAGCCTGAGCCTATTTCAAAACTAATAGACACACAAAGATTCTTGTCATCTTATCTTGCCCTTTTAGAGGGCAAAAAGTGACAGGGAGTCGCTAGTCGCAAGCAAAAATCAAAAAACCAAACCAAAAGATCTAACATTGAATTCTGCTTGTGGCCATCCTGGGATAACTTATTCTAATGCCACTTACAATCCTCAGAGTTAACAATGTGTATGTTCCATCTGTATTGGTGTCCCGACTGGTGTGACTTGGTTGGTTGGGCATCATCTAGCAAAGTGAAAGGTTGCTGGTTGGATTTCAGGAGAGGGCACATGTTGGTTTGGTCCTGGTCCAGGCACGTGGGAGAGGCAACTGATTGATGTTTCTCTCTCACATCAATATTTCTCTCCCTCTCTTTCTCCCTACCTTCCCTCTCTCTAAAAATAAATAAGATTTAGTATTGGAAAGAATAGACAAAAAAGTATATAGAAGAGTGGTCAGGCTAAAACTTGAAGATATAATCTGCCATATATGTTTTGACAAATAAGATCTTTCTACATTTATTTTTCTATTTGGAAAATAATTCAGCACTTTGGTTTCATGTTCGGCAACAGACTAATACGGCATTGTTTATACACAGATGTGTTCAGATTTTCTTCTGTGTGAATAGAAATGTGAAGCAGTGAGGTATGGAAATGGAAAAGACTGGCTGATGGAAAGAAAAATCTCCATATCAAATTCCTTAGCATGAAATGAAATAAAAGTGGACAATAATGGTTTACTGGAGTGATATGGAAGTTGAAGGTGATAAAATATTCACCTATTGTACTCCTTTTGTTCATTTTTCTATTTCGATTTATTGTTATTTGGTTTTACTCACAGAGTAAGAGAAAGGAGGATGTATTTATTTGCATCTCTTTCATTAGAGTTGTTTATTTAGTGGCTCATATCTCATTAAGGCACAGTCCTTGTTACTGATTTTATTTTCCTTTGAAACACTGACTAAGTCACCGAAAACAAAATGGAAATTTATATTGTTCTCTTACCTGTTAGAAATAAAGCAAATCACTGCTAGTTTTATTCTCATTTTAGTTTTCATTTCTTGAGTGATGTGTTACTTTTGATATTAGAGGGTTGCTGGATAAAGCTTTATGGTCCAATTTTTCTGAGCTACTTTAGATTTCTTGTATATAAAAACAACAGAATTTGCAAATCATTGACTTTAAATAAATTGTTATATGGTTTTGGGAGCATGTAAAGACAACTATTCTTACTATTATGAAGTTTATTTGTAATGGAGACCCTTCAGAGATTGCTATTTTGGTAACCTGTGTGTTGGATTTAGTTTATTGATGTATATTGTACCCATAGTTTATGAATAATGCTTGATTTTTTGAACTGCACTTAATATAACTTGGCTATTTCAAATAGAAGTATGGATTTTTAAAATTTCTCTTGAAAAAATGAGATTTGACAATACCTGGCTTACTTTGTAGCTGAACAACATCTGTGCACCATCCCTGGGGCATTCTCTCTCCATGTTCCCAGGGCCTCACACAGCCAGCCACCTTCACTCGTTCATGTTACCTGTTTGGCTCACTCTGAGTTTGCAACCTCTCCTCTAGGATCTAAAACTGTAGTCTGCAAGTACATTTTCAGATTCAGCCTGGTTGTGAAGCAGCTGACGATTCTGAAATCTTGAAAGCCAAATTTCTTCCCTGATACATGTGAAAATCTAATGGGAGTGAAAAAATCCAAATTCAATAATTCTGAGTGAGCATGAAATACGCTCTACTGAAGGATATCTCTTTTTCTGGACAATAGACTCCCTGAGGAATGGTATTAATTATAGATTGTTTTTCACTTTTAATGCTGAATGTTATTTTTAAGGTATTAGTTTTCATAATCAGATCTTTGTCAGTGTATTTTTAAAATAAGGGAGATATTTTCTTATTTGTTTTCCTTCAGTTCTGCACTGTCATTGGAAATTATTTTTGGTAATGGCTTCTGTTATTACCTTACCGATTGATCGTATGTTCCCTGTTGTTGCCAGTGATAGAAAAAAATACGGCCTGGTCTCTTGGAAACTAGTTCAATACAGATTTTACCTCCCATCCCACAAACCAATATGTTCATTGTTGTTAATAGAATTTTAGTGGCATAATTATCGAATGAAAGCCATTTCTCACTAAGGAGCGCACTTTGTTTTTTCCTTAATACTTTGTTGCCATTGTGGTGACTGATGCTTTTTTTGAGGAAAATTATAAAACTCTTATGTCAGACCCTAGATGAGACTTTCCAATTTTAGCATCTGCCGTCTTGGCACGTTTCCCAGTGTTGACAGTTGGGTAAGAAGACACCCCTGGGTTTTATAAAGTCCTCCTGCTACAGATGGTGAGGTTTTGCTTTTAAAGAGTCAGCTTTAGCATTGACTTTTTAAAATCTCTTTCATATATATATATATATATATATATATATGGTGAAAGTTTTATATAATCAAAAATGACACATTTCTCAAATAAAATCTGTATAAAATCATTTTACTGTGGCCCATGAGGTGAAATCCAAACCACAAGTTTTGTATCGGCAGAATTGGTAAGTTCTGGTTCTGCATTGTGCCAGACAGAAAGTAATACAAATTGCAAATAGATCAAGAGAAAGCACTGTAGTCATTTTTCTTGAATGTTTGTGCTAAGTACCAAATAGTTTTCTATTTTACTTACTACTATGTAGCTTTCTAGGGAATCTTGTAACTGATATTAACACTGAGAGGATATTTAGTCTGTGTCTCGGGCAGTACTGCAGCCGTATTTTCTGAGAAATAGCCGCTAATAATCTTAGTAAACCTTTTCGAGTAATTACTATGCGTTAGTCCTTATTTTAAGTGTTAATATCATGTATTATTTAAACTGTTCATTTCCTTATGAGGAAAATGTTGTCATCACATTTTACAGATGATGAACCTGATTTTCAGAGACGTTAAGTAACCTCTGCAAAGCGACACAACTAGCTGATGTTGCATCTGATATATGAACTCTTTCAGTATGATTTCAGGCCAGTATGATGTACCCTTTGATTATCTCCAGAATGTACTTATATTACAAAGTCCTTTGTGCCACATGTCCCTGATACATTTAATTTAAGTTATGTAACAGAGAAGAATATTCTGTTTAGCTTTGTTGTATGATTTTCCAGTGTTATATTTCAAGGGAAGTTTTTCTTCTCCTTAACCCTTAGTCTTTTTTTTTTTGTGGGGTAGGGGTAGGGGAAGTACTTCCTGCAAGAGGAGACAAGAAAACATTTGTATTAAAAATGGTCAGAAGTGGATTGTTTTCTTGATATTGGGAGATGGTCATTTCTTCATTCAAATCTTCTGCTTGTGGATGGATGTAGGCAGACTTGGATGACAACTTGAGTAAAAAAAAAATCCAATATTTATGTGGCCAATCATAGCTGAAAATAGAACTTAGTATATTGACTTGAGGTTTAAGATGGCAGGTCAAACATGTGAGCTATCTCCCTTCCTTCCCCAAATTGAATCCATCAGAATCCTGGAAAGCAGGAAAGGATACAATAAGTAGATAAGACATTTTGCTGAAATTCTGGAATATGTTAAATCAATAAAACACAGTGAGGGAGATACTGGAGCAGAGAAATCTGAAATACAAAAATTGAAACTAAAATTGGCTTCAGAGCAAGGAGACATTGCCCCCTATGAAGTCGCAGAAATGATTCCCTTTAGAGAAAATGACATACAGAGATACTTGAAGACAGTCTGGTAAAGAGTTGGTCCACTGGCCCCCTCTACCATTCTGCTGGCTTGAATGGTCGTAACCCATAGAAACCTGAGAGGACAGTTGTTTAGCATAGGTGAGAATTTGCTGGTATGGGTTTGGGTGGAAAAGATGATATTAATGTGGACTGAGAGATAAGCAAAAAAAAACCCCACTGAAATTTCAGGATTTCGTGTGTATAAACCTGAGGTAAATGTTTTGCTTGAAAGGGGCTCCTTCAAACCCAGCTCTGTAATGCCTAAAATGACAAAGAAAGTAAGCTAGGGAATGAAATAAATGGGTAGGCAGAGACATACCAGGGTAAAAAAATGGAATGATTTTTTAAAAATCAGGTAATATGTAATTTAGAGACTAATGCATTAAATTAAAAACAAACAAATAAAACAGAAAACAACTGTTAAGATGTGCAGGCTGCTGGAAGTTAGTGCTGAAATCTTTTAGTTGGTAGACTCAAAAACAAACTAATTAATTTAAAATATATATATAAATACAACGGCAATTTGGCCAGTCTACAATGATGCCATATTTCTGTCGAAAGTAATATATCAACAACAACAAAACTGAAGTGGGATATAATTCACAAAGACTGGTAAATTTGAATTACTAGATGCATTGTATAGTGACTGTAGTACTGAGAATTTTTATAGATTTATAGGATATTTGCAAATGTTAAATATATATGGTTAAACATACCTTTTATCCATACAAGGTCATGGACAATATCCCAAAATATTTCCAAAATTCATTCTCATATTTGTCATGTTTCTTGCCACCATGAAATAAAAATAGAAATTCACAGCAAAAGATATGTGTGTGTGTGTAGATATATATATTTTTTTCTTTTTAAGGGTATTTTCTTCATAGGTCTAGTCCCAATCTGTGTCTCAGGAATTTTATTTTAAATTAGGAAGTCTGAAAATTTAAACAAGCAACAAGTCATTTAAAGAAATTTTGAGTTAAAAATTATTCAAGCTGAATTTAAGCAGTGATTCAAATGACAAAGTCAAGAAATTAAATTTATAGCCTTAATGATCATGTATTAGCAAGTAGAAAAAGTCTACATGAACTGAACTTAAAATAAAAAGAGAGCAATTAAATAAAGCTACAGAAGTAAAGGAAACTATTGAAGAGTAAAACAGAAAGTTATTAAGTCCCTTATCCCCAAAGCAGAAGGGAAAACTTAGACCCAAATCTGATATCTTATTGATTCAAATGGACAAGAAAATTGACAACTTATTGGGGAGTTTCATTAGAGAGAGAAAGAGAAATATAGATATGGATGGGTGGATGGACAGATGGGTGGGTGGATAGAAAGGTAGAGAAGGGAGGGAACACTGTGCAAATGGCTCTTGGGAATAAAAATGAACATCCATGCTGGTATCAACAACAAATAATGTAAAGACGAAGAATGCTTATTATGATTGTGAAATTGAAGTTTGCTACTCTTAAGATACAATGCATATATGTCATCTGTTGGTCCTATTAAACTTACTTTTAAACTTGTAAAAGTAAAATCACAGTGAGCTAAATTTGAATTGTAGATTTCAGATTACGTACTAAGAAAAATACACAGATATTTTGCATAATAGTATCTTTAGATGACTTATGTTTTTCCAAAGTAACATTTGCTTTCATGTAAGACACTTGAATGCATTCACTGTTTTATTTTTTGCCACTAAACAAAGTTTCTGAGTGCATTAAATTATTTATGATTATACCTTATAGTTAATTTTTACTATATATTTTTAGAATAGTTTTAGTTTTGCTAAAGTGATCTATAAAAAGTATTTTATGCAAATATAGTTGTATATATGACTAAAATTATCTTTTTAATAACAACGAATCTAAATATCGTAAATAGATATAAAATAATGTAAGTATGCCTGTTATGTGTTTATTTATAAATAGTATATGTGTATTTATAAAGGGACTTGAAAGTTAACATGAATACCTCTTTTGTGCTTTATAGTATTGAACTTCGAGTTAAGAAAATCAAGAACTCAGTTAACTGCCCTACAATTAGGATGATACCTCCAAAGGACAGTTTTCCTGTAAATTTATTATTCAAATTTGTAATGAAACTACATTTGATATTTTCATGAGGAAGTTCAATATCTATTTCAAGTTCAATTATGCTGAGTCTGAAAGATGTGGATTTGGGCAAACTCATGAATTTCAAAAGCATTATTTAGAGCAATAAGGAAAAACACATTTGCCATTTACAAAATTATATTTTAGGATGGAAATTGATTAATGTAGTTGTTAATATTTTAAGACTATAAGGCAATTGAATTTGTAGAAAAAAGGGATAAGCCTTGGCCCTGACCCGCGTGCTGGTACACATCTTGGTTGAACACATCCTGCAAGGCAAGGGTTTCTAGGTTATTCTGGTCAGGGCACATGCCTAGGTTGCAGCTCTGTCCCCTGTTGGGGCGTGCGTGGGAGGCAACCAGTTGGTATTTCTCTCACTCATCAATGCTTCTCTCCCTCAATTTCTCCCTCCCTTCCCCTCTGTCTAAAAAATTAATTAATTAACTAGTTAATTAATTTTTTTTTAAAAAGCTTCAGTCAAATAGCTTGTAGCCTGATATTTTCCCTCTTTAATATTTACTTGGCTTCAATTTAGATTTGATTTTTTCACTTTTTTACAATAATCATCACCTGTTTAAAATATTCTAATTTTATCAGTGGAGATGCTGAGAACCTTAAAGAAGTTAAGAAACATGTCCAAAGACATGTAATTGGTAAATAGTGGAGCAAGTCACATACTGTAGACCTGTCGGCCCTTGAACTTACTTGTTCATCATTGTATTATTTATAATAAACTTTCTTTTGTAACTGTATTCTTAATACATTTTAATACCTTTCAAAATAGAGTAAAATTTTCTCAGGCTTTCTACCTTTACTGTAGTCCAGGCAGAAATTCTAAAATTTTTAGTTTGACCTTTGGCTAAGATCTTCTATTCTGACCTTGTCTCCGACCTTGGATTTTTCTTCTGATTGATCTTCCTATTTTAGAATGAGTTGGCCCTTGCTTTCTGATCACTTCTTTCATTTAAAGCTTTTGTTTTAACTCTCTACTATATGGTCATTCTGATTAACTCAGGCAAAGTGACTCGGAAGCAAGGGCTCAGGGATTCTTTTCTGCCAATTTCAGAGTCAGTTAACATTTTGGGGTCTTAATATTATTATTACTTACACCTTGATTTTGAGATCACTGTTCATTTGCATCCACTTTTGAGAGATAACAGAGATCCCATGTACCTTTTACTTCATTTCCCCTAATGGTAACCTCTTGCTAAACTCCATACAGTACAGTATCATGGTCAGGGTTCTGATCCTGGAACAGCCAAGGCACAGAGCACTTCTATCACCGAGTGGAATGCTCAAGCTGCTCTTTTATAGGCAAACCTACTTCTCTCCCTCACCGACCTTTTCCCCAACATCTGGCAACTGCTAATCTGTTCTCTAATTCTCTGATTTTGTTATTTCAAGAATATCACATAAATTGAATTATACAGTATGTGACATTGGGGATTTCTTTTCATTCAGCCTAGTTCTCTGGATATTCATTTAGATTGTTGCTTGCATCAATATTGTGTTCCTTTGTGTTGCTGAGTATAAGTCTGCGGTTTCAATTTAGCACAGCTTGTATGAACAATTATCCTTTCAATGATAGCTGAATTATTTCTATTTCTTGCCTATTATAAATAAAGCTTCTGTAAACATCATGTACAAGTGTATATGTGAATGTACATTTTCATTTCTCTGGATAAACAAGAGCCCAATTTCTGGGATGTATGGTAGTTGTGTGTTGAGTTTTTAAAGAGAATGCTAATCTGTTTTCCAGAATATACTATTTAGATTCCCACTAGCAGTGGACAAGTGACCCAGTCACTGCCTCTTTCCTACAGTATTGGTGTTTACACATTTTTTTAACCATTGCTATAAGCATCTCATTGTGGTTTTAATTTACATTTCCCTAATAGCTAATGATAATTGACTTATTTTGGAGGGGGCTTATTTACCATCTGTCTATTTTTCTAGAAATTTCTACCTGTGTTCTAATTGCATTTTTTAATTGTTGAGTTTTTAAAGTTTTTTATATATTCTACACAGTCTTGTTAGATATGTAGTTTTCAGATATTCTCATTCAGTCTCTAGCTCATCTTTTTATCTTTTTCACAGGGTCTTTGTGAAGTAAAAAGTTTTTAATTTTGATGAGGTTTAATTTACCAGTGTTTGCCTCTATGAATTGTGCTTCTGGTGTCAAGTATAAGACTTGCCCTAGCCCATTCTTGTTACTATAGCTACATAATAAATCTTAAAATCTGGTAGGCCAATTCTTCCACCTGTTTTCCTTTTTCATTGTTGTTTTATTTATTCTAATTACTTATATTTCCACATGAATTGTACAATAATATTGTTTACATTTCTGAACAATATTGTTTGGGTTTTTATATGATTTTTTTAAACCTGTAGATTAATTTGAGGAATAATTGGCATCTTTACTATTTTGAGTCTTACAATCAAGGAACAATGTATATCTTTATTTATGTGTGTTTTGTTTTCTTTGATTTGTTCTGCCAACAATTTGTAATTTAAATGTATAAATTCTGTGTATGTTTTGTAAGGTTTACTTCTAAGTAAAATTGATTTTTTAAATATTTATATTTCTATTCTGCCTTAATATGGACTGTTTGTGTCCCCCCAAAATGCATGCATTGAAACCCATTCTCCAACACCATGGTATTTGGGGCTGGGGCTTTTGTAAGGTAATGAAGTCACGAAGGTGAAACCCTTATGAACTGGATTAACACCCTTACAAAAGAGACCCCAGACAGCTTCCTTGCTTTCTGCCATATGAGGACACATGAAATAATAATCACCCATGAACCAGGAAGCAGGCCTTCACCAGACAACCCTACTGCTGGTGGCCTTAATCCTGGACTTCCAAGCTTCTGTAATTGTGATAAATACACATCTGTTTATGTATCAGCCAGCTGGTCTCTGGTAATTCTGCTATAGCAGCCTGAATGGACTGAGACATACCTGTAACCTTGCTGAACCAGTAAACTTTTATTTTATTTTTTGATATATTAAAAAAAATTTCTGCATAGAAAATCATTTTCTCTGTGAAGAGCCACAATTTTATTATTATTTTTTATTTCTGAGGAGAAAGTATTTTATTTTACTTTCTCATACCATGAACTTCCAGTACTACATTGCATATGAGTTAAGTGTGTAGACAGTCTTGTCTAATGACTACTGGTCATTTTAGGAGACTCCGGACCTTATCTATCGCCTCTGATTTAGCTGGCTTCCTCTAGCCCTGCTTGAAGGCTGGGAAAGTGAGACGGGAGTTAGCCTCCATTGACCTTGGAGTATCCTCCTTACTGCCAGACATGGTTGGGAATTCTGTCCCCCTAGGAGGCCTCCACTGACACTTCCCTGGCCAGGTGGTGTAAAAACGCCAACCTACTGCTCTCCAGGTGGCCTCTGCTGAGTCTGTGGGTGGAAGGGAGTGGCTTAGTTACTGGAGAAAGTTTTGCCTCTTTTAAGTTCCCTCCCACATTTTTCACAACAGGAGTAAGGAAGGCACTTTGTCACTACCAGGTGGGAGAGGAAGTTCAGACTTTCCACGTGGTCTTCACTGCCACAGCGGGGTGGGGTGGTGGCTACTCCTCAGTCTTCTCTGAGACCTTGGTGTGGGAGAGTTGGAGTACCCTGGGTGAAGGGGAATTACCCACTTGACGATTGCTGGTGTGGGTGGGTAGGACCAACGATTTTTCTGTAGTATTTGAGCAGAACAGAGTGATCATAGCTTAAAAGTTTTCTATCTTGTCGGACTGCTATTTTTTCTTTTCTTTGTCTAGACAGAACAGGCTTTTTATGAGGCTTATTTTTTGATCTGTGCCCATTGGCATTTCTTGGTTTTCAGTTCTTTGCTTCAAGTCTGGGAAATGTGAGGCCAAGAGCAAACCCAGTAAATTAATTACCATATCTTTCCTGGTGGACTGATTCCCTGTCGTTTTGCCTTTGTTTCTTCAGCTTTCAATCTTATGTTTGCTTTATATATAATGTCCTGAGATTTTAGTTATATTTAACTGGAGAAACAGGTATATCTATTCCAACTTCCCAGAAATAGAAGTCCCTCTGGACTTTATTTTGTGTAAAAAAAATAAATACAATCTATTAGCTGGTTACTTCCCAGAGAAATATATGGCATTTTGATTTTTAGACATATATGTGCTAAAATGATAAAGACATATAATAATATAATTTCATTATCATTACTGGTAGTGAAGCTATGTGTGTGTATATACACACACACACACCATATATATAATGTATATATATTTGAAATACATTTATTTTGAAAAAGAATCACCATAAGCACAAAACAGTTCATAACGGT
Organism: Anoura caudifer; assembly: GCA_004027475.1. Classification (NCBI taxonomy): domain Eukaryota; kingdom Metazoa; phylum Chordata; class Mammalia; order Chiroptera; family Phyllostomidae; genus Anoura; species Anoura caudifer. Next base: position 180,512 of record PVKU01003271.1, read on the forward strand.
TCCTAAAGCTACATAAGAAATGAACAGACAGGCCTTAAACTCTGTTCTTGATTTTTTCTTTTTTCCTTTTTTGCTGTAACTTCCTGGAAAATCATTTGTGAAATGTGTTCCCTAAGTTATTACACCACGATGAAATGGACAAGGCTTTTATCTAAATGAGCAGAACAGCATGTTGCTCAGATCTTAGCAGTATAATCTAGTCTAGTGTGCCTGTTGTAAAATGAAAATACAAACTTCTAACAAGGGAACTACTTCCTGCCGTTGCTATTGAAAGCACAGGGAAACCCCAGGTCATTACTTTTGTACAATAAGTGGCACATACTGAACTTGTAGTACTTTTTCATTGTGTAATCCACTTTCGGGTTGTACTTTATAGTCTATTAGGTAAGAAATGAATTGAAATTAATACCTTTCTCGAGAAATCAGTATTTTGCTTGTCATAAAATGTATACCTTTTGAGCTGTTAGCAATTACTCCTTTTATCATTTATCACTGTGATTAGGCAACAATCTTTCTTGTAGAATTATTTGCAAAATAAAAGCTGTGAGAGATAAAAGAATCATTGAAGGGGAAATCGAAAAAAATTAGTTAGCATTCTTCACTTTTTATCTTTTTGCTTATATATTTTTATAACACTCTTGTGTAACAGAGGATATTTTTAAGAAGAAAACAAGTATCCAACTTTTTGCTGTTGTTGCTGCTGTGGCCCATGGGAGAGACATGAATCTAATCTGTTTCTACCCCGTTCTGGACAGTAGGGTGGAGAAGGTGGTGCAACACAACATTAACCTTTCAAAAAGTCTGAGTTCTCCTTACACTGTCCCTCCTCGTACACTTGCACTACAAGTAAACAGCTTCTCCATTTCATGCCTGTTCCAGAAAAGAGAAAGGAGAGGTTATTGTTTTAATTTCAAAAGAACAAATAGCCTAACATGAAGTAGTTTCTCAAGAGAAATGTGGGTAAAGCTGTGTCTCAGAAATTGTAACACTTTGAGGCCAGAACCCTACAAAAGTTCCTGCAGATGAAGGCCCAACGTTTAATGGAGTGAAGTGTGACTACTGGGACACAAATATCAAGGACCATGATTTTGGGAAACAGATGAAAGATCACAATGCCCAAGGCAGGGAAGCTGGTCATTTTTGAATAAACTACATGGGGCTTGGTCAGGGAGCATCTCCATACTAACCAGGTTCTTATTAAACCTGAAGTTATTCTTCAAGTTTTCTGGAAAAATATGTCTTCCTGAGACTCCAGTGAATCCCTAGAGATCATTGAGGGTCCTTATCTCTACCACTTTCCACTGCAAAATGTAATACATTACTAAGAATTGTCTGTCATTCCTATGTGACAAGAAGAAATAAACCATATTAGATTGTGATTTTGATAATGTTATGAAATGACTTCTTTTCAAATACCACTCGTGAACAAAATTCATACTTATTACCTATGTATCTATTAAGCAATGTTTCTTTAAAATTAATGTGACTCATATTTTTAAGTGAATTTAAAATAGTTTGATTGGTTCCCTCCCTAATTTTTGCTCTTGCTCTTTCATGTGTTAGAAATATAGTGACCTTTCAAATAAAATTTCTGTAAAACACAAAAATATGTTGGTATCTTAGAGTATGATAGATCATCTTGACAGACCCTTTTAAAAGTGAAAGTACAAAAAAAGAAAAAAAGAAAGAAAGTTATATGTGGTTCTTTGTTACAGGTTGAGTTTTTTTCTTTAAAATTGTTATGGAATATGATACCGTCTAGTGAGAGAGAGTGAGGAAGCAGTTCTATGTGACATTTCTAAAATGCGTGGTGCCCTTTGTCCTCTGCCTTGGAACCAAACTCATCCAGTTGTGACATCTAGTTTAGAATAAATGTGAGTGAATTGAAAGTGATCAGTCATACAGTGATTGACAGTTGTTTAGAAACCTAAAGTGCTCTTCATTCAGATGTATTAGGAAATTAGGTAATAGCTTACATGCTCAAGAAGCAGTGATAAAATCCAGGTTTTTTTTTTTTTTTTTTTTTTAAGTTTAACTGTCAGGTGGAAGACTGATACACATACTAGGAATCATAAATTGTTTCACGTGATAGGAGATTAGACATTTGGTAAATGTACCGCAGATAGGGATATAGTAACAATTATCTGTTAGCTATTTGACTTTTCCTTAGCATGATGGTGATAAATGAAGTGTCTTGTGAAACGCTTCTCAAAATTCAACTGACCAGACTCATTGCAATGAAGAGCTTTTAATGTTTTCATTATTTGATATTAGCAGGGATCATTCTCATTTCATTTTTAAAAGTTGCTAGATGCACTGAATAATTAGTGTCAGTTCCTTTGTTTTTAGTTGGAATGGGGCCCAGTGGGGTGAATTGTGTCAGTACAGAGGTAAAGCAGTTCCTATAAAAGCTATTAATTTTGTATAAATTATCATTTAGAAATTTAATAACTGAACACTAAATAATAGATTCACTGATGAAGGGACCTTGCAAATGTATGTAGTTGATACCAAGTGACAGCCCCAAATGAGTTTTCTCAGATATCTTTTTCCATGGAAAAGTTGGATTTGCTCAAAAGTCTCAGGAGATCTGCTTTATCATGTTTCGTGAAGGTGGTTAGCTAGCCAGTCCCTAGGATGGTAACCCAGTTCTCTGTCAGTCTCAGCATTCTATAGGTTTACTGTGACAAATAAAAAAAAATGGATGCATCTGATTCTAATAATGTTGCATAGACAGAACTTCTAATCATTGAACTCAATAAGAATGTAACTCATCTCAGAGGGTTATAATCCAAGATATTTTGTCTTTATATTTTAAATGTGCTTGAATTACTGGTTTTATCACTTAATTTTATGATCTTGGAAAAGGAACACAACTTCTCTGATACTTATTTCTCTCTCATTTGTAAAACCAGAACAGGTTATTTCTGAGGAAGAGAAACTGCATACATAATTACCACTAAATACGTATTCACTTACCTACCTTTGTATAGGCTCAAAATTGTGAAAATTTTACTCATATTTTCTTTTGAACAATATTAAACTATACAACTATATAAATATTGTGGGAAACACAAATTAAATAGGTCTATGTTAAGAAATTCTTTATATTTATTTGAACACACATATTTTGCTGCTATAATTAATCAGGTGGTTAATTAACAAAGCATTCATTTTAGCTTCAGTATCTATAGGGTTTGGTCATAAGCTCTGCTAATTTATAGTAGTATTTCAGTACTAACTATTGCTAATATAATTAAAATATCTATACTAAACTTTTGGATAAAACACATTTATGTAAATTATGGAACTTTTATAAATTTAATGCTTTGTTGTTACTTAATACAGCAGTGACTCATTCCATAACTGATTAGAATTCTTTATATATGACTTTCTAGTAATTTTTTCATGAAATTATGCCATTTATTGAAATAGGTTCTGAATTGTGGCATAATTCCTTTGTTTGGGGGCAGCCAGGCATAAAGGAGTAGACAGTCACAGAAGCAGCAACAACAAAAAACACTGTTACCATTTTATCTTCAATCTCATAGCTGCTTGTGCCTCTTATACAACTTTATCATAAGATGTAACTAAGGGCTTGGCTTTGCTTACCCTTGAGGATTTGTTATTCACCAGAGGCTTTTGCTGGCCACCCCTTCATTGCAACACTTTTCTCCAAAGATCATAAGTAGAATAAGAAAAGGTGTAAGTTAAGTATCTAGAGTGATAACAGAAATTTTCATAATTGTATATATTTTCTAGTCAGAAAAGACTAAAACAGAGAGAGAAAGATCGATGTGCAAGAGAAACGTTGATCACTTGCCTCTCTCACACCCTCAACTGAGGACCTGGCCTGAAACCCATGCATGTGCCCTGACTAGGATCGAACCGCCGACCTTTTGGTATGTGGGCCAACACCCAACCCACTGAGCCACACCAGTCAGGCGAACTATTTTTCACTTTCACCTTCTGATAAGGAATTATTTTCCTTTAAATAAACTTTGAAAATCTGTATTTGAGACATGGCAAATTGAGCTTTTTATATGATCATTGTAATAGAAAAAAACTTTATTATTTATGTTGCTCTAAAATTATAACATTTGAATATATTTTAATTTCTAAATTTTTTTGTGATAAAATTATAGCCAGTGATTTTCAACTTTTTTCATCTCATGGCACACATAAACTAGTAAAATTCTGCAGCACACCAAAAATATTATTTTTACTGATCTGACTAAAAGTAGGTACACTTAACTCATTCACATAGAAAATTATTCTTTTGTTGGCTGTTGTCTTTTTTTTTAAACAATCTAAGGGAAAAGAGGTCAGGTATTCCATGTTTTAAAACTTCTTGCGGCACACTGGTTGAAAATCATTGGTATAGCCTGTTGACATTCAACATTTTTTTCTTTTCAGATATATAATAGAAATTTCTCTTTAAGGTACAAACCTCTCTAAGGAAACCTATAACTCTATCCTACAAATTTGGATAATACATTTTCTCATTAAATATAAGAATATTTCCTAATTACCATTTTAAGCTAGGTTATTTAGAAATTTATAATTTTCCTAACTATGTGATATTTCAATTTAAACTTTATTATGAATATTTACCTTAAATGTTTTTTCAGGCAAAGAATATACCCTATATAATTTGCATCCCTGGAGCTATACTATGAAACTTTATTATGTGCTCCTTTCTGTTTATTTATTACATTTCTCTGTAAAGGGTTGAAAAACTAAAATTATCTCTTACAATATGTAATAAAATTATAGAATTATAACTTCCAGGAAAAAATAAAAGACACTTGTTTGCTTGTATTATATCCTTTTGCTAAGGCTGCCTTAACAAAGTACCACAGACAAGTGCCTGAAACACCAGAAATGTATTTTGTCTGAGTTCTGGATGCTAGAAGATCAAGATCAAGGTATCAGCCAGGTTGGTTTTTTCTGAGCTGTCTTTTCTCAGCTTGTCCATGGGCATTTTCTCTCCATGGCTTCGTATGGTCTTCCTTCTGTGTGTGCCTGCCCTGGTTTCTCTTCCTGTGACATCAGTGGTGGAGGAGCAGGACCCACCCTGGTCTCATTTTAACTTAACCCCTTTGAAGAGCCTGTCTATAAGTGCAGTCACATTCTGCGGTGGTGGGGTGAGTTGGGGCTTCGGTATATGCTTTTAGGGGGACACAAGTCAGTGTGTAACATCTATTAAAATTACTTTTTACTTATTTAAAGAAATGTAACTTCTTTTATTTTTATTTCAATTAATTTCTTCTTATAACTATCCATACAAGTGAAATACTTTGATGTTATCTTGAGTGAAGAATAAAAAAATATTTTCGGCCCTGGCTGGTGTAGCTCAGTGGATTGAGCATGGGCCTGCGAACCTAAGGGTC
>PVKU01003272.1:0-132263 GCA_004027475.1 Anoura caudifer
TATATTATTTTTAAAAATTAAAAACTGCTTCTAAATTTTGAATATCCGTCTCATGCCTCAAAAGTAGATAAATCCCTACAATGTCAGATCCAAGGTAAACATTTCATGTTGTGATACCAACCTCATTTCCCTAAAAACATGGCCAAGTACATTCTATACTAAAATGTCCTGTTCATTGGAGCAAATTAGTTTTCAGAAAGCCAAAATGTCCGAAATACCTGATTTCTCCTTTAAAAGAGGGAAAAACAAGCTTCTGAAAGTGAAACCTTTAGCTGGCTAGATTGAAGGCTAAAGAAAAAGTCTTAGAGAAAATAGACTGTTTTGACTTAACGACCTCAGTCTTCTGATTCCAGAGAGTAAGATCCCCCTGGTGCTGACAAAACTCATCAGCTTTCCTTCTTGTCACATAGGTTTAACTGTTTTAAATGCTCTTGAAACCGTCAGTATAAATCACCCAAGTCATAGATCAAAGGCGTGCGAATTTTAAAAACTGTTATCAGACTTACATCAATGGCAATACGCGTAGCTTTTATTCTTAAAGTACACGTTATTCAAAGAGTTTTAGAAGTTGACTGTGGGATGATGGGTAAGAGCTATTTTAAGTTTTCCCCCTTCTGTGTATTTTTTTTATTTTTAATGAGCGGCCTTGAAAGTTTCTTAGTAAACCTATTCGCAAGTTAAGGTTTTGGTTGGGTTGGGAGTTTTTGTTACCCAGCGGCGCAGGCCCAGAACGAGCCCCTCACGGAGGATAAGCGGGACTCTAAGGGCCTCACAACGGGTCAGATCCCCCCAGACTACCACTGCGGCCGCGACCCGCCGACTTGCCGGGGTCTGGGCCGAGAGCGCCGGACACAGCGAAAGTCGACCCACGACTCCGGAGGGGCCCACAGCCTATATGGGAAACGCTGGGGTGAAACAACGGCCGAGGAAAGGGGTGGGAGGGGCAGAGGAGACAGGAGCCGGAGGGCCGGGACCTGCAAACCCCAGGCTGGAACCCAAGGTGCCCCAGCACCCGCCTGGCCACCCACTGGACCGGACCCGACCCAAACTCACTGGAAGACATTTTCCCGCTCGTCCATGGCGAAAGTAGGGGCCAGCACCAGGCCAACAGCACCGAAAAATAGGACCCGCCGCCGATTCGAATTTTCGGCGCAGCCGCAGTCGCCGCAGCGAGCGTTTGCCATGTACCTAGCCATTGGCCTTGGCTGCAGTTGGGTTAGCCAATCGCTAGAGCCGTTGCCCGGAGACTAAGTCCCGCCCTCCCGCGGAACGCAGCTCCTCCCACTTTGCGTAGCTACAGTTGAATCTGATCATCGGGTGCTACAATGCTAGCGTTTTCTAGGTTGGCTCGGCCTCGGGAGTGGATATTTTTCTAAGCGGTCTAGATTGCAGCTGGATTTCCCAGGGATCACCCCAGTGAAGGCACTGTGGGAAATAAATACCTAACCTGAAACCACCACTACTACCACCCTCCGACCTCGGCCTCTAATCTGAAAGTGGTGCCTCTTCGACCCCTTCGCTCAAATATATGAACCAGAATCACTATGCCTGGTTCATGGAAAGAAGGATAATACGTGTGTGGGTGCAGACCCTGGCGTTGTTTGAGGCCGCAGAGCCCGGGGCGGGGGGGGGGGGGGGGGGGGGGGGGGGGGGGGGGGGGGGGGGGGGGGGGGGGGGGGGGGGGGGGGGGGGGGGGGGGGGGGGGGGGGGGAGGGGAGATGGGCAGGTGGCGTGAACCCAGCGCCCCTCAAGAGCATGCACCGAACTTCTTGCACTAGAACGTACTAGGTGCTCCTGGATTTATACCTAATTGCAAACTTGTCTAACTCAAACAGATCCCGTCCTTATGAAACAAGTGGCTTTGTCTAGAAGATGAAGATATAGTCATAGAAGATGTATGTGTCTATTCAGTGCTAAATGAATATTCATACTATCTGCTAGGGGAGTCCAGAGGAGGGAGGAGAAATTCGGCCTGTTGGTCAGGTGAAGCTTCATGAGTAAGAGGGGTGTTGATGGGCCCTGAAGAGGGATGGATGTGGGTGGGGGAGAGCCTGGGAGAGGTCATTCCTGGTGTATATCAGGGTTACTGAGGGAGATCACTCTTGACTCTTGTTAATGAGCAATACATATTCTTTCTGAAAGACTTTTGATGTTTTGATTTCAAATCTTGAAGGCTAGACTAAGGAGTTTGTACTTGATCATGATCATAACTGGGTGTTTTTGGAGCAAACAGTGCTGTGGTTATAGGACTTAATGGTAGTTACACTCAGCTCTATCTTGTTTTCTAAAAGCCACAAATGCCCTGGCTGGATAGCTCAGTTGGTTAGAGTGTTGTCCTGAGATGCCAAGGTTGAGGGTTTGATCTCTAGAATCAACCAATGAATGCATCAGTAAGTGGAACAACAAATTGATATTTGTCTCTCTCTCTCCCTTCCTTTCTCTCTAAAATCAATAAATAAAAAATTTAAAAAATACTAAAGCCACAAAATGTTGCCCTCTTTCATTCTGCTACTAGGTGGTCCTCCAGGCTTGTTTATGGAGAAGGTATTCTGTGTAGCTCTTCCAAAGTGCCCCTTTAAAAAAAGGCTCAGTGGCCCCTTGTAAAGCCCTGATGCCAATCTCTATGGATATATCTAGGAGTCATAAAAATAAGTACTAGGATTGTCAACATGAATAGAAACTGATGTGGTTCTAGGAATAATTTTCTGGTTTATTCAATGACTTCTCCTTGTCTTTACTTATGGAAGTTCTTTGTCATTATTCTTATTCTAATGGAGAATTACAATGACCCACCTACACAACATGTTCATCTTAATGTTCCTATTAGGTTAATTAACCTGGTGGTGTTCAGGGATTGTTGGGAACAGGAGGAGGGGTGACAGTAGAGGCAGAGAACAGTAATTTGCAGACTTTAAACTGGATTTGGAAACAGAAGGAATGGAAAGTAAGTAGGGAATCAGGTCTTGTGGAGGGAGAGTTCTCGGGACGTAGTAACGTCTTCAATGTCAGAAAAAACAAACAAACATGATTTGGGAGCCTAGGAGAATTGACAGAAACAGGCCATTGAAGCTGGAGAAGGCTGTTACTTTTATATGTGCAGAACTGGAGGGGTTGCCAAGCATTTGTCCTTGTATAGAGCAAAACAGTGGAAAGAGAGAGACGAGTGGGTTCAAAGTTATATGAAGGAATTTACTGAAGGAAGTTTCACATGCTGTTTTTTCTAAGCACTTTACATTATCTCTCCACAGTAGAGAAGAGTGAGGAATTTCCAAATAGTTTGATGAAGAAGTAGTTTGATACTTCGATGAAGAAAATCTGTAGACTCTCAAATGCTGGCAATTCTCACAAATCATTATAAATGCTGGCAAAAGTGTTTGTTTCTTAAAAGTTGCTAATTGGAAGCACTTGCCCTTACAACAGTTCAGCTTCCAGCAGCTTCTAGCTGCTCTAACTGTCATCTTCTCTCATCTGGCGCTGCTCTTTTTTGTTCTCAGGCTTGTGTTGACAGTGCAGCAATTATCATAGAATATCTGAAAATCTGCTAAATATTCATTCTTGCTTCATTGCTCTATCCCTTTGTTTTGCTTTTGGCATTGCTGTTGCCTTAGTGCTTCTGTTTTCTTATCTCCCCAAACCCACCCCAGGGTATGAGAGGGGAGGCTTGTTTGGAGCTGGGTGCCAGCAGCTGACCCAGCCATGCCTGATGTTTGCCTTTCCCTAACAGGTAGAAAAGAAATGTGCAATTAGGACCCTCTCTTCCTTTGAAACTCTAATTTACCTTATCTGCAAATTTCAATATTTCAAGTTTCTATCTAAAATGACTACTAGATTCTCTAAATTATTTGGTCTTATGGTGACTTGTTATTCCAACATCATAATTTGATAAACTTATTGAACAAGGATAAGCAGGTCTTATCAGGGGACATGAGCTCCAATCTTAACTTTCCCAAGTAGCAGCAAATGACAAGTGACTTCAACTCTTAATCTGTTTCCTGTTCTTTAAGATGAAAACAGCAATATCTCTCCTTGTCTTCATAATGTTCTCTGACTTACACTGTCTTATAATGTTACAAGGTTCTCCAATCAGTTCCTGTGATCTCTTGTTTTGTCACATTATATCAAAGTTAGTCTTGTATTTAGAATAGAAAAATTATTATTTTCTCTAGGTTCTGCCTATTTGGCATAAGCAAATAATCATGGATGGACAGATACCTTTCTTTCCCTGGGAAATTTAGAGCAATTTAGAACAGCAATATTAAATGTGTTGCTGAAACCTCATTTAAGATTGAAGATATTTTAAATTTTTTTAAAAGATTTTATTTATTTATTTTTAGAGAGAGGGGAAAGGAAGGAGAAAGAGAGGGAGAGAAACATCAATGTGTGGTTGCCTCTTACACAGCCCTTACTGAGGACCTGGCCTACAACCCAGGCATGTGCCCTGACTAGGAATCAAATCAGTGTACCTTTGCTTCACAGTCCAACGTTCAATCCACTGAGCCACACTAGACAGGACAAAATTGAAGATTTATTATAGAATCACTGCAGAAAGCTGATGAGTAATTTAGAGGACTATGAAATATTAACAGTAAAGTTGATATGTAGAAAGGGAAATATAGAACCCCATCTTAGGAAACTGCTCATCTCAGAGTGTTGTGACTTCAGAAGATGCCCAGAGTAACACTGCATCCACTCTGTATCATTGCAGCCTGGAAAGAGGGATGGGGGTGTGGGAGGATCCCAGCACCCTGCACCCGACAGCACCCCCCGGGACCCTTTGATAGAATGTGCATGCTGTTCTGGCACTTGTATAAAGGACCCAAGTGATACCTAGATGTCATTTCCATCTGAGGCATGGTTCCAGAGACCAGAGGCCTTATTTATTTCCTTTTCCTTGTCTTTCCTTATTGGAGGCAACCCAGTTCTTCGTAAGCTTAGTCTTGCAGCCTGAGCACTGATGAATGGCTGCCTGTAGTCTCTCCAGACTGGCGTGCCTTAGCGTTCTGCAACTCTTCAGACTTTACCTCTCTTGTTAGCTGCAAAGTCTTCCTTCAGCTTTGGCTCTGGAATATTGGTTGAATCCTTCCATTGCTGTGCTTCAAGGAGGCCCAGATGTTGGACTTAGCAGACAGAGCCTGCAAAGTGGCATTATAAATACATTTAAAGAACTAAAGGAAACCATTAAAGGAAGGTATGGTAATGATGACTCATCAAATAGAGACTATCAATAAAGAGGTAGAATTGTGAAAGGAGATGAAAATAGGAACTCTGGGGCTGAAAAGTACAGTAACTGCAATTAAAAATTCATTAGGAGGGCTCAACAGTTAAGTTGGCAGATGAAGAAATCAGTGAATTTGAAGAGCAATATAGATCACAGAAGCTGAGGAATAGAAATTTTAAAAAATGAACAGAGCCTCAGAGAAATGTGGGATATCATTAGTGCACCAATATACACATTATGGGGGTAACAGAAGGAGAGGAGAAAGAAAAGGCCAGAAAAATATTCCAAGAAGCAATGGCAAAAAGTGACCACAGTGAATGCCTCAGCAGAAACTCTGAGTGGTAGACCAAGGGCATTCTCCTGCCATTGTCCATATGATGGGATCACCTGAGAAATATGAGCTGGGTGACCAGCTTCCTGGGAGGTGGGACTTTCAGTGCTGAAAATGAGACTTGTAAAGAACTCAGTCTGGGGAGTAGTGGATGCATAGAGACACTATAAAGCAGCTTCACAAATCACCCATTTCCCTCCTGAAACTCCGGTACGGTGGCCATGCTATTCCATTAGAGGCCGTGGCCTGCTGGGCCATCTGAAAAGAATGGACTAACGGGACAAGCTCCAGGGGGCTCCTGGCTCTGACACTTTACAATTCTGCGATTTCTACAAAACACTTTGTGAAGTCCCCTGTGAACAGCCTGTGCCCCTCCACAGAACCTAGAGCCCTGGACTGGGATGTTCATGCCCCAGCCTCCATAAAAGCAGTGTACATGAAGTTTTCCAGGCCGCAGACCAGTCCTGTCTGGGTGAAGTGACATAGGGCAGGATTGAACTTCGTGAGCCCTTGGTCCTGACAGGGTGAGTGAGCCCTGTGCCCCTGGGCAAATCAGTTAACATTGCTGGCAACTCAACTGCAGAAGGAGCTTGAAGAACCTTGCCTGCCTGATGCACATGGCCATGCCAAGATGCAAAGAGTCACTGTGTGGGGGGACTGCTCTGTAAATGTGCTAGCTGAGGGCCTGCCTCTCTCTCATCAGGGCCAAGTGTCTAGATGCAGCACAGAGTGAAGCCAGCAGCAGTTCAAGACCTCATTCTTGTATGGAGGACCTACACCAGGCACAAACCCAGATGCCATCCCCAGGCCACTGAGGAGGCCTTCTTAGAGGCCTGTGACTGCTGGGTCCCCTGTTCTCTTTGTGGTCCAGTTGTGGACACTCTGGATCTTAACCCCAGTTTTTTTCTGCCCAGTGGAAGAATTAGGTCTGCCCTGAGAAGTGGACTGCTGTGGAGAGAGGAGGAAGAGGAGGGGGAGGTGTTGAGGGGTAGGAAGAGAAGGAGAAGGGGAAGGAGAGGGGGAGTAGGAGGAGGAGGGGGAAGGATGAGGAGGAAAAAGAGGAGGATGATGAGAATTTGAGGAAGAGCAGGAGAGAGAGAGGGGTGAGGGGAGGGGGAGAAGAGTAGGGAGGGAGTGTTAATGGACTTCTGACACTAGTCATGTTCCTGCCCTTCCCCAATTAGGATGTCCAAGCCTTCCTTAAATTTTGTGAACAAATACATTTGCATTTTGCTGAAGAGAGTTCAAATTGGTTTTAATTACTTATAACTGAGAAAGTCCTGGCTACTGTGGGCAGTCAAGGGAAGCCACATTTTATTTCTTTTCTTGCCTCCCTCCCACTCTAGGTACCTAAAAGGGTTATATTTCTATGCCTTGGTGCAGGTATAGCAAGTGAACAAAGTGGTGCTTGTCACTTCTCAGGCACCTGTGCGTGCCGCTCTCTTGTGCTCTGAAGCTGTGGCAGTGATGCTTCAAGTGAAGTGAGAGGTGACTTGCTGGGCATCCCCCAAATCCCTCAGAGATCTTAATAGGGGTTCAGGTCAGACTCTTGGTTCTATCCTGGTCACAGGAGCAAAGGGTAGAATTTGAGTTTCCTGAGTTTTAATTGGCCTTTGTTACCCCAAAAGCATCTCATTTCTTTCTCTTACTGACAGGTTGAGGCAAGCAGTTGCTTTCAGGGATTCTGAAAGTCCCTGAATTTATGGGTTCTGTTCCCTTCCAGCCCTGCTTACAAACCAGTCAGTTCTTTTCTAAGCGTGTTTTTTTCTTATGATATCTTGTCGAGTGAAGCCAACTGTGGCTCACATGCACTGCTGACACTTATATCAGCATCTTCTCCTGGGGCAGTGCACCCGCTGGGTATGTCATCTGCTGGAGAAGGTTTTATCAAATGTTTGCCACTTCATAACATGAACCCCCTTCCATTCAGGTTAACCGCGTCCTCACTGCTCCTCACAGTCCCTCAGCCAGTGCACGTATTTTGGTTTTTTATTTCAGAAGCAGCATTCTTTTAGTGTCTTCCAGAATAGGCTAGATTACAACTGGATAGCAAACAACTCTCCAAAAAGTCTCAGTGGCTTTTGACAAAGCTTTTTTTTCTCACTTGGAAGGTAACTTGGTGACTTATGTCTTCTAGTTTCTAGGTCTCTGCATCAGGAGGAGTCACATCTTGACTTGCTGCGGAGACCGTTGTGTACCTGCCTGCAGCCTTGGACTTGATATGGTGACTGTGGGAATTTGGTTGCCTCCCTTGAGGAGGAGAGAGTGTATTTTGCCTGTGGAAGGGAGAGTGAGACTAATATTTGGCTACTGAAAGGGTGGATTTAGCCATCACTAGTACTGCTCAGAGGTTATTTGGACATTGGCCTACTGAGGTGTTCAGGATGGTACATTCCTTCTCCCACAGAATCAGGACTGAACTGCTGTGGTCCAGGGATTGTGAGGGGAAGTTACATGTGCCTTCTCCAGCTGCAAACTTCAAGAGCCTGTGTGACCACACAGTGGTGGCTGTTCTGCCAGCTGGCAGCTGGAGTGAGAGGACGTGAAGCAGAACCCCCTCTGGTGTGGCTGAGGAATATTCTTGTCTTTATATACCCTACAGTTGGGAGACTGTTTGTGACTGCAGTGCACCTGGACTTGTTATACTCTCCTATCCCGACTGGTTTGGAAGGAAACAACCCCCTTCTGCTGGGCACCGTGTGCACTTAGAGCTGCAGCATTCATCTTATGACTGAGAAAAGGTAAGTTAAAAAAAGATAAAGAAAATACTGAGGAAGGATGGTGGAGCAGAAAGATGGAAAGAAAAGCTGGGTCCCTGGGGTCGCACCACTGACTTAGGCCTTGGGACTTCCCTGCCTTCAGGCTGCTACTATGGGAGAAAACAAAGCCCCTACTCATTAAACTGGGTGATGGGTTGGTATTTGCAGTTGCACAGATGGCGCAGAAGACAGAACAGTGGCCCGCCAAGGATGTTCACATCCTAATTCCCATGTGTATCCCCATCTCACATGGGAATAGGGATGTTGGTGGTGCAATTAAGTTACGGTTTTTGAGCCCTGGCTGGTGTGGCTCAGTGGGCTGAGTGCCAGCCTGCAAACCAAAGGGTCGCTGGTTCAATTCCCAGGCAGGGCACATGCCTAAGTTGCAGGCCAGGTCTCTGGTGTCAGGGGGTGGGGGGGCACATGAGCAGCAACCACACATTGATGTTTCTCTCCTCTTTCTCCCTCCCTTCCCCTCTCTCTAAAAATAAATAAATAAAAATTTTAAAAAGTTTTTAAAAAGTTATGGATTTTGAGGTGAAGAGATTATCTTTGATTATCCTGACCAGCCCAGTGTCATCACAAGAGTCCTTTTAAGAAGAAGGCCAGAAGGTCTAAGTCAGAAGGAGATGGGCAAGTGAAACAGCGTTCTTGTGATGTACTTTGAAGATGGAGCAAAGGACCAGGACCCAACAAAGGCTTCTCAAAGCTGAGTGAGATTGAGAAAAGGGCTGCTTCCCTGGAGCCTCCGGGAGGAATTCAGCTCCATTGACACCTTGATTTTAGGCCTGTATGACCCCTTTTGGACTTCTGACCTCCAGAGCTGTGAGAGAATCAATGCGTTGTCTTCAGTTACTCAGTTTGTGGTATTTGTTACACAGCCATAGGACACTTATACACGTGGCATCCAGTAACCTAATGAGAGTGGACTGCACCTCCACTACCCCACCACCCCCCCTAGTCATCTCCCCCATGGAGTGGTCTTTGGAAGGGAACAGCTAACCTTTCTTGCATATTTAAAAAGCGAATCAATGAAGTGTCTGAGAGGTAGCTAGAGGGAAGGAGTGAACATGTGACACGTAGGCTGTAACTCATTTCCTACTGGCCACTCGACAAAAGGAGGGTCCTGGGAGTTGAGTTCAGTGTTCACTGTCATTGTCTCTCCTGTCTGGTCCCCCAGCTACCCGGGACTGTGTATCTGCTGGCTTGGGCCTTCCCAGATTACAGTAATATTCAAGTTCCCTGAAACGCCCAGTTTGGGGGTGGCCAGGACTTGAGTGGAGATGCAGCTGAGTTGGGGCCAGAGCAAGGACTAGGCCATCTTGGTTCTCTGAAGCCAGGTAACAGATTGGCCAATGAGGTCCTATTAGTAACAGGTCAGCTCTGAGCAGCCATGCCCCCTGTGCCTATGTCCATGACCAGCCTCTCCCTCTGCCCCCACCTCCCACCCCCAGGTTCTAATACTTGCTTGCTGAGAGATTCAAAGACAGCCTGTGTTAGGCAGGATAGAGAGT
The DNA here is from genome assembly GCA_004027475.1 of Anoura caudifer. Taxonomy (NCBI): domain Eukaryota; kingdom Metazoa; phylum Chordata; class Mammalia; order Chiroptera; family Phyllostomidae; genus Anoura; species Anoura caudifer. The sequence continues at coordinate 9,823 of PVKU01003272.1, forward strand.
AAACCAAGGCAGGGAAGGGGCGGGAGACACAGCTCACCAGTTGATTCAGCAGTCCTAAGCAAGATCAGATAAGATTGCCAGGTGATCTGAACATCACAAGCAAAGATAGAACAGAAGGGAAGTCCTTGAGCCTCCGTAGCAATTTCACTGAGACAGAAAGCCTTTACTAGTTGAAAACGAAAGACTTTGTAACTGCATATTGATCCCAAGGCCTGGAAGCTGACTGAAGTGCGTCATATAGAAAATACTGAAGTTATAACTCCTGGAGACCCGATAATCAGGACACTGAGATTAGCTGCGTGCTTGCCTGCAGCTTTTTGCTCAAGTGTATTTCATAAATAAACTTGCTATCTCATCTCCATTATACATGTAGTCTCTCACTTGAATTCTTCTCTTGGGAGCAAGACAAGAACCCATAAGGTAGGCCCCTTGACTCGGGTCACCCCGGTAACAGCCTGGACAACTGAGCAGAGGGAACAAATAGTAGAAACTCAAGTCTCAGGGCCAGGCGTTGAGGACTGGGGAGGAGACCACTCATGGCCGAAGTCCGCAAGCCCTGACCCACTCTTTACTCCGGGCTGGGGCTGGGTTGGCGGGTGAGGAGGGCGGGGCCAGGTCTGGTGGGCAGGGCTAGAGGGTTGTCTCTCCGGACCAGTGAGAGCGCCAGCGTGAGCCGCGCTGAGAACCCTGAGGAGACCCGCCTGGGGGCGCACGGAGACTGGGGCGCGAAGGAGCACGCACGCGGAGATTGAGCACACCCAGGACCCGGTTTTGGGGACTCAGGACTTCGGGACCCGGCCCTGACCGCTACCTAGACGGTGAGTCCTGGCGCCTCAAGAACGAGCTGCTGTGGCTTCTGGGCGGCTGCCCACTCTTCCGGCCCAGGTACGGCGACCGCTCCTGTTCCCTCAGCCCCCGCCCCAGGCCACGTCCCCTAGGTCCCTCTGTGTCCCTGCAGGGACCGCCTGGCTCATTCGCGGCGGGGGCGGCGGATGGTCTGTGCCACGCCGGAGATGGACCCCCTCCCAAGATGTGCAGGCGTCGGAGACCGCCGACCTCACCAGACCCCGCAGGGTGTTCCTCGGCGCGCCCTCCTGCCCTTAGAGTCGGGGTGATGGTTGGCCCCGCGGCTTTTGTGGTGTTCAGCTGAGAGTAGTGCGGGGAGTGCCGGTCTTGCGTCCGAACTTTGGTTAACCGACTTCCCACCCTTTGGTGTCCACCCTGATGGGGAGAAGGCAGAAAAACTGGAATGCGTGGGCATGGAAGACCCCCAGGGCCACCGGGTGACTGCGTTGGGAACAGGCGCGGGTAATCTTGGCAGGACAGAGTGTCTGCGGGAAAAGAGCGCACAGTCCCTGCCCCAGGAAGGATAGTGTGTGCGTGGCGCGGGCAAGGAGGGGCAGCGCAGACTTTCGGGGCCCCTACAAGGGCAGGGGTGCAGAACTGGTGGCAGAACAGCAGCAGGGTGTTATAAGGACTTTGGTTATAAGATGGCTCAGTCCCCAGGCCATGCGATGCCGCGACAGCCGGAGAAGTGGGCAGAGTCTGGCGCAGCCCCAGTTCACAGACGAGGAAAGTGGCTCACTGACCGGCCAGGTAGCACCAGAACTCCGAAAGGTGTGTGTGTCATTGGGTCTCTTTCACCTGTGCTCTGCGGAGCAGCTGATCCGTTTTAGACGGTCAGAAGAGCCCACTCTGAGAACATGTCTTGGAGTTGCAGCTTAAAAACGCCTGTTAAAAACGCCAATTACTTAGCCACGTCTAGTTAGCCCACCTTTAGTTCATCTCTCTAGAATGAACTGGGCTGGGAGGGTAGGAGATACCTTGAGTAAAAGTCGGGTGTCCTTAGAAAAGAAGCTGTGGTTTCGACCCTGAAAGTCCCAAGTTTGTGTGTGTGTGGTGGGGGGGGGGTGGGGGGTGGTGGTGGTGAGAGGACTTAGGGAAGGTGAGATGTGTGAGGTGGTGGTGTTTTCCTTGAGTGAGTCTCCTCTTTCCCTTTCTCTCACATGGTTCATTATGTCATTGTTCTCAGAGTGTGGTCCAGGGTGTCCTGGCTGTAGCCAAGACTGTTTCAGGAGATTCATAAATTTTAAAATTGTGTTTAAAAGTTATCAGAATTCTATTATAAAATAATGTTTAGACTAACATCATCATTATTATTTTTTAAAGATTTTATTTATTTATTTTTAGACAGAGGGGAAGGGAGAGAGAAAGAGAGGGAGAGAAACATCAATGTGTGGTTGCCTCTCATGGGCCCCCGACTGGGGACCTGGCCTGCAACCTAGGCATGTGCCCTGACTGGGAATCGAACCAGTGACCCTTTGGTTCACAGGTCGGTACTCAATCCACTGAGCCACACCAGCGAACTATTATTTTTATGATAACGCTAAGATGTTATTGTCCTTCTCATTCTCATTGCCTCACAATTGCACACAGGTGGTTTCTGGACACTGTATGCTGTGTGATATTCCAACAGAGTAAATACAGAAGCAGATGTGAGGGTCTGGCTGTCTTTTGTTAAGGCAGACGTGAAAGGGACTTGTAGAAATGCGGAACGATGCTGCTCTTCCTACTGAATTTTCTTTTTGTTTTGCAAAATATACTTATTTTCATTAAAAAATACTTAGAGTTTATTGCTGTTATTTTCAAATGATTTAATTATATTTAAACCTTTTTTTCTGTTAGAATTCCTAATATGGTAAATATCAATGGATATTTGGGGGCCTCAGTAATTTTTAGGTCAGTTTTAGGGTAATGACAAAATTGAGATGGAGATACAGACATTGCCCATACACCCTTGCCCCACATGTGCACAGCCCTTCCTGGTATCAACATCACTTAACAGAATGGCACAATTTTTTTTTTTTCCCAAGGGCGAACCGACACTGACACATCACAATCACCCAAAGTCCGAGGTTTACGTCAGGCCTGACTCTTGGCGTTGCACATTCTGGGGTTTGGACAAATGTATGATGACATGTACCCACCATTATGACATCCACAGACTCTTTTCATTGCCTAAAAGTCCTCTGCACTCTGTGTATTTATCTCTCCTTCTCCTCTCATTCCTGGTAATTATTGATCTTTTTTGGTCTCCATAATGTTCCCTTTTCCAGAATGTCATGTGGTTGGAATCATATATTATGTAGCTTTTTCAGATTGACTTCTATCACTTAGTAACATGCATTTAAGCTTCCTTCTCACCTTTTCCTGGCTTGATAGCTCATTTCTTGTTAGTGCTGAGTAATATTCCATTGTCTGGTTGCACCACAGTCTGTTTATCCATTTACCTACAGAAGGACATCTTGGTTGGTTCCCAGTTTTGCCAGTTATGACTAAAGCTGATATAACATTTGTGTGCAGTTTTTTTTTTTTTTTGTGTGTGTGTGTGTGTGTAGGCCTCAGCAATTTTTCAGAGTGCAAAGAAGTCCTGCTACTTTAAGTCCTGCTTAGTTCTGATGCATCCCTTCACACACATAGCTGCTCCTACATTCCTCAGTCTTTTCTGTTTAGTTCCTGGGCTGTTGTCTCTTTGCCCTTTCAATTTAGATAGCTGCAGTTTAAAATATGGAACAGAATTGTAACAGCCGAACTCCTGATCTGAGCGGCGTAGAGGGTGCTTTCCTGTGAACTGTACAACCTGCTTGGGAGCAGAGGGAGAGGCAGCCTGGGCTGGAGAGCCAGCAGGCACCTTATTTCCTGTGGTTGTCATCAATTGAGTTTACCCTACTGAGGTTACATTTGCTCATTGATTGAACTGGGAAGATTATCTGTGCTGTTTGGTTGGTGTGAGGCTTAAATGAGAGAGAAATTGTTGAGTTGTATTCAGTAATGCTGGCCATGGTATGACACCAACCCCCACCCCACCCCAAAACAAGAACAACAAGAACAACAAAATCCCATTACCCTAACCAACACTTTTCCATTCTTTCCAGTTCTTGTTTATTGACTTCATAATTTCAGAGTTTTAATAAAAGGACACACAAAATTTTCTATGGTTTTTTCCAAAGTATTACAAATGCTATCTGTTTGGAAGTTCACATTGTATTCTCAGGTTTGATCTTACTTACCATATGCTAGAGGACATCGATCCTCGTTTCTCAAAGTTTTGACATTCTGCCAAAATAAAATGGTCACAGGAGACCAGAAATAAAACTTCTCTATTCACCGATTCTGGGAGGCAATGTGAGGCCTCTTATGGCTAGTGCCTCCACCCCCAGGCCTTTGAAGGGAAGTAGGTGTTGTGTGTGGGGGTGGGTGGGGGGAAGTAGGCTTGAGGCAACATAATTCTGTGAGTGCTGTGTGTGTCTGGTGGGAAGTGTGCCCAGGATCAGGCACTCTCAGGACATTAGAGCCAGGAAATGGTTCTCCTCTGAAAGAAAAGAGGTTGTGCAATTTCCCCCTTGCACGTAAGAGGTGCCCTCCTCTGCTCAGGGCTTCACCCTCCACAGGGCTCCTCACAGGCTCCTCCCAGTGCGGTGTGGGCTCAGCCAGGCTGCCCACAGAGGCGCTGCTTGCTTTCTGTCCCAGTGATGAACTTCAGGCTGAGGCCTCACTCTCCCACTCTTGTCAGGGAATGAAACGATATGAAAAACCTGAAAGTATCCTAAACTGACCCCTGCCCCCAATTTTTTTTTAAATTGTGGTAAAATAATACAATAATGCAATATAATAATACAATGGAATATACCATTTTAACTATTTTTAAGTGTACATCTCATGGCATTAGGTACACTCCCCATGCTGTGTGGCCATCACCACCATCCGTCCCCAAAGCTTTTTCCATGTTTCTGCTCTGGAGGTCTGCACCCATCAAGGACTCACGCCCCGCTCCCCTCCTCCCAGCCCCTGGCACCCACCATTCTATTTTCTTTCTCTGAATTTGACTAATCTAGGTTTCTTATATAAGTGGAATCATACAGTATTTGTCCTGTTGTGACTGGCTTATTTCACTAAGCAGGGTGTCCTTGAAGTTCATCCCTGTTGTAGAAGGAAATTCAGAATTTCCTTCCTTTGTAAGGCCGAGCAATACTTGACTGTGTGGATGGACCATAGTTTGTTTATCTAGTCATCAGTAGATGGACGCTTGATCCCCCAACCACTTTCAGTAAGTGTGTTGTAGGTTTTCTAGCTCTTTTTCTATGTGTTCGTATACACATGTGAACATTATGCTTCATGTAAACAGGATCATACTGTTTTGTTCTGCAGCTTTCTCTTTTACAGTTTAATTCTTCTTTTCCTTGATGTAAGATATGAATATACTTAATACAAATCATACTATGAGGTCTGTAATGGAAGGCAGCCCCTCCTTGGTACCCTCTTTGTCCCTCATTCCCGTTCTTTGTTGACAACCATTTCTTTCGCTGGATTCTTACATTATTTACCTCTATATTTCTAAATAATGTGCTTAAATGGTCACTTTTTTCTTTCTTGATTTTATTTTAAAAGTACACAAGATCACAAAATTAGAGCAGATTTTAGGTTTTTTAACCAAATTTTGTTCTTACTATTTTCAAAATCTGCACCATTGGATAATTAAGCCAGAAACTTTAAATATAAAAATCAGTTTTGAAACTGAAACTGACACCATGTCAGTTCTCTACTTGGGTTTTCGAACTGTCAAAATACTGTTTTCTCAGTGATACAAGTGTATTTATTGTAGAAACTTACAGTTGGGCATAGAATGAAGGAACCAGTGACTCGAGCTTCTCTTAAACACTTGTCATTAAATAAGTTAGTAGAAAATGTACAGCTCCTACTTGATTGGAGCTTTTTGTGTTTATGACCGAAACCAAACCCAACTGATGTTCAGCACACTCTTAAGTTACAAAATAGGGTATTTTTTAAAATGTGATTTTAATGAATAGTAAGAGCTATAGATTCTTGATGGCCACAAATTCTTGAATGTTCTTCTGTTGAGAGTTGTGGCTTATGTCCCCTCCCTTGAACCTGGGTAGTTCTATGACTGCTTTGGCCAACGAGATATGGCTGAAGTGCCAGAGTGCCAGGCTTGAAGAGAGTGTACCTTCAACTGCCTGACTCTGAGGCCGTGAGCTCCCGCGTGCATGTTCTTCTGGGCTGCGGCTGCCACACTGGGAGGAAGCCCAAGCTGGTGCCTGTGGAGACTTGCTCACCATTCCCAGCCCTTGAGGCCCCAGCTGATCCAGTCATCTGATCTGGGCATCTGACACTGAAGCAGAGACAAGCCGTCACCATATGTCCCTGCCTGTCCAAATTCCTGACAGATAAGAGGAATGAGATAAAAATAAGACTGCATTGCTGTTTTAAGCACCGAGTTTTGGGGGACATTTACACAGATGAGGATCATCCATAACAGTTTCATATCTCATAGTTTCCTCAGACAGGGTGCCAGAGAATTAACTTTCTGAGAGTTTTGAGATTTTCATGTCTGATACTGTTTACTATCCAACTAACTAACCAAAGGTTCATCTGCATGTAGAATTCTATGCTGGAAGTAAAATTTCCCCCAGAATTTTAGGCTGAAGTAAAATCTCCCTCAGAATTTTAAAGGCATCATGCCATTGCTTTCTAGTAGCAAACAGTGTTATTAATGAATCTGACCCCCTCTGCACTTCACCCTTTATAAATGACTTGTTCTCTTCCTCCGTCCTGGAAGCTTCTGGGACTTTCTCGTTAGCACTGGCGTTATGGAACTTCATGGTGGTGTGGCTCCACGTAGCTCTCTTTCAGTGTGCTGGGTGTGCAGTGGGCTCTTTTAATCTGGAAATGTGTGTTCTTCACTTACTCGTACTGTTCTCTTACTTGGAGTGTTTGTGTTCTGATGCTGGACCTCCTGGCCTTGTCCTCTAATTTTCTTATCCTTTCTTATTTCCCACCTTCATGTTGTTGTTGTCTGCTTCCTGGGAGATTTCCTCAACTTTATCTTCTAACGACTCTTGACTTGTTTTTTAATATCTATTGTCATTTTTTTTATTTTCAAAAGCTCTTTAAATTATTTGTTCCTTTTTTATAGCATCACTTCTTGTGTCTGGTTGTGGAAGCTCTTATTTTGGGGGAATAGTTGGTGGTGAATTTTGAGATCTTCCTTTCTAGTCTCTCCTTTGTCTCTGTTTCCTTTGTGTTCATTTATCTGTTTGTACTTTGGCCTCTTGTTTTGTGTTTGAGGCTTTCATTAAATGTCTGGTCAACCTTGGTGTTGTTCACAGTAGAAGCAAAATGAGTTACGTGAGGAAATGCTGATTATGAATGAGCAGAGTTGTTGACCACAGTCTTTTCTGATCACAGAGTAACTTTCCATTGGCCCGTCAGCCCTGGGGTTTTGTTTCAGACAGGGTTAATTTCTCCAGAGACGAACCTGTCAGTCTCCTGAGGGGTGGCTGGGCGGAGGATGAGGGACAGGTCACAGTTGCCTGAAGGGACTGTGAACAGGCTCCTCCACATACGACTTTAGGTGGAAAACCATGCTCCCTTCTCAAGACATTTCATGCCATTTGTTGGGACACTCTTGTTAACTCTGATTTGTTAGAGCAGGACACTTTAGGCCATGCGCTGGGAGGTTGCTTCAGCTGTCCATAATGTAGAGGCCACTACTCATGGTGGGGGCCCCCTGCGTGTTGGTAAAGGGGGGGCCTTGATGAGTGGGAGTACTGACCCCACCCTAGGTTTTCAGTGTGAGGCCTCCCTGATGGCCGCTCACATTCCCCTCTCCTTACAGTGACCCCCACAGTCTGTACTGTCTCCTCCGGGCTGCCAGGGAGAGTGTCAACTCAACCTCTTCTTCTCTATTCAGGGACCTCAGGCCTTGAAGTTCAGGTTGTAGCGGGCTGCTGAGGGAATCTCCTTGTTCATCTTCCCTGCCCCGCGTTCACTTGTAAGTAGACAGGTAGAGAGACAGATGACTCCCAGGGCCCAGCAGGGAGCCCTGGCTCCTGTGCATGTGTCTGACTCACGCAGGGTGCTTCCTGCACGACCGTCGAGTGGACTGTTGTGGAAAATGATGCATTTTCGATCTGGGTTCCTTCAGGATTTATGAGTAGTGATGTTCCACCGAAGACATCTGTTGGTGGCCAGCAGTGTCACATTTATGCTACAGTTGGAAACAAGGAGCCTCCCAAGCAGGCGACTCATGATCCTGTGGCCAGAATATGACCTCAGGAGGGAGTCAGGCCTGGCTATTCCCGTCAACCACAGGACCGGGCATCTTCCAACACACTGACCTGCTGGTGCTGCACCCCCACTTCTGCTTTCTCAGCTAACCTCTCCCATGCCACCCCAGCCTCAGCACCTCCAAAGTGCACCCTGAAAAACAACCCTTATTGTTTTGAAGCATCAAGTCTCATTTATAAACCATAACTGTCCTGGAGGTTAGGATCACAGCCATAACTTGAACCAATCGGGATCCACCCCTTGGGCTAGGCTGACGCAGCCTCGGAATCCTGTGGGGGAGGAGAGCCAGCAGCAGACTCTCTCACATACCTTTGCCTAGTGAAGTAGCATGTCTGAGTTTGTGTTTTGTCTTGGGAGATTGTGTCTGTTGCTGTCCTCTGCTCATTTGTTCCTATTTCCCCCCTTGATCGATTCCTCTCCACTCCCTTCCAACCTGTTCCTCCTTACCACCCCACCCCACTTCCTCCCTCCTGGGACTTCCTCCCTCTGCCCACAGGCACCCTACTTCTCAGCCATCCTACACAGCGATCAATCAGATTCTCGCTCCTCTGTCTTCCCCTACAGCTCCTCCTGACAGAACCCGTAAAGGTAATTGCTCACCCCAAAGCTCTCTACTCCGGAAAAAGGCCCTAGTCACTGGGGTCTAATGACAGTGTGTGCAATTTACCCATCACACCACCTGGAGACCCTTCTTATCTTCCTCTGTCTTCCCTGCTAGAGTCTGAGACCCTTGAGGGTGGGGAAGGGCTGGGCTCGTTTGGAACTACTAGTGCTCCTCGTGGTACAGGTGCTTTCTTAGGAAGGAAGGAGAAAGCAAGGATGGAGAGGGGCCACCTCTCCCTGGGGTCCCTCCGTGGGGACTCAGGTTGAAGAGGGACTTGCCTCACATCAGGGGTTGCTGTCAGGTGGTCTGGTGGAGGGTCTTTCCTTCCTCTTCCTCCTTCTCTGTTTCCATAAGTGTGTCCTCCTGCCACCTTTGTAGACTTGCCAGTTAGCAAGGGTTGATCTCTGCTAGTGAGCGTACTTCTCTACAAGAATCAAACCGCAGTGCTTAGAAAGCCCTCCCTTAACATTTCCTGTCAACCTTGGTGTTTCAGGGCCTGTCTTCTTTGACAGCGACCGCAAGATGACTCAACGGTTTCTGTTTCCATTCACGGTCAGTTCATGGGGGCCGAGGTGGGGACCCTGGGGTGGTGCCCAGGCTCTGGGAACCTGGCAGGCTGGGCTCTCACTGTGGTGTTTAATGGAAGGAGCTGGTGTCTCTGCTGCTGCCTCTGGGTCTGTTCATTTGTGTGAGTGATGACAGTGGTTTGCGCCTCACTCTTTCATGGATATGTAACCCTTGTGATTCTTGTTTTCTGTGAGAAGGGATTGATAGAGTGACTTGATCCTGGGCTGAGCAGGTGGTATCTACTGAAGCAGAATTACAGAGACCAGAAAGGATGAAGGAGCAGTGGGTTCCTGATGCAGAGCTATGCTGAAAAACCAGGGCTAGTGTTCAAGTTCATATTTTCTTCTAGAACGTGGGGTCCTATGGTGGTCAAGGGCTAGGCACCAAGATGTTCCTTGTCATGAGGGCATTCACACTGGTATCTGAAGATGTGTTTTCCATGAGACCCAACTGGTTTTTCATCTAGGTTTTGAGAAAAACACACACAACCACTTTCTGATTGTGGCTTTTAGTTTGCTGTTGTTTTTTAAAAAGCTTTTTTAACATAAAGTTTTTTGATGTTGCTTTTTGTCTTTTTTTACAATTAAGTTTTTATTTTGGAGTAATTTTAAGTTTATAAAAATGTTGCATGGATAGCACAGAGAGCTCCCAATCACCTCTCACTGGTCTCCCCATCGTTAACATCTTACCGCAGGACGGTTGTTGAAGCCAAGAAGGCAGCGCTGGCCCGTTCCTGTTAATCAAACTCTGGACTCTACATGGACTTCTTAGTTCTTCCACTGGTGTCCTGTCTCATCCCAGGATCCTGCCCAGGTGCCACATTAGGTTTCATTGTCCTGTCTCCTTATCTGCTCTGGTCTGTGACAGTTCCCTGGTCATTCTACGTTTTCATGACTTGGGCACTTTTGAAGAGTATCGGGCAGGTATTTTGCTCAGTTTGTGTTTGTCTGATGTTTTTCTCATGCTTAGATGTAGGTTATGAGTTTTGGAGAAGAGTGTCACAGAGGGAAGTGTCCTCGTCATATCATAGCAGGCCGGTACGTGCCATTAGCATGGCCTGTCGCAGGGTGGTGGCCAGACGTCCGCACACTGAGCTCCCTGCTTCCCTTGGGGGCCACTGACATGCAGGGCTGATGTGGTGGTGAGGGGTTGGTGGAGCTCCACCTTTTGGAGGGGAGAGTAGCCACACATTATTTATTGTAGGAGACTTGTCTCTTTTTACTCATATATTTGTTTATCTAAACTGTTTATTCACATTAGTATGGACTCGTGTGTTTATTTGATGCTTTGGGCTGTAATCTAATAGTGCCTTATTTATTTTGTTGTTTAAATTGTTCCACCTTCGGCCACCAGGAGCTTCTTCAGCCGTTTCCTATGTCCCTTGACCTGCCCAGTACCTCCCACCCCCTCTTTTTCTTTCTGCACTTCCTTGCTTTCTGACACTAGCAGATACTCCAGGCTCATCTTGTGTTTTCCCTGCCCCTGCCCTGGAATCATCCATTTCTCCAAAAAAAACCCTTGTTCTTTTTATTTGAGAATATTTTTAAGAAACCAAGATAGTACCTGAATTTCTCATTTTTGTATAAAGAAAACAATGGCCTGGCCACAATTCCCTTTTGTGTCATCTGTGTTCTTCCAATATTTTATATTAAAAAACTATACACATATGGCAAAATTGAGAGGCTAACATTGAACACCCATATCCCCACCACCTAGATCCCACCATTAACATATTACTATGTTTGCTGTGTGACATACTGGTTCTTTTGTCCATCTCCTGGTCTACCGTATTCCACTTGGATGCATTTCAAAGTTGCAGACATAAATAAGTGCTTTTCCCTGTGGTGGTTGGTCATCAAGAGGATGTGACCACTGATTGACCCTCTAGCTGGATCTGGGTAGTCGGAGGCTCCTCTGCCCTCCTCCTCCTTGGAATGTATGTCCCACCTGCTGTTCCCATACCTGGAAGATGCAGCCTTGAGAGAGCAATGTAGTGTTGAGATCAACTGGGCAGTACTCAGCAGTCCCCAACCTTTTTGGCACCAAAGACCAGTTTTGTGGAAGACAGTTTTCCTCGGATCGTGGGTGAGGGGAATGGTTTCAGGGTTATTCAAGTGCACCTTCTGCAGTGTGGTCTGGTTCCTAATAGGCCTGGGCCTCTATATGACTTTTAAAACTTGGTGGGTGGTTGCAGAGATATACAAGGTCTGTCCAGAAGGTATCCAGCTATATAATATGAAAAATAGAGACATTTATTAAAGACGATGCAAGGTACAAGAAACATTGTACACAGGACAATGACACCTCAGTCCCTTTCAAAGTAGGCATCTTGGGACCTCACATAGTTCTCCCAATTGCCATCAGCTGCCCAGCTGTATTTTCCTGAATCTCATTGATGGTCTGAAATCTCTTCCCTTTCGAAGGTTATTTTAGTTTTGGGAAAAGCAAGAAGTTGTGGGGCACCAAATCTGGGCTGTAGGGGGCTGAGTCACCTGGCTGATTGGATGTTTCGCCAAAACACTCTGCAGGAGACCTGATGCACGAGCAGGTGCGTTGTTGTATGAAGCTGCCAATTACCAGTTGCCCATAGCTGTGGCCTTCTGAATCATCCAGATAGTTTCTGTGGAGGAATGTTCAAGCTTAATGCAAAATTTCATGCAGATTCGTTGCTGTACACCCTCAGTCATTTTGAATGCGACGGCCACACAGTACACACGCTTGCTCAATGGCACCTACTACCCCCACTGACTAGGACAGTGAGTCATCATTGTTCACAGATGTGGATTCCAGGCCGCTGCCCTTGGCTGCCTGGTTACATCGATGTCACGCAAACTGTTCTCATTATATTAACAATGGTGGGCTTTCCCTGGACAGACCTCCAATGCTGGTTGTGTGGTGCCCAAACCAAGCCTCTTAAGTGCCCTCCTTTGCTTGTTAAACTTGCCACCTACCCACCTGGAGCAGTCTGCCTGTTTCTTCTACTTCCTGCCCTCTGTCTGGGAAACTACATCCTGCTGAATAACTTGGTATGCCCATCATTAACAAGACTTCATATATATGTATATATTTTTTGCTGTAAAATACAATGAAATGCAAAAAACTTAAATGGGCACTCTCAGACTTTTGACAAATATACCTGTGTGATCCAATCCCTATCAAAATGTAGAACATCACCCCAGAAAATTCCCTCATGTCCTTCTCTGTCAATCTCTGCCTTATCTTCCCAGAGGTAAATGCTCTTCTGTTTTTCCCTCCACTTCATTTTAGTTTTGTTGGTTTTAGAATTTGGTATAAGTGGAATCCCACAATATTTTCATTTAGCATATTTTTGGTAGTATATTAGTTCAACTTAACCCTGTACACCAATGAAAATTAATGAACTACCTGAACAATAGACACTGAAGATGAATCAGATTGGCCATCTTGAGTGAAGAACAGACACAAAAGATAGATGGTGTCTAATCCCAGTCTTTAATATTCAGAAGCAGACAAAAATAATTTATGGAGTTCCCAGCTGGGCAGGGGAGAGGAATAGTGAGTGAGGGTGGTTCTGGGTGCTGGCGATGAGATGTCATTTTCTTTGATGTCGGTAGAGATGATCAGATGTGCTTTCTTTGTGGTAATTCATTGGCTATACTTTTGTGACTCATGCTTTGTTCTTGGTATATTATAGATCAAAAAGTATTTTAAAAATAAGATGCTAGTTTATGCTCAGCGGTGTATATGTATGTGACAATACCATGTCTACCAGTTATCTATTAGTTTGTGACTTTACCTTAAAACCCAGCAATCTACAACAGTAATACTTCTTATCTCCACAGTCTCTGTGGGTGGGAAACTTCAGAGCATCTTCATCAGGTGGCTCTGGGTCTCTCATAAGGTTGCATTTAGGATGTTGGTTGGGGTGAAGTCATGTGAAGGCTTGATTGGGGCTGGAAGAGCCACTTTCAAGATGGTGCACTCACGTGTCTGTTGTGGGACCCTCAGTCCTTTCCCGGGTGGGCGTCTTCACAAGGCTGGGGGGGGGGGCGGTTTCCTCACGTCACAGTAGCTGGCTTTCTCAAGAGTCAGTGATGAAGACAGCTCAGTATAATGTTTTCAAGATTAATACATACCATTTATGTGTATTGGTAGTATGTGTTTTTTTTTAATCCTCAACCAAGGACATACTTATTGATTTTAGAGAGAGGGGAAGGGAAGGAGAGGGAGAAAAACATCAGTGTGAGAGAGAAACATTGATTGAGATTGCCCTGAGCATGGACTGAACCTGCAACCCAGGCATGTGCCGTAATTGGGAATCAAACCCATTACCCTTCCATTTATGAGATGACAGCCCAGCCAACTGAGCCACACAGGCCAGGGAAGTAGTACATTCCTTTTTATTGCTAAGTAATATTCCATTCTATGTCCAGACCATTGTTTATTTGTCTATTCCCTTAGTGACATGTGCTTGAGCTGTTTCTGGTTTGGGGAGATTATGAAGGAAGCTGACCCGAACATTCTTCTAAAAAAGTTTTGTATGTCATTTCATTTCTCCTGGGAGAATACCTGGGAGTATAATTTTAGGTAAGGATAGGTATTTGTTTAGTTTTGTGAGAGATTGCCAGACTTTTTCCAAAATGATTGTATCATATTATGTTTTTAGAGTAAAGTATGAGAGTTTCCCTTGCTTCATATCCTTGTTGACATTTGATTTTTTCATTAAAATTAAAATTCTTTTTAGTCACTTAGCTGGTTAAAACCTTGTGGTTTAATAACATTGAGCACTTTCTCATGTGCTTATTGGCTGTTTGTATATTCTCTTCTGTAAAGTATCTATTTGAATCTTTTGGAGGGTGTGTGTGTTTATGTGTAGCTCACATGTATACTTTTGTGTAACTACCACCACAATCAAAATACAGAACCGTTCCATCACCACAGAGAAACTTCCTGTTTCCCCTTAGCGTCAGATCCTTCCCACAACCCTAACCCTGGCTACCACTGATCTGTTCTTCAGTGCTGTAATATTGTCATTTTGAGAATAACATCGGAATCAAATAGTATGTAATCTTTTGAGGATAGCTTTTTTCACTCAACACGGTGCCTTTGAGATCCATCTATGTTGTTGTGTGTACCAGTAGTTTACTCCTTTTCGTTGCTGAATAGTATTCCATTGTTTGCATGTACCACAGTTTGTTGATGTTCTCTTGATGAAGGACATTTGGATGTTTCTAGTTTTTGGCAACCGCAAATACAACTGCAATAAACATTCATGCATATGTGTTTCTGTATACAAAGGGTTTCATTTCTCTTGGGCAGATGCCCAGGTGTGGGATTGCTGAGTAGATGATAAATGCTTGTGTAACTTCAGAAGACACTGTCACACTTTCTTAGAGTGGCTGCACTGTTTTTTATTCCTACTACCAGCGAATGAGAAGATCCTGAGATCCTGTTGCTCTGCATCCTTCTTAGCACTTAGTGGTGTCAGTATTTTTTATTTTAGCCACTCTGATAGGTGTCTATTATTTTAAATTTTTTTATTTTTAACTTAATACCTTATAGTTGGTCCTGATTCTGTGTTAGATAGGGCAAGGGTCTCAACGTCTGGGCCATTCTTACTAAATATTATCCTTGCTAAATGTTAAAATGTAGCACAGTGTTTTGCAGACCAGCTTTAAACAGGGTAAGCAACCTGATAAATGTAGCCAACTGCAAAGAAGCAATCAACCTGTAATTGACCAGATAATGCAAGTAAGTAATGGCTAAGCCTCCCTCCCCCAGACAGAACTTTGAATATAAATCTCCTGTTTGCTTTACTTGCTGCAAGTAAATAAAACTACCTTGTGACAACTACATCTTGTCTTCTGAATAAGAGCACTCCTTGGGTTGAATAACAATCCCACTTGTGAGACTTCCTGGAGAGGTGTTTTAGTCATGCTGAAGGCCCACTCCAGGTACCTCTCTGAGGGAAGGTAAAATTAGCATTATTTGTTTCAGTTTTTGCCAGTGGCATATCCTAGCCCAGAGGTTTTCAATCTTGTTCTTAGTAATGGAACCATTTTTTTTCAAGCTAAATCCTACACAGAACATCAATAGATGAATCAGATGATGGTGGAGCTGCTGGGGGTCTAGCCGAGCCCTCTGTGTACCCCCACAGTTGTCCCCGAGATGCTCCTCAGCCTATGAGGCTCAGCCCCTACTCTTGACACTGTAATGCCATCTATCCAGAACCTGCCAAGTCTCTTAATTCTCTAGGGCCTCTCTGTCTGCAATCTGAGGCATGGAGAATAATGTTTGCCGTATCTTCATATCTTACCCAAGAAAACAGAAAATAGAAATAATTTCTGTTAAAATGATATCTGTTAAATTACATTGCTTTTTAGGATACATAGCCATTGTTATACAAATGTTATTTGAAGCGGCCTACTAAGGTTGTTAAGTATGGAGGTTGATATTTAAAGATGGGAAAATACATAAACAGGTAAGCATGTTATGGTATATAGGAATTTGGAGACCTTCTGGGGCCTTCCTAAAACTCTGACTTTTCCATTGCAGAGATTGTTACCTTTTTTCTTGAAAAATGTTCCAAATTAAGATATTCTCAATTTCAAGCTTTCACACAGCTAGTTTCCAAGACTTTCAAATCCTGCTTTCATTCTTTGTAAAATGGGAATGTCTCTTGGTGGCGGTTCAATGAAGAACACGCGCCATCTAGTGGTTAAATGTACAATAACTTTTAAACTTTTGTGTGTGTGGGGGAGTTATTTTAATATGGTTCAAAAGTCAGTTTGTATAAAAAGGTAGAGTATTGTTCCCCATCTTCCAAATTTCCCCCACCTATACCCTACGTACACAAAAGATAAACAGTGTTATGAGTTTCTGGTGGATCCTTTAAGAGATTAAAAAAACAGCAAGCAAGCATAGTCAAAGTCCTCTCCACATTATATAATGCAGCAGTAAAAGTAATATATTCATTTGTTTGCATGTTACTTTTTCCATTTAAAACATATGTTGGAAGAGACATTGAAGTAAAGGACAACTGGCAGTAACCAGAGGGGAGGTGAGAGGGGGATAACTGGGAAAAGAAGGGCAAGGGTCATCAAGGAACGTGTTTATAGGACCCATGAGCAAAGCCAAAGCGGGGAAGGATTGAGGGTGTGAGGGAAAGTGGTGGCGGGAAAATGGAGACAACTGTACATGAACAATAATAAAAAAGAAAAAAATGAAATATTTCATATATTAAAGCAAAATAAAACATGTTGGCAATTTCCCCATACAGGCATATCAAGGGATTTTTATTTTTATATCGTACCCCATTGCATTGTTGTACTGTATTTTACCTACTCTGCTGATGGGCTTTTAGGTGTTGGCAATGTTGTGTTGTTACAACACTATAGTGAGTAGCTGTTTCTACTCATGTAACATTAAAATATTCCAGGAGTGCATTTTGGGGTGGGGGGGAAGGGGAAAAATACACCTGCAATTAAAATGCCTAACGTGTTGAGAAATTTCTTTAATGTAAAGAACATAAATATGAACCATTGAGAGCTGTTCATTAGTTTTCTTGAGGTCTGTTTACTTTATAATTTCTCAGTTCCTTTGGTCTGTGTGTGTTATCTGCGCATCAGCTCTTCTAATGTGCTCTTCATCGTGTCTTACTTTTCTGCATGGAGTTACATAAGGTCATTGCTGACATTCTACTCCAATGAGTGCTTGGTATCAGTATGAGCAATTAGCTTAATTTATGTGAAAATACATGTGAATCTGGGATTTTAAAATAGATGAGCAATAATCATTTCACTGAAGTTTTATTGGCATGGAAATGTAAAGAAAATAGCTAATAAGTAGTATGTTTTAGAATCTGGTCTCAATAACACACTTCATGGAATTTCCCTAGGCTTTACTGCCTGGTTTGTGTAGTTGGAGGTGTCTCTTGATCCACATTTTTCTTTTTTGATTATAGAATCTATAATTAATAGATACTATAGTTTATTAATAAAAGAGGACCCATAGCTTATATTACTTTATAGCTCATACATATTCTCTATATGTATGAGATCATCAAAGGATAAGTTTCTGGAAGTGGAATGGCCAAATTGAAAGACAAGTTCATTTGTACTTTTGATGGATATTGTCAGGCTGCTGCACAGATGGATGGCACCAATTTGCCACTCACCTCACTCCCTCCCCAGGCTCGTTCGTGACAGCCCCCTTGCCAATGTAGTGTGTTATCAGACTGGAGTGTGTTCATGCAATAGGTAAAAATTTCTGTGTCATTTAAATCTGTGCTTCTTTTACTGCATGTGAGAACAGACATGTAAACATATTTAAGTGTTCTGTGGACCTTCTCTTCAAATCATCGGCCCACTTGTTGGTCTGTTTTTGATGCATTACAGGAACTCATTAATTAAGGAGGTTGACCCCTTTGCAATAACAAATATTTTGTCCCAGTTTATCATTCGTTTCTGGACTGTTCTTATGGTATTTTTGTCACATGGAAGTTTTTGTCATGTAGTCACATTTATCAGTGTTTTCTTTTTTAAAAT
This sequence comes from Anoura caudifer, assembly GCA_004027475.1. NCBI lineage: Eukaryota > Metazoa > Chordata > Mammalia > Chiroptera > Phyllostomidae > Anoura > Anoura caudifer. Next base: position 27,667 of record PVKU01003272.1, read on the forward strand.
TCATGCTTTCTTCATGGCCTCTGTATAGTGTATTAGAAAGGATTTTTTGCATTAAGATTATGAAATAATTCTACATGTTTTATTTTAATACTTTGTGGTTTTGTTTTTTTCCATGAAAACCATTGATCTATTTCGAATTTATTCTAGCGTATAGTGTGAGATAGGGACTCAACTTTATTTTTTCCAGTTGGCTACCCAGCTGGAATGTCTCAGTGCTTTGTTTTTCCCAATGATTTGATTTTCCAGCTGTGACTTACATGGACTGAACTTCCACATGTATTCACTTCTCTTACGTTCTATTTCATTCCATTGGCTTATCTGCCTGTTTTGCACCTGTTGAATTAATGAGGCCTTTTCACACATCTGATTATTTAGTTCCTCATTTTTAGAGTTTTTCCTGCTACTTCTGTTTGTTTCCTTTTACTATGTGAACTTTAAAATTGTTTGTTGGCACTTTTGTTTAGATCATATTGGTGTATAAATTAACTTAAGGAGAATTGACCTTATGATATTGTCTTCCTGTTAAAACACATGGTACCTATTTCTGTTTGTTCAAGTCTTTTCTTGTGTCCTTCAGAAGTGTTTTACAGTTTTCTTCATATAAGCTCTACATTTAGAAAGTTTATTCTTAAGTATATTTTTCTTTTGTTTATTACTTTGTAAGTGGGATCCTTTCTTTCATGTATTTTCTAATTATGAATATATATATGGAAACTATTGACTTCTAATTGTGTTTCCTGCCAATTCTTATTGTTTATAGTAATTTTAATTGGTTCTCTGGGGGTTCAGAATGAGTCATCCCAAGATGTACCTTTGTATATTTATATTCTTTGGAGCTAAAGACAACTTGGGTCCCCTTTAGGCTCAAGAGAAACTTCTGCCTCTACCCTCACTGCCCCCAACCCCAACTGCCTGGAAGAACTTGAATTAGGGGCCCTGTCCAAGGTAAGAGATTGTCAGAGAGAAACACTTTGACTCATCTTTAAGGAAGGACAAACTTCTATTTACTAAACATGTGCTCGCCTTATCATCTGCAGGGACCCTTTGAAGGCCCCACGTACCTCAACTCCTCCCTAGCTCAGGACGTCTACTGTACCCTGCTCCCTTTCTAGTTCTGAATCTCTCCTGCAGTGCAGTCTCTGACTCTCGTGTATATGGGGTTCCCATTCCTATGTACGTATTGAACTTGGTTTTTTTCTCTTGCTAACTTGTCCCATGTCCATTTTATTATTAGACCAGCAGAAAGCACTCTGAGGGTAGAGGAAAGTTTATTCCTCCCCCACAGTTGTCTTTGGGGGCTTCCAGGTATACGGTCATGTTGTGTCACTTAGCTGTAATAAACAATTTAATCTTTCAAAACAATAAACTTGTCATAAGGCTGCAGTGGCTGAGAGGTTCTTTTGGTCCTGACCAAGCTCACACATCCATCTGCAGCCAGCTGTGTGTTGGACCGGGAGCACTTCTAGTCTTAACTGGGCTATTTCCCATGCATGGGAGTTGCCTGGAGGTAGGTTGGTCTAGGATCACATTGGCTGGGACAGCTGGGCCCTCCCACACATCTCCTACTTTATGTCCCTCCCCCCAACCCCCAGCAGGCTGGGCTCGGCATGTTCTTAGATTAGTTTAAGATAACTCATGGGGATTGCAGAGGAATAAGAGAGGAAGGGAAATGCACCAGCACTTTTTTAAGCCTTTGATTTTCTCAAGTCTACCAGTATCTCAATTCTCAAAGCAAGTCACCCAGCCAAGCCCAGATTCAAGGGGTAGGGATATAGACTTGGCCTCTTTATGAGAACTCGGTGTCAAAGGTCAGGGCTCAAGGAGAAGTCAAGCATGGAGGCCATCAATACAATCAATCTAACGCATGCGTCATCTGTAAACTGTGACGGTTCTGCCTGTTCCTTTCCAACTTCAATTTCTCCAATTTCATTCCCTTGTCTGATTGCATTGGCTGACACTCCAGAACAATGCTACACACAACCTCTTGTGGTGGTTTTCAAAGAGCCAGCTTTTGGAATTATTAGTTATACTTTTTCTGTTTTCTAACTGATTACTTTTCTGATTTTCATTTAAATAAATTTTATTTTCTCTTTTCCTTCAGTTTTTTCCTAACCGTTGGCTACTCTAGCGCTTGCTCTTGGTACCCCACTGTGATCCCTGTGAGGGCCTGTGCACTCATATCCCAGCTGCTGTGAATATTGCCTGCTGTCAACTTACAGCTGAACTGTTCTTGTCTAAGGGAGTTCCTTGCCAGGAATGACTGAGGTCTTGCTTTCTACCTGGGAATGCCCACTGCCAATGATGGACTGACAGTGGGCTAACTCTGAGATGCCATTTGTACTCCAGAGTGGCCCGCTGAATCAGGCTGACCTAGGCCTCAGCTGAGCCCTCATCTTTCCTCTGAAGGCCTTCTGTTCCCACTGATGTGAATGGAATCCGACTGCAGGCCCGCACTGCTGATTGCTGATGGCCGGCTTCCCTTCCTCCACTCCCAAAGACAGTCCTTTGTTTGCCCAGCAACTCAAGGCCCTTTGCTCATCCTTCAGCTTGGGAGAAGAGGCTTTTCTCGGAGCAGTTTTTATCTTGGCCTGCTGGAGATTCTGAGTTGGAAGATTCTACAGCATCCTGTCCAGCATATGTGGGAGGCAATGAAGAGACCCGAGGAATCCACTGCCAGGTCATTCTGCGAGTTCTGAGTGCCCCCAGGCAGTCTGCCTTCCACTCTGCACCTTTCGGAGTCTGTCCATACGTGTTTATCGTGTCATGTCCAGGGCTTTGCAGTTAAGAGGGGGATCTGGGAGGAATGGTGCCATTGTGTCTCGGCAAAAGCAGAAGTCCCTGTTATATAGTTTTTTTTCACCAATATATGTAAATAACTCGAAGAGCATAGATAATAGTAAAATATAATAAAATATTCAGGACAGAGGATTTAGGCAGGCTTGAGTTGTATGTTAGAATGTGGAAATTTTTCCTGACTCCTGGTTTCGTTGAAAATGAAAATTTAATTTCCTGTTCTTCTTGAGGAAAATGCTGACTTCATGCAGTAATGTTTATACTGAAATCCCCACAAGTGGTTCAGAAATGAGGTCTAATGGCTGATTTTAAAAACAGAAAAATGCAAGAATGGCCTGTCCTGTCAGGATTTTTCTTTTGGGGAGTTTACGTGTCCTTCGGGCACTTTTGGGTCATCTTTTACATTCTGGGATGCACATTAGGACTCTTGATTTTTCAGGTAGTTACCTGCTGACTGGATGGATGAGAGAGCCAAGGTGGTCCAGTTGGGTTTTGTTGGTCTGGGGCAGTTGGCCGGAAGGAACTGTTTAAGTTTGAGGGATTGTGCTGGTCCCGAGAGGCCATGTGGAAGTTTAAGACTTGGACCTACACCCATGCAATCTGTGTTCTGGGTGAGAATGGATTTTACACAGGCACGGGGTGCTTTGCGGGGACATACCTGGGAACAGTGGCTCCAGGGATCTGGTAAGGAAGCTGCTAGAAAGGTCTGGGCAGTTCTAAATGTTATTACTTCATGTTCTTGGTAAATGTTAGAATATAGTCAAGTATTTTGCAAACTAGCTGTAAGCAGGGTGAGGTTGACAGGAGCTCGAGGGGACAAATGTATCCAACTGCAAAGAAGAAATCAATGTGTAATTGACCAAATAATTTATAGAAGCAATGGCTAAGCCTCCCTTTCAGGAGACAGAGGCTTTGGGTAGAATCCCTTTGTCTCCTTGCTGCAGGTAAGTAAAACTACCTTGTGACAATTAACTCTTTAATAGACTACCCCAAGTGGCAAAATACTTCAGTTCAGTGACAAAACTGTAGGGACCCAAATAAGTCTAAAGTTCAACTACCATTTCCCTGGGGCCTGCTCTTGGGTTCTGGGACTGTTGAAACAAATCTAATAGTTCCTGCCCTTAGAAGGAGGAGGAGGAGGATCAATGAGAGTATGAATGGCAGATGATATTCCTGGGCACTAACCATGTATGTGCAAGCTACAGTTTAATGAGCACTGAAATGAGAGTCCTCTGTGAGTTTTGTACAGTTATTATTCTCTTCTTATAAGTGAGAGGACAGAGGCACTGGAGGCCAGGTCACTTAATGTTGGGCACACAGTTAGTGTCCGAGCCGGGAATGTGAGGTTTCTTCTAGGATCAGGCTGTGCTTTGCATTGAAACATTTTATATGGCAGAGTGGAACCTCCTCTTCTGTGTCAGTTGAGGTTCATTGAGAAGCAGACACAAGGATGTGTCTAGTCCCAAGGATGGGACTGGACATGCAAGCCACTTATGGGGGAAACATCTGTGAAGGGTGTTGGCCCCCAAAGAGAAGATACCTACCAAGAAGGGCTGTCTGGCGGCTAACTGGATTCAAATGGAACCCTGCAGTCATTTCTACACAGGGCGAGAGGCCCCTGGTCCCTGGTTAGTCCGTCCTTGTGCAAATGAGGACTCCACATCCACACTGTTTGGTTGGTCCTACAGTGACACAAGAGGGGAGGTTCCCTTTCTTCTAAGGACTGTGGGTCTGCCTCCTCCCTTGCCTGTCTGCTGGAACTGAACCATGAAGGTGTGTTGCAGGACTAGAGCAGAGATGAGCAGGTGGAGCAGATCTGTCTAGCTGGAGAGTGCCACCTCGCTGCCATAACCGAACTGTTTGTATTCTTCACGCTGCATCCCAGGTTGGGGAGCCCTGCTGGTGTTGAATTGGCGCCAATGACCGTGGTTGACGAGGGTTACTTGGAGGGGGCGGAAGGAGGTGGGGAGGACCTTCGGAATGTGTGCGGGTAGGGCTGACACTGTGCGAGGAGGGAGAGAAGCCAGGGCACCACAGCTTGGTTGCGAGAAGTCTCAGTGGGCCAGGGAGGGTCCCTGGGCAAAAAGTTGCCTGTTAGCAGGAATGGCCTGACTTGAGAACCTTGACATGCCCAGCCACTTGCTGGGAGGCTCAGGTGAACTCTGCAGGCAATCCCAAGGTGTGACAGCTAGAGGTTGCTGGTAAACTCTGCCCCCTAGGCCTAGGCGACACTCCTCGTGGCCACTGTGGTTCAGCTGCTGTACCACATGGTCACTCCCTTCTCCCCGTCTCCCCAAGTGCTGCTCTCGGGTCATCACAGACATAAGAAAATGTGTTTTATACCTGGAGTCTTGTCAGGGAACCCTTCTTTCCTTCCATTTTGGCCGCCTGAATTGACTCTCTTATATATACTCTGTTATATACACAGGGTGCGTCTTAGATACACAGCGTCAAATGAGATGTGAAGATGTGACAGGGTGCACGGTGGGGTCCTCTGAAAATAGCAGAGGTATCCGAAGTTGTGGAAGGGGGAAGTGGGTGATACAGCATCTAAGGCATTTTGCATGACAGTGGCAAGTTAATGGCTGTGCTATTCCTGATGGAAGAGGATTGTGGCCCAGGGCGAGAGGTGTACATGACTGAGAGCATGGAGTGACTCGTGACATAGCCGGGGAGGCGGATGCCCACCATGGATGTCTCTCTGTCACTGGGAACTGTTGCCCTGACTAAACTGGCAAAAATGGCAGATGCTGACACATCATAGGAGGGGCCAGATATGAGGTCACATAGGAAGTTCTGGGCCAAACATTTGAATGATGGTGGGCTGCAACTCGTGGGGGCCCTCGACGAGGTCTGGTGTGTCAGGGGGAAGCCACATGCCATAAGAGCTGGAGTAAGAAAGAGGAGGCCTGCTGGGGACTCTGCCTGCCTGCCTGGAGAAGACAGCGGCAGAGCCGATGGAGCTGTGTGGGGACCTGCCTCACCACGCACCTGTGAGTGGGTATGTGGGAGAGGCTTGGAGCTGAACCGTGACCAGGAACGCTGAGCTGCAGACTTCCGCTTCTCGGAAGGATGTGCGGAGAAGTCACTCTCTTGGACTGTGCCTCCCTGGGTGCCCCCATGAGACAATGCAACATGGCACATGTTTCCCTGAGCCACTGCATGGAGACTGAGCACAGCGCACCCCAGATCCTGAAGGAGATAGCGGCTGTGAGACGACGGCGACTCTCAAACCTACGGGTGCACTTTTCAGAGAGGATGGAGGTCTGTTTGTGCAGCTGGCTTGAGAACAGATAAGGAAATGGTGAACTTCTGGGCATGGTTTTGGTTTGTAGCCTTTGGGGGAGCAAGGGAAGTGCTGGGTGTCGTGGGAGAGGAGGGCTCTGAGCAGTAGTGCTCTCAGCAGCGCCCCCCAGGTTGGAACCTTGTTAATAAAAACTTGATTCCCTCAACACTAACTGTTGGGTATATGTCAAGGCGCCATGGGGTCGAGCCCCGGTGCTCGGTTACAGAGAGACATAGCGAGATGCCTCTTTGCTAATTGTCACCAGCAACTCCATCAATTTGATGTCTTGGCACATTATGAATCTCTTCTTCACAGGTGTGATCTAAGCCTGGATGAAACGAGAGCTTTGATGCTTCAGAGTGAAGTTTGCCACTGGTCTACCTCTGTTAAGGTGTACAATTCAGGAACAGGTGGGTGTCATTGTAGTTTTGGCGTTGTGTGTACTGGTTTCTGACAATGTCGCTTGTATGGGGTATGCCTTCTTCAGCCTCCTTTTTTGCCCTCCTCTCCCCCTGCTCTTGTCCACTCAGTCACTTCTCCCAGTCAAAGGAAAAGGAACATCAGCAGAAGTAATGAAATATTTGTTCACAACACTAATTTACTTGTAGGCATAAAATTCAAAGACCTGAGAAATGCAAATTACTGATTTTAGAGGCTTTTAAGGCTTTTTAGACTTGTCTGAAGTGTTTGAGGCTTGTTTGTCTAAAAATTTGCCATTCAAAATTCAGTTATTTCAATTAACCTTATTAAAAAGAGAGTTCCTTTGTGACGCATTAGGAGCTATATGTATTTTAGCCAAGTTTAAATCCATTTCTATTTCTTTTTTAAAAAGATATTTTATTTATTTTTAGAGAGAGGGGAAGGGAGGGAGAAGGAGGGAGAGAAACATTGATTAGTTGCCTCTCACAAGCCCCCAACTGGGGACCTGGCCCACATCCCAGGCATGTGCCCTGTCTGGGAATTGAGCCAGTGACTTTTACGTTCGCAGGCCTCAGTTTGAAGGCCCTCATTGCTCAGTGCACTGAGCCATTACCAGCCAGGGCCCATTTCCATTTCATTCAGCATTTTGGCTTCCTTAAACCTATCACCTTGCATATTAAAAACCTCCCACGCTTCCTGATGAGACATGTGGGAAGGAGATCAACTTCAGTGGAGTAGAGCTGGTCGAGGAGCAGAACTGCTTGCAGTGAGCCTGGCTACTTCTTGCCTAGTGGGGTCTGTCGGGGGAGAATCTGAGAATTGAGAGGTGACATCTTCCCACTGTGGGCTCACTCCTATGTGGAGTGAGGATTAGAGCTGGTGTGGAGTCTGAGGTCCTTTTCTGAACAAATTGCCACTGTGTCACCCCCTTTGGTTGGCTGTTCTGAGAATGCAAGGAGCTTTGACACCTCCTGTTGATGTCCTGTGGCCACCTCCAAGGTGATGAGGACATGGCACTGTCTATACCTGTAGATGTAGAGTGTTTGGAATGAAAGCACCCACATAATAGAGGGGTACATGCTTGCAAAGCCTGAAAAATCATTGCATTCCAACCTAGTAAGTTTGCCCTCTATGAAACTCCCGAACTGTCTTTGCTTTCAGCCACTTTATCAGAGTCTGGCTTCGAAACGCATCAGTGTGGGGCTGTTGGGAACACGAAATCCTGACATGCAGCCCGTCTACTGCTCCCTTAATCAGCCCAACAAGTCTATGGCTTTACTTAGTGTCAGTACTTGGGACCCGGACGTGAGGGTTGATCCTTTAATGATGTTGACTAACTGCTGCTCAACCCAGGGAGTCTGAAGGATTAGTCGGTGCAATCTTGCCCCTGATGAGGCGTGTGGAGTCCTGGATCCAATTATTTTCCTGTTTTCACTGTGCCTTTTGTGGCCTCAGGCAGCCCGGACAAGCTTGTCCTGGGTGATCAGCTATAATTCCTCCAGGAGGCCCTGGATGATCCCTCCAGTATTCATTTCTGTTAGTTATTTCAGCCCTTTTGGCACTTCTCTCTGTGGGAATTTGCAAAAGCCAATGAACCCCCAAAGGAAATTCAGCTAGTCAGTCATTGGTGCTGCGGGCTCATCTCTTCAGGTGGAGGTCACGAGACTCAGCAGCAGCGCATCTGTGTCTGAAGGCTCTCAAGTTCCACCCTGTAAACAGCTGGAGGAGCTGTCTCTGTCCAGTAATTTGAGAAGAAGTGTTACATGATTCATCCTGCCTCTTAATAAAAATATTGAGTCATGGCTGTACTGCCTGTTCAGAGAGCGCTCCAGGCCCTTCCCTGGCCCCCGTTCTGTGTTTCTGATACTTTCGTGGCTGAGCCGATGAGCCCTGAGGCAGAATGCAGTGTGTCATGTGTAATGATGATGTTCTTAGGACAAATGAGGAGTGAGCCTCACTTGTTCCAGGTCTCTGTGGACAGTCCCCAGGCCAAGAATAAGCCATTAAAATATTTTCACTGTGTTTCCCCTTTGCCATCTGCAACAGATTTGGGATGTTCCAATAATTTTAGAAGGAAAAAGCTGTCCGAGTTTGACTACAGAGTGTGCATGCACACAGACGTGCCTGTGTGAACACCGTCGTTGCACTTCCTCGACTTTTCCCCACCCGTTTCCAGTGACATTACTTTTGTGCCTCTCAAACCACCTGTCCCCTTCTTTGCCTGAGGATTCCAGGAGTGGATGCTGGTGGGGGTCAGGGGAGTGTCACTGACTCCTTGAATTTCCAGGTGGGACATGTACTTTGTGCCGTTGCTGGGACTGGCTCCCACCCCACTTCCTCAGGTGGCTTGTTCTCTGCACATGGTTGCTTCCTCATAGGCACTAGTTGCTGGAAGCTGACAGAGGCTGATGACCTGCACCAAAACCACCATAACCAATGATAATAGCTCAAACTTAATTAACACGTACTTATGCCAGTCATAGTGCTAAGAATTTTAAATGAATGAACTCATTTAATGACAATTTCCCTAATGGTACTCCCATTTTACAGATTAGTAAACTGAAGCTCAGTAATTGGCCTGAGGTTATACAGTTAGTGAGTTACAATATAACTGAAGTGGTCTGCTTTGTAGGCCTCTTGAATCTGGTTCTTCTTCCCCCTGGCTGCTCATTAGCGTTGCCTGGGGGTCTGGGGAGCTTTCCATACTCCTCCTGTGCAGGCTTTTGCTCAGGCCAATGAAATCGGCATTGAACTTTCCCAGGTGGGAGATGCAGTGTGCTGCCGGCTTGAGTTCTCCTGCACTGGTTTTTCCGGGGACCCTATGCTCTTCCCCTGCCAGTCAGGGTTCAGGCCCCACTCCCAGGAGCCCTCCATCCCAATGTTTCCTTTCCCCAGGAAGGAGCCATTTGGGGTCAGGCTGCACAAGTGTTGTGAGGAGTGGGAACAGATATCTGGATAATGAAGCATCCTCAGGGACTCCTCCCCAGCCCTCTCTCTCCCATCCTGAGCTCTGCTTGTCCTCACCTCCATGATCCACGTGAGCGGTGGGCATGGTAACGTCATTATTGTCTAAACCAGTGGTTCTCAAAGTATGATCCGAGGACCCCTGGATACTATCCTGAAAGGTAGATTTTCAGAAAAGTAGCTACGTGTCCTGAAAAAACACCTATTTGCACGACACCAGATTTTCATCGTAAGTGTCAACCAAAGCAGACTGAGTACAGAAGCAGATATAAGGTCCAGCTGTCTATCAAGCCAGATGCTAAAATAATTTTTGCAAAAATGTAAACACTGCCACTATTTTCACTGATTTTTTTTTGGGGGGGGTAAAATTTATGTTTTTTTTGTGTGTAAGAATTATGTCATTCACATTAACATGTAATGGATTGAGCCCTGGCTGGTGTGTCAGAGGTGGTATGAGCATTGCCCCATAACCGAAGGATTGTGAGTTTGGTTCCTGCTCAGGACACACGCCTGGGTTGTGGGGCGGATCCTGGGTTTGAGCGGCGCAATCCCCAGTCTGGGCCCACTTGGGAGGCAGCTGATCGATGTTTCTCTCTCTCTTCCATTCTCTCTAAAGCAAGCGGAAAAAAAATACTCTTGGGTGAGGATAAAATAAATAAACAAACATGTAATGGGTTTATTATTTTTTTAATGAATAAATATTTTGAAGATTTTCCGTTTTAATCACTGGAATGGTAAGTTGATAGATATAACCCACATAAACAAGTGTTTTTGGAATCCTTGGTAATCTTGAAGTAGAAAGGGGTCTAAGACCATAAGCTTTGAGAACTGCTGACCTAAGTTATCCATTGTTTTCTTGGGAAGCCCAATCTCAGATGAACTTGGAGGGGAATTGGCAGAAGATTGGTGGCTTTAGTTTATGTTTATTATACTATAATTATCTATTTTTTGTCTATCTTTTATACTATAATTATCTATTTTTTAGAATTTTAAATCGTCTCATTTTGGGGTGGTTTTTCATTTTTGTATTTAGGGAAATACCAGGTGGGCAATCAGATCTAAAATGGAGTGAGATTCCAAGGTCGGAATCTAAGAGGGCAGCTGGGGATGGGGAAGATGGTGGCTTTCCTCACTAACCCCGGGAAGGAGCAGCCTTTACCAGGAAGCACTGACACTGAAGCCTGGGGTGGGGGGCGGGGGCGGTTGAAGAAAGGGAGCTTAGCAGGGCATATGCCAAGAGGCTGAGGATGTCTACCCTGCCAATGGCCCTGCTGCTCACAAACACCAGCCGGGCTTGTCCTGTAGACCCTGGTGAGCACCTTCCACCACCCTAGCACTCACTGGCTCCTCACCTACTCTGAGCTCTTGGCTCTGACACTGTGGTCTTGGCTCTGCCCTTGGCCCTCCGGCTTCTGTTTGTACTGGAACCCAGGCCTTTCCCAGCAGGCTGTGACGGGCTGCCCCAGCTCTCAGTCTTGTGTGATGCCTTTGGCACGATTCCCTGTTCCAGCTCCAGCTCCATGGACTTGGACACGGGCCACTTGGCCAGTACTCTGGCCAGGCCAGCCTTGACCCCAAGGGAGGCTGTGGAGGATTTCAGCAAAGATATTAGGACAGAGCAGCCTGTTTACAGAAGGTCCTCTGTGGAGATTGGCACCTGAACTGAGTTGTCACCTGTGCTGGATGCAGGGCAATGCCAGGGAGTGAGTTCCATGCAGCTGGAGTTCTGCATTGCAAAGCGTTCTACATAATGAAATATTCTCATTTTAAATCTTAATTATTATTCTTTCAGTGAAATAGTATGTTAAAAATAATTATTTACTCTTCTTTGCTAACTTCCTTCTATGTGCCAGGTGAAGGGATTCATTCATTTTACGATTGTTTATTGAACACAAACTACAAACCAGGCATTGTTCAAGAAGCAGTGAACAAAGCAGGCAAAAAAAAAAAAAAGAATACTTGTCTTCATGGAGCTGGCCTTTTAGCCTAAGAGGAGGCCAATGACAAACTAACAAACGAAGTTTATAGTGGGTCAGATGGTTCTAAGTACTGTGGATAAAAATCAAGATGGTAAATTGGAGAGATGAAGAAAAATTGTCTCTGTTTACAGATGACATGATCTTATGTGTAGAAAACCCTAATGATTCCAGCAAATTCAGTGAAGTTGCAGGGTGTAAAATCAACCACTACTGATCATTAAAATGAATGTAAAATAATATACTTCCCATGGACAGAAAAGGAAGCTTATATCATGTGGTGATGTTAGTGTAATATGTTCATCATCACATGCTGTCAATATTGATGTTAGTGGCTATAGTAATAGTCAGAAAACTTTCCAAAGCAGCTAGGAATTTGGTAGGAAGAGGTAGGAAATTTAAGGTAAGAACTGGGAAATCCTAGACTGTCAGAATACTATACTGACACCTTGTATCACTGTCACCTTGTATCACTCCTCACTGGGCTTTCCTGGAGTCCTCGGGGCCCTGGGAGAGTAGAAGCATAACAGCGACACGTGGCCTTTACAGCAGAGTCCTCCCAGCGCTCTGCTCAGGCACCAGACTTTGAGAGAAACATTGGTTGGTTGCCTTCCATACCCTGACTGGGGACCAAAATCCACAACTCAGCCATGTGCCCTGACCCAGAATCAAACTGGTAACTTTTTGGTTTGCTGGCTGATGCCCGCCTGAACCACATTGCTCAAAGCCATTTCAGAGTTTTCACAGTGGTAGGTAGAGGTGAGGGTGGGGGAGGGGAAGAAGGGAAGTACAGCATGATGTTATTTTAAAAATATTATAGTGCCTTCATCAAAATCTACCAGTTCACTTAAAAAGCCCATGGAAATACAAAAAACATACCCTACAATTGTCAAAGCAATTATGGAAAAGGACACATTTGGAGGACTCTCTGTCCTTGATTTCAAGACTTATCACAAAGCACTCAAGATTCTGTGGTATTGGCACAGGACAGACAAACAGATGGATGGGACAGCTGGAGAGTCCTGAAATGAACCCACACACCATCAGTGGATTTTGGGGCAATGTTGCCAAGGCAGTTGATGGGAAAAGAAAAGTCTTTTCAATAAATGGTGTCTGAACAACTAGATAAATATAGAAAAATTTAACCTTGGTCCCTGCCTCATACTACACACAGAAGTAAGTTGAGATATTTCTTATACCTTCCCATAAATTCTAAAATTACAAGCTTTGGAGGAAAATAAGGGAGAATATCTTTCTGACTTTAAGATAAGCAGAGGTTTCTTTGAGAGGACTCCCAAAGAGCTAAACATGTGAATGAACAAACTGATAAATTGGTCTTTATCAAAATTGAAAACTCTTGTTCATCGAAAGACATTATTAAGAGAAAAAAAGGCAGTCCAAAAAGCAGGAAGAATACCTGCAATGCAGTATATGTCACAAAAATTCCTGTCCATATACAAGGGATTTGTATCCAGAATATATAAAGAATTCCTAGAGCTCAGTGATAAAAAGGCAATGCAGTTTTTAAAAATGGGCAAAAGACTTGAACAGGTGCTTTATAAAAGTATAGAAATGGTCAACAAACATAAAAATGTGGTCAGCATCTTGAGTCTTCAGAGAAATGCATATTTAAACCATAATGAGGTGACATTGCACTCCTGCTACGATAGCTAAAAATAGAAAAGACTGACATGCTGACGGAGATGGGGAGAAGCTGGGACTCTCATAGATTGTTGATAGCAGAGTAAATGGTACAACCATTTTGAAAAACTGTTAGGCAGAAACCTATGCTTTAACCCAGAAATTGCATTCCTGGGGATTTGCAGAAGAGAAATGGAAACATATGTCCACAAAAGACTGGTCCATGAATGTTTACATCAGCTTTATTCATAATAAGAACAAACTGGAAACAACCCAAACGTTCATCAGTAAAAGATTGGACAAATTGTGGACTGTTCCTCAATGGCAAATGACTCAGTCATAAAAAAAGAAGGAACTGCTAATTAACAAAGCAGCATGGATGACTTATTTGCATTAAAGGATGCAGATGGAAAAGAGTACGTCCTGTACAATTCCCTTTATGTAAGTTCAGGAACTGGCAAAGCTAATGATGATGATGAAGAGAAGAGCTGGCCTGTGGTTCCCTGTGGACTCTCTGAAAAGGGGCCTGAGGACACTTTCTGGAGATGATGGGAACATTCTATAATCTTAACTGACATTATGGTTACACAGGTAGTTAATTGACCAGAACACGGGCACTTAAGCTCTGTGCATTTCACTGTATGTAAATTTTACCTTCATAATAATAATAAAAATACTGTAACTGCTGTTGAGGGCAGAGGGCAGCAAGGAGGCCAGCAGGGAGACTGTTATGATAGCCCAGGCACGAGGTGCTGGTGGGAGGTGCAAGAAGGGGCCAGCCTTGGGGTCTGTTTTGGAGGGAGGTTTAGGACTGGTTGAGCCAGAGGCAAGAGTCTGGTTAAACCAGGATAAGTGAGTCCATGAAGCTCATTGATTTATTTTATTTGTACATTTTACTCTGACCCTTTCTCTTTCTAAAATAATTTGAGGCTCATTATAACAAAGGGCTTGTATTTAATAGGACTGAGAAGACATGTAACTAAAATAGAAAATTGAAACCAGAAGTCAGAAGCAGCAAATGTCTGTTTGGGGACTGATATAAGAAAGCTAAGTTCAGGAATCTCTGCCCTGTTTCTCTGGCTGGCACCTAACTGGGGCTGCTGATGGGTCGCGAGGAGGCAGTGAGGGTCTTTTAACATCAGAGGAAAGACAGCTCAAATTATAGACCATGCAGTGCTAAATCAAGTTGACTTTAGTGGAAGAAAAGTAAATCTGCCTTTCAGAGACTCTCTAGACTTATAAAACTAAAAATATACATTTTGGTAGAATTTGATTTGTGACAGAATGTTATATGTCATAAAGGTCTGGTACATCGAGTGCTCTGCAAAGAAATGAGGGCTGTTTTCGGGGAAACTACCTTTCTTCTGTTTGAGACTGAATTTAAGCAGAAATGTAGATAGTATGGGTATAATTTAGGATAAAATCCAAGCCTGAGTATATTCCCTATACATTTATGGAACCATTATCATTTAAATGTACTACAAACTAACATTCTGATGTGGGCATTGAGCTTGGTTCGAATGTGTCAAGTCTACGTGAAGGCAGCTATTGACATAGTAGAAAACTGCAAGTGTATGCTGAAACGTGTCGTTTACTGATTGATCATCATCAGTGTAGACAATTCATGATGTTGCCAGTTGAATGAAAGGGGAGCCTTGTCAGTGTTAGACTGTCTTTAAGAACAACGAACAGATCAGAAATGATTGAAGAAAGGGGAGGATCTAATTGTGGGGAAGATGTTAAAAATATGTGCCAGTAGGGCAGTCAGTCAGATGAAGCCTAGTCTCAGTTCTGGAACTGTTGCTTGACTTCTGGAAATGGACCAAGCTAAGTGAGTGCTTAAATCAACAACAGAGGATTAGTGGCAAACGCCTGCTGGCATTGTGCATCGAGTCTAATAGCAAAGATCACTGTCTCGTGCAGAGACTGGGGGAAGGAAAGTAAATGTCAGAAGCAATTTATATGCCCCAAGATGGCTAAATTCAGGGTTGATTCTTCAGCAAATGTGATTGCAATTTATTTCAAACTGGTGGGTAACATGACTCCAGATGGATACCACTAATGACAAGGTTGTAATCCTCCATCAACAGTATAAATGGAGAGAATGAAATATGAAGAAAACTATGAACAGTTGGAAACTTTGAGGGGTTTGTTTACTCCTAGTGGTTTAGCTTTGGCTATAGCTGAGTGGTGCTGTAAGGTGAGAGAGGGCTTGCCACCATGTGGGTGGGATGACACTCAGGAAGCTCACCTGGTCCCAAGGATGTGTTGATGTCAGGGGCTCACTGGAGCACAATGTGGGGGTTGACCAGGGATAGGCTGGGCCCCCAGAGTCCCAGGTTTTTTCCAGCTTAACAATGAGGGGCAGCAAGGCGCAGGGGCCAGACTTCCGTGAAGAATCTGAGGATCTGGTTTCTGGCCCTTGTTGTGCCATTTACTGGGTGACTCTGGTTGGACACGTCTTTTGATCTCCCTGAGCCCAGACATTTCCATCCGTTGCCTGGAGTCAGTGCTTCCTGTCCTGCTCAGCCTTTGTAGAGGGTTGTTGTTAGTGTCTGGGGGACAGAAGACACACGGACCCTTTGAAAAAGCCTTCAGATATTAATATCTTTACAGTTGTTTTTTATTATTTGCTGGTAACTAACTCCAGGGGGAGCCGGAGCTGGAGCTGGAGCCACGCAGTCGTTCGTACTTGAGCCTGGAGATATTTTAGGAAATAATCAATACAAGATGCACTGGGTTGGAGCCATGATAAGAGTCATAAATCTTGACAGTGTGCTGTTCGATAAAATTAAGACTTGAGAGAAACATGTAAAAACCTACAGGAGGAGAAAACAAAGTGCAGTTGGGGAGAGAACTTAAGCCCATGTGGAGACAGACCATCTGAGGAAGGCTGGCTCATCCTGCTGCTGGTAGGGCAGATCACACATGGGCGCACATGCTCATGCGCACACACCACAGTGTGCACGTGTGTGTAATGCATACAACCCTGGACACAGGCATGTGTGCACATATCACACGTATACCACACACATGTGTATGCACATGTGCACACAGCCAACAGACACTGCCTTGTTAGCTGGGTCTCAGGAGAGACTGGTGTGTAAGGAAGACTAGCGTTCATTTTAACAATGGGCAGGGGGCCCCCATCTTCTAAGGAAATGCCCCCTGCCTCTGATATTTTAAGGTGAACCAGTGACAGTGGTTTGTCCCGTCTCTCTTCTCGCTGGTTGAGAAGCGTGTGCTCATATTGCTGTGGGATTTGCGGCTGTTGTGTGCAGTGAGCGAGATGAGGGGAAGGAAGGGGGGTTTAATGACTGAAGCCTGAGATGCTCTAGGTTAGAAAGGAAAAAATACTGAATTCTATTGAAGAATATTGCTCTTGCTGTGTCTTCAAACCTTCCAGTCTTCTGACTTTGTCAAGACTGTCCCCTGGACTTGAGCCAGGCTTGTCCTGCTGGTCGGAGGTCAGTGCAGAGAGGCTGCAGGCAGGCCCATGTGGGTGTTGGGCTTGGGGGCGCCAGGAGCAAACCTGGTTAAGGCAACTCGAGGCCCAAGGGGGAATCTGTTAGGAGTCTGGCCTGCGTGCAGACACAGTTGACTTTCTGTTGTGTAAGAAAATTGTCTTTAAGCACTTCATATGTGGTCAGAGACTAGATGGTCTCATAAAAAAGGATGAACAAGCCCTGGCTGGTGCAGCTCAGTTGGTTGGAGCATCGTCCAACCAACCTAGGTCAGGGTGCATACAGGAGGCAACTGATCAATGTTTCTCTGTCACATCAATATTTCTCTCTTCTCCCTTTCTGTTTCTCTAAAAGCAGTGAAAAAATATCCTTGGATGAGGATTAAAAAAAAGGATGGAAACATTTATTTACCGTATTTTTGGACTATAAGACGCACCTAGGTTTTAGAGAAAAATAGGAAAAAAATTTTTGAAGCAAAAAAATGTGGTAAAATATTTAATAACATAAATAACATAATATTTCACCAGTATAAATGTAAACAGAACTCAACAGCAGCATTAGCAACCATTATTACTGACTGTCAGCTGTAAGTACGGAAACTCCCCTAATCATCAGGGAACCCCCAGAACCCCTTGTCACTACTGTCCACATTTATGAAGTTCAGTTCCTCGGAATCACTAGTGTCACTGTCTTCACTCTGTTCATAGAGGGTGTCATCTTCAGAGCTGTCTAAGGCATTGCTGATGCCACATTTTTGAAGGACCTCGCAGTGGTTTCATCCTTAACTGATGCCATGAGGGTTTCGCCCACTCACAAACTTGGGCAGTAGTGGGCCTCTTCATTCATCCAGTTGGTGTCAGGTCATCATCTCCAGCAGCCATCCATTTGCTCCACTCTTCTCTCATGAAAACTTTAAATGGCTTGTTGATGGGAATGCCCAAAGGTTGCAGCTGGCTGGTAAGGCCCCCAGGAATTACGGCTAGATGGGTTTTCTCTTCTTTAAATCTCTTTTTTGTGGCTTCAGTGATATGTGCCCTAAACTGGTCAAGCACTAACAGAGCAGGTTTTTTCAGAAGCCTTCCTGGACATTTGGACCACACTTTTTCTATCCATATCTTCATGCCATTTCTGTCCTTCCATCCTTTGTCATGAGCATGAACAATAGTTCCTCTTGGGATTGCCTCTTTTGGCTTGTTTTTTTTTCTCCTGAAAATCAGCATTGGTGGCAGTTTGGTGCCATCTGCACAGCAGGTCAACACTACTGTGTAATGGGTTTTATCCTGCCCTGAGGTTTTTGCGATTATGGTTTTGGCACCTTTCACATCAAGAGTCTTGTTTGATGGAACATCAAAGGTTAATGGGACTTCATCCGTGTTCCCAATCTGGCTTATTTCAAATCCATTTTCTTTCTTGCATCCAGTACAAATTTGTGAAAAGGCACAATCTTGGATTCATATTCTGTAGGCATTCTTTGTGCAGTCCTAGTTTTGGTGCTCGTAGCAAGGTCACATCTCTTCATAAATCTGGGGCACCATGACGGCGATCCAGTGAGTCCTTAATGCCTTTCTCTGCAGCAAGACGTTTAGCTTCATATACGATTATTTTTGTTGATACTGAAAAGCCATTGTCCCTGTGACATGTGATCCACTCTTTCATATCCACTTCTAACTGTGGCTATTTTGTAGCATGCCCTTGAAAACATTGTTTGGTTTTGTCCATTTTTTGCAGTTGATCCTCCTGTTTCCTCCATTCTCATGTCATTTTTTTTGGTTGGAGGTGGCCCAAAGTGTCTCTCTGCTGCTCTGTTCTCATGTTCTTTGGCATACTTCACTGCCTCCAGTTTAAAAGGGATTTTATATGAAATACTTTTCTGCTTTGACAACTTTCCACAATTACGGTAGATTCAGCAGGAGACTACGGCATGCTATCATACCTTTCTACTACAAAATACAGTAATAACAGAACTATCAGCACAGTGTCCTTCATAGTTATGGGGGCACTGTAGCTGAGAACATCAGTGGAAGATGCACTGTTATGGGGGGATCTGCTGCTAGAGGGCCACAGGTTGTGCAACACTCTTGTATGGGAACAGCAGTTTTGCACAACCTGTGTGGCTCTGCAGCTGTTGCCAAAGTATGGCTCCCATCATCCCAACCTGTCCAAGCATGATGGGACTTGCAGTTTTGCAACAGCTGCAGGGCCACACTGACAGGTGACCCTGCAGTGGAATTTGCCTATGTTAATGTTAATGGGGGACACATTAGTCACGTGATGGAGGCACCTACGCGTGCCGCAGGCTTTCTTCTAACATGCCTGCACTGCCTGTATCCTCCTCCCTAGCACTATAGTATACCACAGTGGGGACTCCGCTCCTACCTCCCTTGCTTTGCACTGCTGGGACACCCGCTCCTCCCAGCCCATGGCCTCAGCATCACCCCGTTCCTGCCACCCTGCTGGCTTCCTGTAGTGGCAACCCTGCTCCTGCCTCCTGTGACCCCTGTCCACGCCCATTCCCCCCTGCCCCCCGCCACAGCAAGCCAGGTAAGCTACATTCAGACTATAAGATGCATCCCCCTTTTCCTCCCAAATTTGCCAGGGTGGGGGGAGGGTGTCTTATAGTCCGAATAATATAGTATGTAGGATAATGGGATTAATTTTCATTTAAAAACTGCTCTGTGTTGCATTTTTATTATAAAAATAAATGTTTATTATAAAAAAATGTTAATTCAGAAGGTCATAACTGTGAAGAAACCTTGACATTGGTCTGTCCTGTTTTCAGGCAGAGAAATAGAATTTGGTCAGTCAAATCCTTGTCATAGGAGAAGTCCAATGCACAGCAGATGTAGCCACAGTGGTAAAGGTGAAAGGGACTGGGCACCTGCCCTTTGTGAACTGACACTTAGTTTTGGATGACAAGGAGTAAGATCAGAATCCTGCAGGTATGAGTCTATTTATGGGAACAGATGTTTGTAAAAGGGTACTGCTTACAACCCATCTCCCAACCTTCTCTTTAATCGGTACATTCAATCCTGTATTTGTGTTGTCTTTTCTTTTTTTTAGTTTTATTGTATGATGTCAATCAATTTTTTTATTTGTTCAGTTTTATAAAAACAGTATTATAATCATTTGTGATTTACATTGTTCACTTAAATATTATCACGAATGGATCCATATGGCCGTTCGCCACTGCATTTATATTTCTCTTTTTAAATATTTTTACTTTAGAGTGACAATGCTCACGGGAAGCTATGAAAGCAGTGCAGAGTCAGGAGAACTCTTCTCGCAGTTTTCTTCAGTGGCGACACCGTGCATAGCTGCGTGCAGTATAAA
Source organism: Anoura caudifer (assembly GCA_004027475.1). Taxonomy (NCBI): domain Eukaryota; kingdom Metazoa; phylum Chordata; class Mammalia; order Chiroptera; family Phyllostomidae; genus Anoura; species Anoura caudifer. Next base: position 47,541 of record PVKU01003272.1, read on the forward strand.
ACCAGGGCATCAACTCACACAGTGTTACCTGGACTGCTGATCTTAATCAGATTTCACAGCTTTTACGCTCACTCAGTTGTTTGTGTGTCTGTGTGTGCGGCTCTGTGCAGTGTGGTCCCATATATAGATTCACGCAGCCTCTACCACAACCAGGATATAGAACGGTTTCACCATCACCGAAATGCACAGTGCAACCCATTTGCCATTGCCTGCAGCCCCCACCACCCCTGCTTTTTTGGCATCCACTGATCTGTTCTCTGTCTTCATAATTTTGCCATTTTGAGAATGCCATACAATGGGCGTTTGCTCGCTTTTGACTGCTGTGTGGTATTCCTTTGTGTGGACATGCCCTGCACTGGGGAGTCTGAGACTTCTTCATTTTGGCAACCGCATGGGTTTAAAATGGCACTGCCCTGTGGGGCTTGCTTTGCATGTTCCAGCTCAGCAAAGGTGGCGAGCAGGGCAGCTCGAAGTGCGTGACTGCTGTGGCCCCTCACGGTGCCCTGAGTCCCCCAGCAGAGGGTCGTTTGTGTGGCCCTCCATATGCCCTCCCTTCCTTGTGGACACCCCTATGCCTCAGAATTAGTTCCTGCATCCAAGCCTCCAGTCTGCTGTTCCCATAGGGGACAATCATAACTAGGCCATGAAGAGAGAGTGATCAGACAAGGATCACTGGTGAGGCCAAGGTGGCAATTATTTCTGTTCTGCAGTGTAGTCATTTAAAAATGTACGGAAATTAAAAACAAAGAAAGCCATGATTGCCAACTGTGGTGAGGGCGCCCACCACGAGGTCCATTGGGGGAGACTGGCTTCCATGTGACTTGAGCCAGTCAGGGCCTCTTCCCTTCTGGGTGCATCGGCTGTGGCTCCAGAGAGAAGAAATTCAGCTGAGATGCAACAAATAGTCCTCCTCTCGGAAATACTTGTGGACCCTGGGCTACACTCAGGATCCATCTTGCCTCTCCACCTGCCTTCTCTTCAGTCACATCTGGTGGAGTGTGACCTGGGAAATTTCCACAGTGTCCCTGAATTGTGGGTGGGGCCCTCTTCTCCAAATCTCCAGGGTTTGGCATTGAGCCCGGTGCATTGAGTCTTGTAGGGAAGGTTTGGCTGAATGCGGGGGAGGCCGCCTGTGGTCCAAGCAGACTTAAAAGATATTCTGACCAGTTGCAATGTGTGCACATTATTTAGATCCTGGTTCAAACAACAAACTATAAAGAAAAATTACACGTGAGTCGGGGAAATTTGTACATTGATTACTTGGCAATATTAAAAGAATTATTGTGTTTTTATTTTTATTTTTAAAAAGATTTTGTTTATTTTTAGAGAAGAGAAGGGAGAGAGGGAGAGAAACATCAATGTGGGGTTGCCTCTTGCACACCCCCTGCTGGGGACCTGGCCCACAACCCAGGCATGTGCTCTAGACTGGGAATCAAACTGGTGACCCTTTGGTTAGTAGGCTGGCACTCAATCCACTGAGCCACACCAGCCAGGGCAGAATTATTGTGTTTTTAGGTGGTATAATGGTTTTAGAGTTTATGAAGGACCAAAGTCTTGGCTGTTGACCCTCACCAAATCCTTGCAGCAACTTCATGGACTGCTGTTAGATGTCAGGCAGCCCGGGTTTGAACCTTAGCCCTGCCCATTTCCTCCAGTGCAGCCTTTCCTGGTCACATCCCTCTCCTGAACCTCAGAGTCCTCATCTGTCAGGTGGGGTGATGATGTTTTCCAGGTTGTCATGAGAACCAGTGACCTCATGCGTATGGAGCTCAGTGCCTGGAAGGTGTGGGTGCTCATTCATGGGGTGGTCACCATTCACTTTGTTGTCAGACGGGGGATGGAGGCTCCTGTGTCATTCCTCTGAGGTCCTGTAGCAGTGGGTGTCTGAATGGCCGTCTGACCCAGCCTGCCTCATCCTGGCGGAGTGCCTGCCTGTGTGCCTATCTGTTTGCAGCAGCACCTCCTGCATCCCCTTCCTGCTGCTTGGTCCCGTTTCTTCCATTCTAGGCACGCAGCTGGACCCTGAGCAGACAGGCAAAATGAACATTCAAAACAGTCACTGGATGGAGTGAACCGGGTGGCTTTGTGGATGCAGGAATGACACTCTGTTCCGTTGGAGTGGCCTCTCGAGAGAAAGAACCTTGAGTCATGGCTGCAAAGAAGACCTGGTGCCTGACAGGCAAGGAAGGGAGGCCACATAAGCCTTGCAACTGCTCCATGAGCTTTACAGATGCTCCTTGAATGGGGTTTGAGCAGCAGGGCCAGCTGTCATTCAGTCATTGACTGTTGGCGACAGTGGCCTGTATTGTCTTTGTTTCCAGTGTGGAGTAATTTGTTGGCTATTTGGCGGTGCAGTCAGGAATCCTGGAAGCCCAGAACATGTAGCTAAGTGGCTTCAATCACTCCAGGTAGAGTGTGTACCTCGAATGATGTCTTCTTTTATGGAGAGCCGTACAGATTCACAGTAGCTGAGGGGAACGTGTGCGTGTGCAGAAAAAAATATGAACTGGAGAACTGGTGTCAGCCAGAGTTTTGTTTGGAATGAGAATTTCACACTCTTTTTTGGATTGTGTTAACCCTGTCATATCGTTAACATCACATTAGCTGTCACCTCTCTCTTTCTTATGCATATTCTTAATGGTTGGACAGGTCTGTAGTTAGAACAGCCACCTGCCCAGCAAACCCCCTTCTAATGTCTGGTAAACCCCAGGAGCAGAAATACTCCGGGACGTTGGCAATGACCGAGAGGGGCCATGGGAGCAATGTGAGAGGGACCCAGACCGAAGCCACTTTTGACCTGTCTGCACAGGTGGGGGTTCTCTCCATTGTTTCTCGGTTCCAGGCCGAGGACAGCGGCACAGAACCAGGTTCTCCCTCTGACCGAGTCCAGCCCCATGCTCTCTGCGTGTGCCCTCTGGCACGAGACCCTCCAACTCACAATGGGTTTAATACCAGTCAGCACCTACATAGCACCCAGCATGTGGTGGGCACCGCTCTGAGCACCGTACATGCAGCTAAGTAATGCCTGAGACAGCTCTGCGAGAGCAGTGCCGAGGCCGTGTCGGGGTCCTCCCTCACACTAGTGGGTGAATGACTGGAAGAGGTGTCGTCGTTGGCACTCTCCATCAGTTGCACCGTGTGGCAGGAGGGCGCTCTCTGTGCTGGCTCTTCCTTACTGGGAGTGGGGGTCCTCTGCACTGGCATGGTGCCATTTTCTTCCCCACAACCTGCAGGAAAACTCATGTGACAACTGAAGCAAACATTTTACGAATCAATCTTACTTTTCCTATCTTTACTACGTGATGAACTCCAAGAGTTTTCCTTCCCTTCTTGTTAATTAAAAAATGTTTCTCGAGCCCTAACCAGTGTGGCTCAGTGCATTGGGCATTGTCCCACAAAGTAAAAGGTTGCTGGTTTGATTCACAGTCAGGGCACTTGCCTGGGTTGCAGATTCAGTGCCTGGTCTGGGTGTCTGCAAGAGGCAACCAATTGATCTTTCCCTCTCTTTCTCCCTCCCTTCCTATCTCTCTAAAAATAAAGGAAAAAAACCTAAAAAAACCCCGCACAGTGTTTCTTGAGACCCTCTCAGTGGATCTGTTTCCAGTGTGGGTCACACTGGCGTGTGAAACTGCTCTGCAAAGCCCTCCCCCATCCTCGAGCTCCTACTCCCCCTGAATAAAGAGAGCAAACGTTTGCTTATTTCACTATCCTTTGTGGTTTCCCATTTGATATTGGGTATCCATAAGAACTGCGGAGGAATAAATACACTTTGAAGTTCTAGAAATGCATTTGTGTGCATGTAAATGTGCAAGCATGTGCCAGAGTGTGGGTGTGGCCTGTGCACCTGTGTGTGGTTAGCGTTCTGGTCTTCACATTTGCTGAGTTTGCCATTTGGAGTCTGAGTCTTCATTGGTGGGTCTTCCTGACCCACATGCGCTGGGTGTCAGTGTTTAGGATGACGTGTTTAGGTGAGGGTTGTGTTGGGGGTGCCCTGCCTTTCCTCTTGCCCTGCTGCTGATGGTGTCCAAGGTCATGATAGTAACAAGAGGACTGCCATTTAGTGACCGCTCTCCATGTGCTGGACTCCGTGTTAGGCCCCCGTGCAGTGTTCCACATCCCCTCGAGACAGCCCCACAAAGTGTCAGCGAGCTGCTTCTGTTCATTGGGCATGTGTGTGCTGGGCACCAGAGTTAGCCCGCTCCATGTCATGTTAACTTTCTGTAATCTTGTAGGGAGGTATTATTGCCCCAGTGTGACAGATGGAGAAACTGAGGCTCACAGAGGCAGAGAAACTGACTATGGCTGTGCAGTTCACGAGCGAGTCTCAGGTTCTAGTGTGACTGTCTGTAACAGTTTAGCTTTCCTGCGGTGGTGGGTGCTGACCAAGCATGTTTTGGGTTTGGGTTTTGGGTAGCCAGTTTTTCCTCCCCCTAAACCATGGTATTGAGGTCACCTTGCTGTCATTAAAGGGAAAAAACCCTCACCTAGAGTTTTTATTTGTTTCATACTGCAGTTATTTTTTCCACAAAAATCACTTCCCCGTGCTGGTCCCATTTTCCCTAGATGGCATGAATGACTCAGCTCCCTGGCGTGCTGTGGGAGCTCCTTCTGTCAGTGGGGGAGCTGTGGAAGTGAAGCACAGTGATGAGGGGACCTGGAGAGCTCCGTGCCTCCTGAGGTGACATAGAGGGTATGGATCTCTGCTGCGTTGGTTGCTGGTTCCTCTCACTTCCCTTTAAACCGTGAGAGCGAATCAAGTGAGGCTTCGCTCCCTCAAGGACCGTTTAGGTCTCTCGCAGCTTTTGGTTATTCCTTTGCCTGTGTTCGTTGTTTTATTTTTGGAGGAGGGGTGTTAGGTGGTGGTATGAATATTTAAGAGGTAAGAGAGAGTTTTATTTTTATATTTTATGCTAAATATAAAAAATAAATGAGGCTGAAATCTCTCAGGAGAAAGGCATCTTAATTTTTGGAGCCTATAGCGGTGGCCAGTGTGCGGGCCCTCAGCAAAGGCTCGGACCGGGAACTGACACACATGCTGTGCAGTATGTAGATACAGCTACAACGCCAGCGTCTTGGCTGATGCAAACTTTCCAAAGCAAGTGTTTTTGCCAGAAGTGACAAACCTCCTATCTCAGAGCGTATCAGATGTTTATGGGGACTGGTGGCCTCCTGTCTTCTTTCCCACCCCACCAGATCTTTCCTGCTAGGCCAGTGGTTTTCTGCTACTCCCTTTTCTTCCCTTGAGGTGCAATCTTCCCCTTACTGCATGGCCTGTTGTTGGTTTTTGTTTGTTGTTTGTTTGTTTGTTTGTTTGTACTGCATCAGCCTCAAACAGTTCCTTTCTTTGAGGAGTCCTGGCTGGCCCACCAAGACCCCGGCAGCCTCTGGAGACTTAAGAGGATTCAGCCATGTCTGTTTATGTCTCTGAAAAGTCCTTGCACACGTGAAAACCTTCCCTGTGCAAACATATGTCAGCACAGGTTTTCTTAGGCTTCAAGACTGTATTTCTTGGCCAGAAGGAAAGTGGAATCTATGTACTTTAAAATCTGAAACCTGAGATAATCTTTCCATGATCAATAGCTCGTTGGTTTAGTTCAGTCACATCTTCAATATTGTCAGCTCCAGTTAAGTGGTGCATTTTCCCTGGATGCCCCTCCCTGTCCGGGGCACCTATTCAGAGCTGGCAGCTACGGTCCGCCTGTCCTAGATGAGAAGGTTCAGAGTAACCCCGGTGGTGAACCAAATTAGGGAGATCCAGCAGATAAAGGGGGGCTTTCCACTGTGACCCTGTACTGCTGGCTTCCAGCAAGTAAGGAAAAGAACAAGTTCTGAGCAGAGACTTAAAACAAAACTCTGCATTTTCTTTCTGCTTCTCCCTGACCAGTGTTATTTTCAGAGTGTTTTGAGCTGGAATCCTTGATCTGTTATAGAGACAACCTGCGTGACGCACTCTAAGATTCTTTTTCTTAAAAGATAGAGAATCATTCACAAATGGTTCTAAGGGCTTGTATGTATGAACCTTTTCTTATCTTATTTATCAGTTAGGTAAATGGAGAGGCAGGTCCTGAAACAGCCATCCAAAGCCTTAACTGAGTTTTTTTTTTTTTTTTTTTAATAAAACCCCAAATTGTATGGGATGAGAGACTAAGCAGTGGTGGGCACAGGTCAAGATTGCTGGTTAGTTTTGCTGGCGCTGAGCATTCTCTTTTGGCCTTTGGTTAGTTGGTTGCTGTTTGAATGACAGATCCTGCCTGTGGAGGTGGGGGTATTCATGGCCCCGTGACAACGGCAGGCATGAGGAACAAGCAGTTTGTCTCGAAGGAGCGATGCCTGGGAGACAAAGGTAAACACATAGACGTGGACTCATTCAGCACAGGCCCAGGTCATTGGATGTCCATCCTGTCGGTGAGCCTCATAGGTGGGCTGCTTGGGGAGGAGGGGTGTGTGGAGAGTAAACACATATTACAGGGCTCTTAGTGGCTTGGGTGTTGGATTATTTAAAAGTCAATGCCTCAGTGTGGAGGAGTCTAGGGAGAAAGATGTTGGTAATAGAAGAGAGCCATGAGACCCTGAAGCCAGGTAGTCTCAGTGATAGCACATGTGCCAGCCCAGCATGATAACGGAGAGACCAGGAAGGAGGGACGGACACCTTTATCCAATGAAAAGTGGCAACTCACTTTCCTGATTGGAAGATTCTTTGAAAAAGTGCTTTAAGTTCTAGTCATTTTCACAGGGGAGGTGGAAGTGAGCTGTATGAACTGAGGTGATGGTACAGTGGCCTTGACCTCACAAGGCTGAGCCACATGACTTTGGTTGTCTCCTCCTTTGCTGTGAAGTCACCTGAGTGTGTGCACTTCACGATGCTGGTCTGTTTCACGGTTGTCCATGCACCGAGCTGAGGTGTTGAAATGGGCTTTGAGAGAGGATGCTGTCGTTTTGCTGTTTCTATAGGAGTGTGTGATCCACACACCGTGTGAAGACACTGAGAAGATGTACACTGGAAATGCCATGTATGGACATTGTGCTGCGGTCTTCACCCAGCTCATTGTACGTGGAAGGTCTCAAGGTTGGTCACCGCTGAAAACGAGAGCAGTTCTCTTCACTCTCGCTGCTCTCCAGTGAGCACTTCACCCAGAAAACCCACTCATGGGGCTGTGTTTATCTTATAAAGGACTCAGCACTGCCTTTACCCCTAAATATATGTGATGATAAAATTTATCAGACATTTAGATATTATACCCTCTTATCTGCAGTGCACGTAGAACTGAATGGATTTTGGGATTGACATAACTGCATCTTATTCCAGGAAGTCGTAAGGCTTTACTCCTATCTTTAGAAGCAGAATTTAGTCACTATCTCTTTGCCTCCCTTAGGGCCCCACTGCTTCATCGCTCCTGTCTGTGGTGAAAACGGAAGCTTGTACCCAGGAGTGACTGTGGTTGATATGATGTACCAAGAAGGTGAGTCCCCAGGAGACTCCATCCTGGCCTCATTTGCACCTCCTGCCTGCTCCCACCCACCTAAGGAGAGTCCAGCCCAGTTCTCGAAAACAGGGAAGCAGAGAAGACTCTGACTTTGAGGCCTGATTAGAGTCTTTTCTGTACAGTTGTTAGAGAAAGTTGGAGAATGCCACTTAGAAGCATGCATGGGTCTCGTTTCCTCCCAGCCTCCCAGGTTCCCTAGTAATGAGGCAGCTCTGAGCTGGGTTGTGTCATCCCCTCTGTCCTTGGACTTGTGGACTCTCAAAGGGCAGGTTGAGGCACTCTTTTTCTTGCCCCACGAGGCCCTTGATAAGTCTTAAGCTTGACTTGGTGGACTAGTTTGGGAGGCCACAGGTCTGAGATGGAGGTGTTAGCAGGGTTGGTTCCTTCTGAGGCTGTGAGGAAGTGTCTGTTCCAGGCTACCATCTTTGGCTTATAGGTATCTGTCTGCCTTCATTGGTCTGTGTCCAAATTTCCCCTTTTCATAGGGGCACAAGTCACTTGGATTAGGGTCTACCCTAATAACCTCGTTTTAAGTTGATTGCCTTTGTGAAGATCCCATCTCCAAATAATGTCCCATTCACAGATATTGGGGGTTAGAACTCCAACATGTGATTTTGGGGGACATGCAATTCAACCCATAACACTCAGTGGAGGTGGGCCACGCCATGGGCTTCATTGGTCATCCCTAGCCAAGACCAAGCCAAGCCAAAAAACAGGTGGGGGGATAAGAAAAAAAAGAAAAGAAAGGGCAGGGGAAGAGAGTGGGGAAGAAGACAGTCCTCTGGTGGAAGGGTGGTCTTACCCTGGCCCCTTTAAGATTTTCCGCCACTGGGCACTGACCGCTGTGTGGCTATGGAAATAGGCTACAGGCATGTCTGGGAGTGCTTTACATGCATCTCCCAGGGGGACCGAGGCCCTCACCGGCCCCGCCTCCGGAAGGCACCTCCAGTGTCAGTGGTACTGAGAGCAGAGGGGAGGGCCCAGCTCTTGTGAAGTGGGGCCAGACGTTGAAACACCACCACCTCAGAAACCCTGCTTGTTGGTCTTGGGGGCTTCTAAATTCAGGTGTGTTCTTTCTTGTCAAGGGGCCATGTTCTAAATAGAGATATTTTCCCCCAGACTAAAGTTCCCCAGGGGTGAGATGAACCAGAAGTGGACCCCAGCTCTGACAACATCATGAGGAAATGGGTTGGCAGATTTCAGAAATCTCCCAGGGGACCAGGTTACCCACCTACCCACTGCCATCCTTGTGGCCGTCTTTCTTGTCTCTTAGGTATTTGCTTGACAAATTTACCCAGTGTATTGGGGCAGAGCATCTGGGGGGAAAGGAACTGGAGTTCTGCATGCCTGGGGGAGTGATGGCTGTCCTCCTCTCTGTGTTCAGTCTGACATTCTTTCTGTTGTCTAGAGCTCCCCCTTTCCTAGTCACAGCAACTGCTCAGGTAGCAGGTGTGTCCCCCAGAGAACCCACCTGGGCCCCAGGAAGGCACAGCAATTCAAGATAACAAGCAAAGAGCACCCCTACCTCCAGCCCAACTAAAGTGCGTTAACACTTCTGGAAAAGGGCTTTGCAGCTGAGTGGAGGCAGGCCTGGGAGTAGCAGAGACAATAGTTCTGATGCTAGCCTGGATTGGTCCCTGCATCTCCATGTCTATTCTGCTCTCTCTAGGTCTGCATGGTGTGGTTAATGGGATGTTAATATTTGACAAAGTTCGGGTACCAAGGGACCGCCTGCTGGATGAGTGAGTAGCTGCTCTTTAACTCAGATTCACTGTGTGTATGATCTCATTGCTCCCCAGCTGAGGCTGACTCTCCATCTCATGGGCTGCATGTCAAGGCTTTGTTCTCACAACCACTTCCGCAAGTTTGTTAACAACTAAGTGGAAAATGTTGATAAACAAATAGAAAAAAATTAAAATTATTCAAGATGCTATTACCCAGACATAGTGTGTGTTCCACTTTAATGTATAACTTTTTAGAATTTTCTCCAGGATGATATATCGAAAGAGAGAAATATCTTCAATTTTTACTGAATGAATTGCACTTATAAATTCTATAACAATTCTATTGTTTGTTGTGGGGGGCTCCACCCATAGGGCCCCACCTGGCCGCCATGGATGAGAATAAGTCTACCAAGACATGGTCTACTTGGGGAGGAGAGGTGGCCGATCTCTCAAAGGAGAAGGGCCAAGAGCCCCTTCCTCAATGGCTTTTATTAGGTTCATTTTACACAGGAATACAGGTAAAGCTCATCAATCATTGTCAGGCGGCAAGGATCAAACAATAGATAACATGCAAAGAACTCTGAGGGCTTAATCTGAGTGAGGGTCTGTCAGCTAAGGGGTTACAAAACCTTGGGAGACAAGTTCATTTCCTCCTCGGACCTTTATCATTTAAATGAGAGCATTCTTAGCAAAGCAGGTTTCGCAGGACTTTGCAAATTCTTTCTTATGCCCGATCATCCAGGGAGTCTGCCCTATCCATCACAGACCTGCACCTCCCTCTGTCAATGTTTCAGGCTTAAGTGGAGCAGAGCCAGGAAGCCAAAAGATAAGGAAACTTCTCCCAGATGGATTGAGGACTCAGGCTATGTCAGGATAGCCAGGGGGCAAGGGTCCATCACACCCTTTTGTTGTGCGCCCCCCCCCCCCGTCCTTCCTTGAGGGCCTTCCATGTGATCGTGCCTGTCTTAGGCGACCCCTCCCTTGAGGGAATCTTACCCATCATTGGCTAACTGACTAAGCATTGGAGGCCAGATATGGATGAAGCAGAAGTGGCATCCCTGCCAGGGAGATAAGCTTTGTCTCCTTCGTGGCTTACAGTCCGAAGGTCGCTCACTCAGCCTTAGCCGTGGGGGGTTACAACTCCTGAAACCAGGCAGGGTGGTTTCCAACAGTTTGTAATTTGTAATCTCTGTTTAACATTATATGTCAAATGTTTCTGTACAACAGTAAATACACACATGTATCGTCATTTTTAACACTGCCATCAGAAACTGTTAAATAAATTATCTGTAATTTATGAACTTAATCCCTTATTGTTGGGTATTTAGGTTGTTTCCTTTAATTTTTTTTTCTGTCAAAAATGAATGGGTGTCATTGTCTCCCTTTCGGGTGGCAGAAAGTAGGACACTACTTTTCAGTGTCAGAGACTTAAAACTAGCACAGATAATGTCACAGGTGCTCAGTGTCACTTCCCAGCTTCCTCGGTGCAGTCCAGGAGTTTAAACAGGGAGGTGACCGTGGCTTCTCCAGCTGCAATCTGGGGTTCACAGTGCTCTTCACAGAGGCTTAGAAACACCAGTGACTTTGCTTTTCTCAGCAGCATTTCATGTATCCAGTTAAAATCCTGAATCACAGTCATATTTAAATTTGTAAAAAGCTTTCCCCGATCAGGCTTGCTCTCCACTTTCCTGTAGATTTTCCTTTTACACTTAATTCCTTTTTGTTCCTTGCAAGTTCTTGTTAGCAGATAAAGTTGTAAATGCCAAAAGTTTAGGAAAAATATGGGGGAAACAAACTTAAAATGTACCAAATTCTCTTTGTTAACTTCCCTCCTCCTCCCCTTGAATTGGTTGGAAATAACAAAAGCTTCTTTGCACTTACCCTGGTGAAGCCTTCAGGGCCCCCAGGAGCTGCCAGTGTCTGTGAGCCTCTGTGCCTGTGTGTTTCCTGGTCCCTTATGGCATCACTCTACTTGGGGGTGGGGAGGAGGGCAGCAGAGCTGCAGGTGGTAGGCTCCCATATCTCACCAACCCTCCCAGATCTCAGTGGCCTGGTGAGCCCTCTGCTGGAAGCCGAACCTACTGGTTTAGCATGCATCCAATGCACTAGAGATTAGAAAGTAGATTAAGTCAGAAAGAAAAATGATAGGGAGCTACATAGTCTGTAGAAGACATGAGTGCACATAGAATATTCTTTGATAAGTAAGATTTGATTTTAAGGCCATTGCATTGACATTGAAGGTACCCCCCCCCAAAAAAAATACACATGTAGTACAGAACAGGAGGAGCAACACAGAGGTTTGAGGGAGGAGTCCCACTTTGGGGGTGCTGGTTTATCACTTGATCAAAGATGGGCCAGTAACTAGACATACAGATTCAGTGAAATCGTATCAAAATCCCAGCTGCCTTTTTCTGCAGAAATGGAGAAACTGGCCCTAAAATTTGTATGGAAATGTAAAAGTCTTAGTAGCCAAAACAATCTTGACAAAGAAGAACAAAGGTACAGACTCACACTTCTGATTTGAAAACTTACTACAAAGTTACAGTAATCACAGCAGGGTGGCATGGGCATGGGGATGTATGTACACACAGTGGCATAGGACAGAAAGTCTAGAAATAAATTCTTACATTTATGGTCAGTTGATACTCAGCAAGGCATCCAAGACAATTTGATAAGGAAAGAAGTTTTTTCAACAAATGATGCTGGGACAACTGAATATTCACATGCAAAAGTATAAAGTTGAAACTTTTCCTCATGCCATATATAAAAATGAACTCAATGGATCATAGATCTAAGTGCAAGAGCTAAAACTGTAAAACTGTTAGAAGAAAACATAGATGTAAATCTTCATAACCTTAGTTTAAGCAATGACTTATTAGATGTGGTACCGAAAGCACAAGCGATCAAAGCAAAGAAATAGGTAAATTTGACTTCATCAAAATGAACAAACTTTTGTGCTTCAAAGGACACAATGAAGAAAGTAAGAAGGCAGGTCCACAGAAAAAGGAGAAAATATCTGCAAATCACATACAGCATAAGGCTCTAGTATCCAGACTATAAATGGAACCAGTACAAGTTCCACAATAAAAAAAAAAAAATCATATGACCTGATTAAAACATGGGCAAAAATCTGATAGACATTTCTCCAAAGATACACAAATGGCCAATAGGGACTCAAAAAGATGCTGACTGTCACTGTTATTAGGGAAATGCCAATCAAAATCACAGTGAAGTGCTACTTCACACCCACTTGCCTCTCTGTAACAGAAGAGACCGATGGTAACAAGTGTAGACAAGATGAAGAAATCAGAATCCTCATACGTTCCTCGTGAGGATGTAAGATGGTCTTGCCGATTTGGAAAAGGCTGGAAGTTCTGTAAACCTTTGAAGTTTTCATGTGACCCAGCAATTTTACCCCTGGGTGTACCTGAGAACATTGTCCATAAAAGAATTGACAACATATTGTCTATATAAAAACTTGTACACAAATGTTCATAGCATAATTATTTGTAATAGCCAAAAAGTAGAAACAACCCAACTAATGAATAGATTAGACAAAATATGGTAGATCCATACAATGGAATACCACCTGGCCATAAAAAAGAATGAAGTACTTACGTACGTGCTACGACACACATGAAACTTGAAAGCAATGTGCGAAGTGAAAGAAGCCAGGCACCAAAGCCACATAGTGTGTGATTCCATTTATGTGAAATCTCCGGAATGGACAAACCCATAGAGACAGGAAGTAGATGAACGGTTTTCGAGTCCTGGACAACCAGTGGGAGTGTGGGGTGGGGTTTCTCTTTTGAGGTGATGAAATGTTTTGGAATTAGGAAGTGGCAGGTGGTTGTACAGCTTTGTGACTATACTAAAAACCATTGGATTGTACGCTTTAAAGGGGGGAGTTATGTGGTATGTGGATGTCTCAGCAATGAAGAAGTGGATCAATGGGCGGTCTTCACGCTCAGGCTCTGGTGTTAGTTTAATCATGGCAGCCCTCATGCCTGTTTTTGTGAGGGGCCACTGCTGAGTCCTCGGTGGGTAGTGGCAGGAAACCTGCTTTTCCCTTTGTGAGCATCTCCTGGGAAGGCACCTCCCCTGCGCCCACCCTGCTGTCTCCTGAGAGAGGTTGTAGGATGTGGAGCCCTGTGAGACTTTCTTGTGTGGGCAGGTGGGAGCTACCTGACCTCTTTGCTGCTAGTGCTCTTCTCTTTTGTTAACTCCACTCTCTCCCCCCCCATCACAGGTTTGGTTCTGTGGCTCCAGATGGGCAGTGCCATTCTCCTATTAAGAACACAAATGCAAGATTCCCTGCAATGCTGGCAGCACTGACCCCTTCGAGAGTGGCTGTGACTTCCAAGCTATAGGTACCATGCAGGTAGTTGACACTAATTTCATTTACTTCACTGTTCACTCTCTGCATGTTCCAGCATGGATTGTAATTCCAGGAGCTGAGCTTCCTGAGGCATTGTTGTTGTAACTTGATCGGTTGTGAGGTGGAGGCCAGAGATGTCAGTTGGCCACACACAGAGAACATTCGTGGACACTATACCACGGGATCTATTAAGTCCTCTCCAGCCCAGCTGTGTGTTGCTGATTGCTGTGGGTGTCACGTAGGTGACCCGGGGAGAATGGGTCGTTCAGAACAAGCACGTCTGCTGGAAACGTAGCTGAGAGCTGCCCTGAGTGGGTGAGGCTGGTGGGTCTTGGCAAGTTCACTGGGGAGTGCTGCTGCTCACAGGGCCTTTGGGGGATGTGGCATCAGCACCACTGGCTGGAGTCCCCAAGGCCAGGCCTCCAGAGGCCCTCCCTGCCTCCCCCTTCTCCCACTCTCCCATATACTGGTTTGGAAAGAGGAGCCAGGAGAGAAAGTGCTAGAAGGCCCCCTCTTTACCCTCAGGACTGAACATTGGGTTCTCTGGGCCTTCTCTGTCTCTGTGCATGAGGGGTAAGCCTGCTTTCAGTGCTACTGAGTTTGGTGAAGCTGGAAGAATATTAAGATACCCATGAACTGAACATTTGTGTCTCAGTCCAGCATTTCCATCAACAAGGAATAAATTTCATTCACCTGATTCCAGGCCCGGCATCAGCACACAGTTGTCTGAATAGTAGGAACGTCCTTCTTTAATCACTTCTCCCAGGTCTGCCCCGTTTACAGGAAGCCTGCCTGACACCACCTTCTCTGTGGGCGCCCTTCCTGCCAGCGGGCAGAGCTGCGGTACTGAAAACAGGCTTGGGGCAGAGCCAGTGACCCTCCACCCGCCAGGGGCACTGCCTCCTGTGCCTGTGTTTCTGTGGCCCTTGAAGTGGGTGGGCGGACGTGCAGTTTGAGGTCCTGCGTGAGATGTGGTCCATCTGAGGGGTGAAGGAGGCCCCAGGAGAAGCTCGTCATGTAGGCATGGGGTGAGGCCAGGGCACTCACAGAGCATCAAATGCTAAGGAAACCAGCTTTTCCGAGTTTTTAAAAGAAACCATTTCAGCATTTTCAGGACTCCAGAAAGAAGCAAAAGCAGAGAAGCCAGATGAGCCTATAATTGCCCCATAGAGAAGATGGGACAGAAATGTGGTCCAGGGTAAAGTGAGCCCACAACAACTGTACCTGCACAGTAGCCCTGCTAGTGACAGGAGCCTCCCAGTCCCTGTGAGGACAGTGCTGGGAGAGTGTAGAAACATGCACGCTGGTCAGCAGCTGCAGCGGTGGAGAGGGTGGTGGTGTGTGTGGATGTCGTGTGCCCGCAGCTGTTAGCTTATTCAGGCTGGTGGCAGGTGAGGCAGGTCTAGGGAAGTGGGTGGTCTAGCAGCAGAGAGCTGATGTTAAATATTGCCAGATCTGGGGCAGTGGGGTAGGTTCAGGGAAGACAGAATTGGTGATTTTTAAGACACCCACTTGCCAGTCTACTGGACATTATTGAGGGGCCAGCCCCTGCCGACCTCAGAGGCTCCTGCAGGGCCACGTTGGGATCACTTCCTTGGGTGTCAAACATGTGTACCTGGTCCTGGCAATGCGGAGGTCTCCTCCTGACCGTGGCCTCTGAAGCCAGAGACTTGGGCTCCAGTCTGCCTGGACATGACCAGCACTGAGTTCATGGGCAAGTCAGGCCTCTCTCTCTGTTTCTTCATCTGTAAAATGAGCCTTTGCTAATAGTGAGGCATGACTGAGGGGCTGAGTGCTGCACTGGTGCAAACCAAGGGCTCAGTAGCTCAGTGCTCTTAGTGACGTGTTGGCTGCTGCTGCTGCTGCTGTTACTGGGAAGATAGGAGTTGGCTGTAGGAAAGGACTAAATAGGCTTTTTCATGAAACAAATGCCTGAAATCCTGGCCTCCAGGTGCCAGGCAGTCTAACTCATCTGCCAGGTTGCATGGTGTCCCTCGGACTTAGGTATTTGAAGCAAAACACGGTGACCCCAGTTGGCAACTACCCTGCCCAGGGAGTGGGTTGACCAGGTGATGGGAGATCCCTGATGGAGCCTGGCAATCATCCCTGATGGACAGTGACCCTGGCCACTGTGACCTCATCACCAGCGTCTGGGAGGATGATCTCACCAGCCCTCTTGGCAGCACCTCCTCTCCTGTGGCTCAAACACATGACAGATGTTCTCTGGGCTGAAACCTGAGCTGGCCCTGCTTGTTCTGCCCTCAATGATGAGTGAAAAAATGGATCCCTTTCTCAGACGTGCATTCCTTGCGTATTAGAAAACTGTCACCGCAGCTCCCTACGGTGACATTCATTCAAAGCTGAACATACAGGGTCCTTTTAAACTTTGCCCAGATGTCTTACTTTACGTGGTTATCTCTCATTTCTATAGCATTTCTCAGTTCTTTCAGATTTTCTCCTAAAGGTTTGCCGTAATAGCCGTCCTCTAATTTGTGTCCAAAATGCCATGTCAAATTAAATGATTAGCAGGAACAAAAGGAACAAGAAACTAAGACGTTTGGCAGGGGTGGGAGGTGGGTGCAAGTGGAGAGATTGGATGGCCCTTTCCAAAGGAGGGAGGAGGCTGGGCAGAGTTGCTGTGAGTTGGGAGCCTGGAGTAGAGGGAGTGTGCAATATAATGAAGTTAGCCTGAGTTTTCTCTCAAGAGTCTCCCTAATCTCTTAAAGTAGGTGTTCTTCAGGAACTGGGTTCCTGATGCAGCAGGTCTCAGGCAGGCCAGTGTAACTGGTGGCACTGTGTTTGGAGAACCCCTGCATAGAACAGGTGCATGCAGTTCAAATCCCTGGCACCACCCCAGCTACTTATCCCTGTCTGTCCTCGGCCTCTTGTCCATCTGTGGCCTCCCAGAGCCTCCAGGGCCAAGGTCCAAGTTCTCTCCCAGTCTCCAGCACCTTGTATTACCTATTGACCCCTTCTCACAGGCTGCTGTGCTGCCTGCAAAGCCCACTTCCAACTCTCCATGGCTGGTTTTCATGTCTGTTTCAGAACTCAGGCAAGTGTCCCTTCTTCAGAAGGGTCACAGCCTACATGTGGTCCCCCAGTCATGTTGCCAGGGCACTGAGCTCCCCCTCCCTGGCCACAGATTCATTATGGTTATGACTAAGTAAATTGTGTAGCTGTCTCCTGCTTGCTGAGAAGCTCCTGCAGCCAGGGCCTGCCAGCCTCCTGCACTGCTGCTGTAAGATTAGCTTCCTACATAGTGCCAGCGTGTAGTAGGAACATAGCAAATAGCAGGTAAGAGAATGAATGACAAATGACTCAGAATTCACATATGAAGCACTTGACATCATTCTTAGCAGAGGCATAAGCTTGGTACAGGTTCTTGTACCCTGCATGCCAACCCTCATTTGTTCCCACGATCCAGCCTGTCACCAGAACAACAGGTCTCCCCGCCGCCCCGACTTCTCTCTGTTGTCCTGTCCCGGGCATGTTGGCTTTACATGCACATGCTCGTTCTTAGTTCTGTGAGGAGGCCCTGTGGCCGCCCCCTTTGCAGGTGGGAACAAGGCCCTGGTGGTCAGGGCTGCACCTCAGCAGTGCACCAGTGACACATGGGGCCCCTGCAGGGGCTCTGCATTGAGGACGAGTCAGCACTGTCTTCGTAGGCATGTGGGGTGGGGAGGCGGGAGCACTCACTGTCGGTTCTGGGCCCAGGGACTGTGCACACATTGTTCACCCAGAAAGCACCATTTCTACTTCTCTCATTTCTTTGAGTGAAATGATCAGCTGGATCTTTTCTTGTCTTATTGGTTTTTGGCAAGTCTGTCATGTGCCAGGTGAGGTCACAGTGGTGAGGAGAGGCTCACACCGCCTCTGGGTCTGGAGAGTTGGTCAGAGGAATCTGGGGACATCAGGAAGGGTCTTTGGGCCTCCCGGGGCAGGGAACCCCCTGCAGAGGACAGGTGCTGGGTGTTCGAGTGGCTGCTCTGTCAGGGGAGGCCACCACTGGGCAGGAAGGAGGCCTCACGCCACGGTGCCCCAGGGACAGACTCAGGGTCTGCTGCTGCGCGTGGTGCAACACTATGGTAAACGGACCAGGGGCTCAATTTCTACTTATCTTAGCTGTTGTTTTCTCATTGCTAAAAATGAGGCCAAAAAAAAAAAAAAAATAGCCATCTTATGGAAACATTGTGAAAATTTATTGAGTTAATGTGTCTCATCCCCACCACCACCACCAGTGTTACAAGGAGATAGTATTTACTGAGCCCTTAATATAAGCCAAAAGTGTTCCACAGGTGTGGTTGACTCATTTCCATCGGTATATCCATGTATCTTACATCTGAGGAAACTGAGGCATAAGGAAGTAACGGAATTTGCCTGAGAGGGGCGCTGAACATGCAGCCTTTGATCCTGGTGGTCCTTGCTAAGGGAGTAGATGGCCCCATGTTATATGTAGATAAGATGGACATGCAGCTATTGTTGAAAGATAGAATAGAATTAAGTAGGAGCAGAGGCAGCCAGCCCAGCACATAACCGTGTAGAAGCAGGAGGTGCCAGGCATGTGTGAATGAGCTGCAGAATTGCCTGAGTCACGTCTTTGGGTCCTGGGAGGCCCTGAGCCAGCCAGTGAGTCCCAAGGTCAGGAGGCACCTCACACGGCAGCCACCAGGAGTGCAGCTGGTAGGAGCCATGCTCCTCCTCCCCACCTTGCTGCAGCGCGCAGTGCTGAGCCAAGCCAAGGGCAGGTGCTCCGGATGGTGTGGTTCAGGTGACGCGAGAGGGATCCGCATGCATGGAAACCAACAGAATGTGTGCCTACTTTAGACTCTGTAGCGAGGCCCTTCATAGCATGGACTTTGAACCAGCCTCTCTGGATTCGGAGCCTGCCTCTGTGTGCCCTGGGCCCTCCATGAACCTCCCCCATCTCTCAAAACAATGACAGCACTTCCTCATAGCACTGTGGGAAGGCCTGAGTGAGTCCGTACCTGTAAGGGGCTTGTACAGTACCAGAACCTGCATAAACTAAATCATCAGTTCCTGTAGGCTGCTACTGTCATCACAAGCGATGTGGACGTTTATGTAATCAACTTCAGGTATAGCGAGGTTGTGAGGAAAACAAATAGTGTTTGTAACACAGGCTCACCTCTCGATGGTTGTAGCTGCTTGGAGCTGAGGGTGGAGATTTTGAGGTGGAGTGTGGATGCAGCTGAAAGAGGCAGTGGTCATGGTTGGCCATGTGTGTGGGACGGGGAGCGGTGGGGTTTGTGCCGTGTGGCTGTCCTCCTGGGGGTCAGTGAAGGACACGTGGCCATGAGTGAAGAGAGTCTGAAAGACTTTACTTCTGAGTCATGAAATGTTGCCGTGTGTAAGATGGTGGGCACCTCTTCTATCTTGTGGGGCTGAAAGCAAAGGGAAAAAATTGGTTTCAAGTGGGATATTCAGAACTTGTGATAGACACACAGCGTTTTCTGACAGCGAGCATCGTTGGACATGAATGAGGGGTCGGGAAGGTGGTAGAGTCCCCCCCGCATTGGATGACCTTTCTGAGACCTGGATGTAAGCATTCATGGAGAATTGAGAACAATGAAGGAGAGGAGGTCGGGACATCTAAGGGTGCTTCCAAGTCAGAGGCAGCCCTGTGCACCGAAGGGGGCAGTGCAGTAGCTGGGGCCTGCGCTGCCCTGGGCGAGGCTGCCTGTGTCTGCTGCCCTCTGGTCTTGCTTTGGAACTTCCCATCGCTGGGCGCCCACTCTTCCCCAGAGAGGTCCCCGACATCAGGGTTCTCATGCTGCTACCGGCTCCGGCTTTGCAGCGTGTGTCTGTGCGCGTCAGTCGCTGGTTGGGGTGGGGGACGGCCAGCTCGTGTCATGGTGTGACATTCCACCTGTGTCGAAGCTCATTCAGCCCCCTTCAGTTAATAGTCTCAATTTCCATGGCTGCCACAGTAACACTATCAGGGGTCTGTGTGTTTAATTCTTGTTAGGAGGTCACCTACTTTTATTTTCTTTTGGAATCATTTTATGTTCATCTCTTCTTGTCATTTAGATTGATCTCATTTTTGTAATTATTAACAGAATGTTTAAAGGGCAGAGATCCTGGCTTTGTGCTTAGTCTCAGTGCGGGGCCTAGTAGAGCACTAAGCATGTGGAAATGTTTTTACTCTCCCGTCCACCCAGCCACTCATCCCCCCATCCCCCCATCCACCTGTCTTGCTACAAGGCCTGTGAACGTAATGGTGATGAGGAGCTGTGGAATATTCTAGAGAAAAGCAGTTACCTACCTGATGGACACCATATTTTAGAAAAACTTCCCAGGCAGGACAGCGTAAGGAGAAGCCAGAGGCATCCCCCACCATCCAAAGCCATGCCCTCTTCCGTGTTAGGACCTCCTACACACCAGGGCTCAGTGTGGGGGCGGGGTCGCATGCTGCTGGAGAGAAATGAAAATACTCTGATAATGAGCACAGTAAGGCCTCTGCTCCCCAAACAGTGGGTGTAACGAAGGGTGGCGTGATGGAGAGTATGGGTCCCCAAGAGTAATGTTTTGAAAATGTATGGTACTCAAGTGTGTGCATCATTGAAATCAATGAGGCAAAGACTGATGTTTATTCTGTTGACACTTGCGACATGGCCAGTTAGCTGTTCTCATGGAGGCTCATCCTGTGTTGGGTGCATGTTCGACTCTGGATGCATTATGTGTGCTTTGAGGAAACAGGTTCACACAGCTCATGTCCTTTTATTTGGGCTGACATTATTCTTTCTTTGGTGTACACACACACACACACACACACACGAAGCAGAGCAGCAGGACTTTCTCGGAGGCTGGGAAGGTCCAGAGCATGATCCTCTGAGGATCATCCACAGCCTGGATCATCCTCAGAGGGGCCACCTGTGAAGGACATGCCTTTTCCAGTTTTCTGGTGTAGAAATAGGTTTGACCACCAGAGGGTAGCAAATACCAATAATGACTTGTAGATTATTTTTCCTTACTGTAATCTAAACATTCATTGTTAAAAAAAGATGTCTGTTGCCTTATTCTCCAAAGACCAAAGAGCTAAAGATCCAGCACAATCACAGGTAACTATTTGCAATGGACATTTCACATGACATGACTGTTTGAAATGGAGATTTGAAAGAATATAAAAGTTTAATATACCTCAAGTCTAAGAGCATGAGTTGCATGTTTTCCTTACACAAGACACCGGGCAGTGAGCAGAGATGGCCTGGGGCAGGTGTGCACCTCAGGGTGTGCCTAGTAGCTGAGATCTGCAGCCCCACAAGGTCTTCCTGGGTGAGGAATTCTCCGGGGTTATGCTGGCGGGAGGGGAAAGTGGTGGTGTTGAGAAGAATACTTCATAAAGAGAGATTCATGGGGTTTTCATGGTTGGAAGGGACCACTGAGATTGCAGTCAGTGCATGTCTCGCATGGAAACGTTCCTGAACCAGGCCTCTGGGTTTCTCTGGCACAGAGACCTGGAGTTGGCATCCAGCCCTTCTCCAGTGAATGAGGTGTCCGGGCCACGTTTGCAGATGGATGGCCCGAGAGTGCACAGTTGGCAGAGCTGCTCTGTGCTGTAGGAGAGGAGAGTTTCGGGGATCCCTCCCATTTGATGTGGCCCAGAAATGTTCAATGTCTGTGGCTGTGACAGCGCTTCAAGGAACAGAGCTTCCTTCAACCAAGTCATCAGAGTATGAGCAAGGCTGCAGGAAACCCCAGCCTCTTCAAACCCTGGGTTGTGGCCGTGGCAGCTGTGAGGGAGGGAGTGATGCTGTTGCCAGTGTAGACTGCTTTCAGGTCGCCCTGGGCCTGGGCCCTGCTTGGGGTGAGGGATTGCCTTTGTTGGCTTAGCAGCTTGGGCCAGGTGGAAAGGCTGCCAGGCTAGAGCTGTGAGGCGCTTCATCTCTCCTCGGAAGCCCTGCTGCTTGCCTTTGGGGAGTATTGTCTGTGCTACCCAGAAGGTCAGATGTGGCTGATTAATGGCCAGATTGCTGTCCTTAGGAACTTTCCCCGAAACTTGATATTCCATGCAGCACAGGTGCTTGTATAGGTCCCCGTGCCTTTTCTCTCTCCACATTTCGTTACTCTGTTCCTTTGCTCCTGCAGATGAGTAGTTTCCCGCGGAGGAAGGCGACAGCGCTTGAGCCGCAGCCGGAACATATGTGACTTGTACTGAGTGTGTCCCTGTATCAGAGGCCTATTCTGAGCACTTTACACATCATTACTCCTTTTTTAAATCCTTACTTGAGGATATGTTCCTTCCTTCCTTCCTTCCTTCCTTCCTTCCTTCCTTCCTTCCTTCCTTCCTTCCTTCCTTCCTTCAGAAGAAGAAGGTGGAGAGAGAAAGAGAGAGAAAAAACCCTCAGTCAGTTACGTTCCATACAGGCCCTGACTTGGGATTGACTCTGCAAACTTTTGGTTCACGGGATGACAATAACCAGCTGAGCCACCTGGGCAGGGCCGCAGCATCGCTGTTTTCGTCATCACAGCAGCCCTGCGACACAGGTTCTGCCATGATTCCCTTTCCAAGATGAGGAAATTGATGGAAAGGAAGGGGTAGCAGAGAGTCCTGGGTTACACACCACACTGGCTGGTGCTGGGTCTGGCCCCAGCCCACCATGGGGCTGCTTTGTAATTCCCAAGTCAGCAGTTCTTTGAGTCTGGCTGAGACCCTGCTCACCGGCACTCCTGGGCCACTGTGGTGCACAGTTGCATCTGCTCTGGTTAACCGAACTAAACCAAACCAAACCAAACCAAACCAAACCAAACCAAACCAAACCTAAGCAAACAAACCAGATTTAAAAACTTTGCTGTCTTCACTCAAACTATGAAGATTCCACCCAAAGTGGGATTTTGAAAATATCAAATGGTTAGCCACTAGGCCAACATCCAGGCTTTCCCCGCTGTGACCTGGGGTCTGATTTTGTTTTTAGTGGCACTGTTCACTTTGATAGCCGTGTGTCACTGTGGTGCTGAGCCTCTGTGTGCTGGGAGCAGGAGGGGGAGGAGGGGGCTGGTCCAGCCTTCATATTCAGTGTTCTTTTATGGGGAAATGTTTGTTTATAGTGAACATTTCATGAGTGTGTTCAGCTTTGAGCCCACTCCAATAGAATAATTTTGAATACTTTTGCCCACCGTAATGAAATTTAGTAAGTCAAAAAAGTTCACACTTCTTTAAATGTAATAAAGTAAACTGAGTTGTTTAGATTTGTCTCCACATTCCCCTTGTAGACACTAAGAAGAGAAGCAGAATGATGGTTAGTGGAATATTTATGTGTTACCACTCTTGTTTATTGAGTTGAGACACTTCCATATCTCTGCTATGACAGATGAGGGCTAAGTTCACTAATGTGACACCCCACCTCTGTCCCCTCTTTCATTTTTTCCCCCTCAAAATTTTTGATTTTTACATTATCATTTTCAACTGTCTGAAAGATTGCTGCAATACTTATGAATACTCTTAAACTTCCCTTTCTTATCCAGTCAGCCCTGACTCCATTCCATCTGCTCCCCACATCTGCTGGCTGGACCACTGACTTTCATATTACCAAGGTGGAGGCATTTACATTTTATTCTGTGAACATAGTCTAACCTTGGACTTCAGGTCACATTATTATGGCTGGGCTGCGAAGCACCGTTCACTGTGGAACCATGCTGTGCCTGAGGTTCCATTTTTCTTTGTGCAGGTCTGGTGTCACACACCTTTACACTCTGAAGAACAAGGTCAGATGGAATCACTTCTCACTCCATAAATTACTCAAAATCACATCATATTTTTCTTTGCTTGATACTTAGATTATTGTATTTTTGTAGAGGTTTTTCAGTTTCTCCTGCAGTTTTCAATTGCCTTATTTTTCTTGTTGGGAGTAGAAACATGTCTTCATCACCGTATCACCACAGCTTCTAGCTTCTTGCTTATTTTGTCTGTTGCATAATTCTCCTTGGAGATCTTGTGGAGCCTTCTAATTTCTTATTTTAATTTTGTTCTATTATTTTTAAGCCTGATGTACAGCAGTCATCTAAGTATTTTTTGCACTGGATTTCTGGGAGTAGTTCAGCTTTTTCTTATATCCCCTATTGTCCTTTTATTTAGTTTCTCTCTGGTTTTGTTGTAGTTTATCCTGAAGTAATTTCCTCTGTAAGGTATATGGAATCATATTTTGATTCTTTGCAGGTATAAACTGATCTCTTTTGCTCTCACATTTGATGGATCGTTCAGCTGAGACTTCTAAGGTGAAAATCTTAAAAACTCTAAGACGTTGCTTGGTGGTTTTCTAAGCCTAAAGTTTGCTAGTGGAAATTCACAAAGCTCCCTTTATAAAACCTGCACTTCATTTCTGAAGCTGTGTGTCTTTGGTTTGTGGAAATTTCTCAATAACGTGTCTAGGTCTGGTATTTCATTTATCCTGCATGGTACTTAGTAGGCTCTTTCAATTTGAAAACTAGTATCTCTATGCATGATAGGAATTTTTTTCTACTAGTCTTCGATAATTCTTTTTCCCGTTTTCTCTGTTTTCTCAACTGATTATTTTGGAGGTTGGAATTTTTATCTTGATTGCCTTTTATTTTTTTTCTTCACATTTCTCAACAGAATTTGCTGTATGTTCTGGACATTTTCCTGATTACACATTTTTATTTGTACAGTTATGTTTAATTTTCAAGAGCTCTTTTATCTGTCCCTTTTCTATAAGGTTATGTTTTTCTTTTTTAGATGCAATTGCTTCTGTAACCTCTCTATAGATAATCACTGGAGATTGCTTTTCAGAGTTCTGTTTCCTGAATTATCTACTTTTACACTGGGGTCGGTTGGGTTTGATTAGTGGGATAGAAAGGGATGGGGGACAGAAGGACTGTCAATTTGAGGTTAGTTCTGTACCAAGGGCCACCAGGGTTAGGTTGAGCCATTCCGTGGAGTCCCTCAAAGGCCTTACATGACTTTTGAAGGACAAATAGAAATTAGTTGGGAAAGAAAGTGAGGGGAGGGACATTTTAGGCAGTGGGAGACCATGCATGATACAGAGATACAGAGGGACAAAGCACTGCAGCCCATTGTAGATGGATAGAGGGTTTAACATGGCCAGAGTGTCCATGGCTGCTTGAGAGGTTGTGTGGTTATCCACCACTCTGACCATCTGACAGGTGAGCCAATGCTGTAACAGAAAAAGACTCATGAGCCACGGAGAGTCTGTGAAGGAAGGATTACCTGCAACATAAGAACATGATCCAATTTGCATTTTAGACAGACTGTCGTTGCAGGTATGTAGAGTATAAAGGGGTAAGTATTGGCAATTGGGATGATGATAATGGGCCCTGGCTGGCGTGGCTCATTGGGTTGAGCGCCAGCCTGTGAACCAAAGGGATGATGATAATGGTCCAAAGAAGACATGAGACATAGCTGATGTGGAAGGGGTGGGGAAGAGAATATGGTGCCTTTGTAGGGAGAGAATGGAGAGCATATTGGGGCTGATTGGATGTCAGAGACCAAGGTTGACAGCAGGTCTGGCTTTGGTGACTGTGTGGCTTGAATTTATCTATGGAGTTAAGAAGGGGGCACTTCCTCTGCTTCCATTAATAGACATTTTCCTTGAAATGAACAACTGCTTACACCACCCTTTACCCACTCTGCTGTAGGGGCTGCAGAGTGAGCCACCTCGCTGGGAAGTTTGATACCAAGACCTGGGGCTTTTGTAGACCTGCTCTTCTTCCTCCTTCCTCCTTCCTCCTTCCTCATGGAACTGGTATTAAGGGCTGGCCTCAGTGAAGGCTCCATCTCCTGGAGAGGCCTTCCCGTGTAGTGCTGTTGGACTGCATGGGCAAGTGTGTCTAAGGCAGTACTGGGTATTAGCAAGCCTTTCTATTACTTCCCCCAGCCATTTCCTCTCACCTGACTTGAATCAATAAGAAAGGTAATATTTTGTCTCATGTCTGCTCTTTCCCGGTTTATTTCTCAGTTCGCACAGAAGCCAGGTAGGGCACTTCTGGCAAAGATGGAGGCATAGGTTGATGCACTGTGCGTCCTCACATAACCAAAAGAAGGACAACAACAAATTTAAAAACAAAAAACAACCAGAGCTGACAACAAATTGAACTGTATGGGAGTCCAACAACCAAGTAGTTAAAGAAGAAACATTCATCCAGACTAGTAGGAGGAACTCAGATGGGTAGCCTGGTGGAGAGAACTCATGGCAAGGTGGCAGATGGCAGACCAGGCAAGGTGGCAGCTGGTGGAGCAGGTGGTCCCATGTTTGTGTGCAAACAACTGGGGAGCAAGACACACCATGAAGCCCAGGCTTCCAGTGCAGGAAAATAAAACCTTAAAACCTCTGACTGAAAAGTCCTATGAGGGTTGAGGCAGTGGGACAAACTTCCAGCCTCACAGGACCACAGGATCCTATAACACACACAAACCCACCCACCTGGGAATCAGCACCAGAAGGGCCCAGTTTGCCTGTGGGTTGTGGCAGAAGTGACTGAAAGCCAGCTGAGAGCTGAACAAGTGGCATTGTTCCCTCTTGGACCCCTCCCCATATACAGTGCCACAACACACCAATGCCCCTGGGAGGTGTTGCCCCACCCTGGTGAACACCTAAGGCTCTGCCCCTTACTATGTAACAGGCACTCCAGGACAGAAAAGAAAAAGGCCCAAATGAAAGAACAGATCAAAGCTCCAGAAAAAATACAACTAAGTGATGAAGAGATGGCCAGCCTATCAGACGCAGAGTTCAAAACACTGGTAATCAGGATGCTCACAGAATTGGTTGAGTGTAGTTGTAAAATAGAGAAAAAAAATGAAGGCTATGAAAGTGAAATAAAGGAAAATGTACAGGGAACCAACAGTGAAGGGAAGGAAACCGGAACTCAGTGGTTTGGAGCAGAAGGAAGAAGTAAACATTCAACCAGAACAGAATGAAGAAACAAGAATTCAAAAAAGAAAAAAAGTGGGGAGAGGCTTAGGAACCTCTGGGAGAACTTTAAATGTTCCAACATCTGAATTATAGGGGTGCCAGAAGGAGAGGAAGAAGAGCAAGAAATTGAAAACTTATTTGAAAACATAATGAAGGAGAACTTCCCTAATCTGGTAATGGAAATAGACTTCCAGGAAGTCCAGGAAGGTCAGAGAGTCCCAAAGAAGTTAGACCGAAGGAGGAACACACCAAGGCACATCATAACCATATTACCCAAGATTAAAGATAAGGCAAGAATCTTAAAAACAGCAAGAGAAAAGAAGACAGTTACCTATAAAGGAGGTCCCATAAGACTATCAGCTGATTTCCCAAAAGAATACTTACAAGGAAGAAGGGGATGGAAAGAAGTATTCCAAGTCATGAAAGGCAAGGACCTATATCCAAGATTGCTCTATCCAGCAAAGCTGTCATTTAGAATGGAAGGGCAGATAAAGTGCTTTCCAGATAAGGTCAAGTTAAAGGAGTTCATCATCACCAAGCCCTTATTATATGAAATGTTAAAGGGACTTATCTAAGAAAAAGAAGATAAAAAATATGAACAGTAAGATGACAACAAACTCCCAAGAAACCTATCAACACCCAAACCTAAAAACAAAAACAAATGCAAAAGCAAAAAAACAAACTAAGCAAACATTAGAACAGGAACAGAATCACAGAAATGGAGATCACATGGAAGGTTTTCAGTGGGGAAGGGGAAGGGGGAGAAAGGGGGAAAGGTACAGGAAATAAGAAGCATAAATGGTAGGTTCAAAATAGACAGGGGGAGGTTAAGAATAGTATAGGAAATGTAGAAGCCAAATAACTTACATGTACAACCCAGGGATATGAACTAAGGAGGGGGGAAGTGGGTGGGAGGGGATGTGCAGGGCAGAGGGGAATAAAGGTGGGGGGATGGGACAACTGTAATAGCATAATCAATAAAATATATTTTTTAAAAAAGACACATCAGGGTAAAAAACAGCCAGGTAGGGGTACCTCAGAAGACCCAGTGTAGGGACCATAGTAGGAGGTGTTTTTATTTATATTTAAAATGTGTGTGTCTGGGAAGGCAGCAGCACCGGATCCAAGATGGCGGCCAGCAGGAGGACAACGAAGGAGCTTGAAGAAATCTGCAAATGTAGAATGAAAAACGTCTGTAACATCCAGATTGATGAAGCTAATTTTTTGACTTGGCAAGGGCTAATTGTTTCTGACAACCCTCCATATGATAAGGGGGCCCTCAGAATCGAAATCAACTTTCCAGCAGAGTACCCATTCAAACCACTGAAGATCACATTTAAAACAAAGACCTGTCATCTCAACATCAATGAAAAGGGGCAGGTCTGTCTGCCGGTAATTAGTACTGAAAACTGGAAGCCAGTAACCAAAACCAAACAAGTAATCCAGTCCCTCATAGCGCTGGTGAATGACGCCCAGCCCTAGCACCCGCTTCCGACTGACCTAGCTAAAGAATACTCTAAGGATCATAAAAAGTTCTGCAAGAATGCTGAAGAGTTTACAGAGAAATATGGGAGAAAGTGACCTGTGGACTAAAATCTGCTGTGATTGATTCCAGCGAGTGTGAGGGCAAGCAGAGACCCAGGCAGTGCACTCAGACACCTCACAAAGCAGGACTCTGGAAAACTGACACATGGCACTGCCTGGCATTCACTTGTGGCAGTTACTAACTTTCTACAATTTTCTTAATCAAAGTGGTATAGGTAACCTGTAGAGAAAGGATTAAAAATTTAAGATGTTCTAGAAAAAAAAAATGTGTGTGCTGCCACGTGCCCAGTGAGAATCCCTACAGGATATGTGGCCTTACCAGAGTACCACACAGGGATGGCGCAGTCCTGCCTGAATTGCAGGAAATGCCCTCTGGGTCAGACTTGACCTGACTTTGGAGAGGTGGCTGGAGCAGGCGAAGGTAAACTGAGGAACAGGTACTTCTTGCCTGCAAGGTGGGCCCTAGGCAGAGAGGGCTTCTGTGGAACCATCTTTATTTTCAGCTCAGCAGACTCAGAGGCAAGTTGGTATGGCTTAGGGCCCCCAACTTCTGAAGGTAGTCATTGGGAATATCACCTTCAAGAGAGTAGGACTTTCGACTTTATGGTCACTGTTCTCCACTCTTGACCTTGAAGAGGGACTGGAACTTGGTTAAGCACTCATTAGATGGCGGGCAGGCTGGCTGGCTAGATGGATGGAAGGATGGATGGGTGGATGGATGGGTACAGTGATGAAGGTGGAGGAAAAAGTCAGTGTAGGTCACAGCTCTATGGGTATCAGATATGAGTCATTTGGGGGCATTTAAAAAGTATTAAGGGCACTGATCTGAATCTTTAAAAAAAATTACAGCAAACATCCTTCATTTCCTATGTGCATTCCCAGACCTTTGTTTTACAACTTTGAACTTGCCCACATGGGGGTATTTTCAGTCCAGGCAGGTGTGTATTTGGGCAGTGGCTGTTGAGCTTTATCTCCGGCAGAGCTCCCTCGATTCCTGGCTCACACTCATGGGTCTGAGATTGCTCATGGGTCTGACGACATTGTCAGTGTGACTCAAGTGCTATTCTGGGCTGCTGACTCGCAAGTTCAGGGACAGTTTCTCATCCTCTAAAGACAGCTGTGTAATAGAATGAAAGCTTCAGAGAGCAGCCCTGCCCCAAACTGCAGAGGAGCTGGGTTAAAGGTAATTCTTCCTGGGTGAGAGAAATTGATGTCGTACTCCAGCCATATAGACCTTAATGCAGTTCCTCAAATAGGCCTTGTCACCTCTCAGCTCTAGGCAGACCGTTCCTGTGCCCATGACCCTCTGATCCCTCTGTTTTCCATTCACCTGTTCTGCTGTTTCCCCAGGAAGCCCGCTGCCCTTGGGGCTGCCCTCCCTGCGCAGAGCTCTCCCAGCTCCTGCTTTATCGCAGCCCCAGGTGGAAACTGTGGTCGGCTTCCCGTTTGCTTGTTAGACTGTGAGGTACAAGAAGGCAGGGATGTCACGCACCTCTAGATGTGTGGGAGACCCTCAGTAAATACCTGTGAACTGAATCTGCCCTGTGGACATCCCAGCCCATCACAGGCATCTTCACTGTAGTGAGGTCCAGGAGGAGGGAGGGGGGCGGGCCTCAGCTGACAGCCCACAGCGGGCCAGGTGCAGGATACTCACAATGTGCGTTTTCTCGTGCAGAGCTCACAGCAGCTCCGTCGTGGCTCCCAGTTTACAGATGGGAGGACAGACGCTCCCCAGTTGTGGTGGCTTGACAAGAGCAAACAGCGTGTGTGGGGCAGGGCGGTGTTGTGCCCCAGAGCGTCCCTACCAAACTCCTTTTGCTAAAGACCCTCCATTTTGAGGCTGCACTGGAGGACTGCAGGACAGGGGGCCCCAAAGTGCAACAGCTTACATTTCTGGAAACTTCCATGCCTCTTGCTTGAGTGACCTCTGACATTTGAGCCACCCTGGTTCGTGTGACATTTTGAGGGTTAAATTGTCTGTCTCCAGCTTGTGTGGGTGGCCCTAGACTCCACGTTGACTTTTGTTCCAGGGGATGATATCACAGATCAGGTGTTCTGGGCGAAGGTGCCAGTGCCAGAGTGGGTTGTGTTTTCTTCATTAACTTTCATCTGGTGAGAATGTTGCAGTGAGTAGACTTTTAAAAAATATTTGCATATCTCATTTCTTTGTCTAATTAGCACTGTGAGAATGATGTCCCAGTTTTCACGCTTGAATAAATAACTGTCAAGGTATAAGACGCTAAGGGGCTGGGTCACCTCAGCGCTTTCCCTTTCTTGTGTTTGAATTCTTGATCAAGCTTTGTTTCAATATACACTCCAGACTTCTCTTTTAGAAGGACTCATCTTTTTAGCCAAATGCCACCTTCTACTACCGTGAAATATCTCCTAAATTTAGAGGACTCTTCGTCGATGTCATAGCCTCACCCTGAGCAGTAAAGTATACTCTCTGCCTATACTTCATTTTTGAAGTGAGTAGAATTTTAAAAAGGGAAGGGAGGAGTTAGTTTGCAGAAGCCCATCTTTTATGTCACCTACAGAGGGACGAAAGGCAAGGCAGTGTTGTAAGTTTCGGAGGTTCGAATATAGATACAAATCCCTGCCCTTCTGGGGTTTTCAGTCCCGAGTGAAGAGGAGTGTGGACCTCAGAGGCTCCCGTGCCGGTGCCCTGCAAACATGCTGACCTCCTGAACAACCCAGGTTGCGCTGCTGCAGGTGGAAGCCAGCCTGGCGGGGCCTGTGGGGCAGGCACGGAGGGGACACGGTGAGTCAGGAGAAGTGTACTTTTCAGAACACGGGAGTGGATAGCTTCCCTCAGTTCTAGGAGTGTTGTTGATTTCTGGGCATTGTTTTAAAGTAGAGACTCAGACCAGTGGAGCCAGCCTGGAAATGATCCCCAGGGCAGTAAGGGTTCTGACACGAAGCCATGCCAGGAACTGCTAGAGCACCTGGAGGTGACTGGCTGGGAGAAGAGCAGATCTTAGGGTGGAGAGGCATGAGAGTTGCCTTCCCGTAGACTGGGGCTGCTGGAGGCAGCTGGGAAGATGTTTGGGCCAGATGATGAGGGACTTTCTTGCCTTGCTAAACATGCTGCATTTTATTCCATTGGTAATGGGGTGCTACTGATGGTTTCTAAGGAAGGAAGCAGTGAGATCTAGCTTGTGGTTCAGGGAACACCTTGGCTGGGAGTGGAGAGCACAGAGGAGGAACAGGTCTGGGGAGGGAGGTGTGAGTTTGTCAAAGTGTCAGGCAGCAGTGTGGAGGTTCTGGGAGGCACTGGCTGAAGCTGGGGGCGTAGGTGACATCATATGGGAAAAGGGAACTACTAGGGACTCTGGGAAAGTCCAGTATTTAAATGATAAGCTGAAGGGCATGATGCAAGAGGCAGGTCAGAGAAGCAGGAGGAAAACCAGAAGATAGCTTCGTGGAAGCCAGGAGGAGAGAATGTTGAGGAGTGTATGGTTGGTAATCCCACAATAATCACTACCGTTTGTTGAGTGATGTTTTTTTGTAGAGAGCCAGACAGTCTGCTAATGCTTTTCATAACATCATTTCCTTCAGTTCTTACAGGAGTCTCAGAGGAAGGCACGATATTGATACTGATAGATAAGGGACTGAGGACCAGAGCTTCAGCCTTCGCGGGAGACAGAATGAGGGCTTTGGTGTGAAATAGGCTAGGTGTGAGTCCCACCTCTGCCCTTGCTAGCTGTGCGAACTTACACAAGTTACTTGGTTCCTCTACTCTAGATGAAATATAATAGGCCTGTCTCCTGAGGACGATGGAGTTCCAAGGTTGTCTTACTGTAAGTGAAGCAGGACCCCCTCCCTAGACTTTTGCAAGGTCTTGGATATTTGCGAGTATCATCCAGCCAGTCAGTAGTGGAGCTGAGATTTGAACCCATATATGTATTCATAGCCTGGTTCATGCCTTCAACCAAAGAAGGTGATATGAGACTGGAATTTGAATGTTTGTGGAGTTGAGGAGTGGTATTTTAGAGGCAGAAGTCACTTGAGCATGTCTGGGCCCCAAGGGGAAAGAGGAAGTAGAAAGGGAGAGACTGATATTGCCAGAGAGCGGGGGGTGACTGGTGGGAAGGTCACAGGGAAACGTATGACATGACCTTCAAATACAGGTGAGGGATGACTGAACCAAAGCTGATGTTTCTTCCTCAGAGATAAGGGGACAGAAAATATAAGGGCGGAGGAAACACAGGAAGTTCAAGCAGGGGGAAGGAAGTGTCAGCATTCTAACAGATGATTTCTGTTCTCGGGCATGCAGAGGTGGGTCAGGGTCTGAGGAGTGGGAGCTAGGATTTGGATGGAAACTTCAGAAGGAGAGGCTCAGTCTCCGCAGCCATTGAAGGCCACGAGATGGGTAGGAGAGAGGCAAGGAGGAAGAGGGCTTGGGAGACCACCAAAGGCCCAGTCTTAAGTGGTGTGCCAGGCTCTAACTCGTATCTGTGGCTGTGCCAGGCAGTGTGATGATGTGGTTTGTGCCTGGGGCCATGGTAGAGAAATGGGATGGTTAGGTTGGCCCAGATCTGGAAATTCACCAGTTGGATTGCAAAAGGACAGAGTGTATGGCAGCGAGATGCTGGCTGCTGGGAAGGCATGAAACAAGAGAGCCCAGGAGATGCAAGTGGGAGGAAGGGACCCTGTGGTCAGAGGGCAATGTCATTTCTTCCTCTGTGGTTGGATACCCAGACTATGATTAGGAACTTGTTATTTTTATTTGTGGAGAGAGGGGAAGGGAGGGAGAAACAGAGGGAGAGAAACATTAATGTGTGGTTGTCTCTTGTGTGTCCCCTACTGGGGACCTGGCCTGCTACCCAGGCATGTGCCCTGACTGGGAATCCAGCCAGCGACGCTTTGGTTGGCAGGCTGATGCCCCACACCAGCCAGGGCTGATTAGGAACTCTTAATGAAGAATGTGTATGACATCTTGTTTCTCAACAAATAGAAGTCATCTGTATGTAAAGCTTTATGGCAAGAATGGCTGCATACCTCATACTTTATCTATACATATCAACACTACCCAGAATGTGGCCATTGAAGCCAGGCTCTCAGAACCTCTGGACTCAGGGACACAGATGTAATCCCAAGCTCTTGGATCAGGCACTTGCCCAAGGAGCCCTGGTTCCTTTTACTGAAGAATGGTTATAGAAACCAAGATTTCAGTGCTAGATGTTTTTGTTGTTACTGGAGTGTTGTTACTTGTGGGTACTCTCAGTTGTTAGGGCAAGGGAATATGTGCTTGTATAATAACCTGTGTTATTTATAAATACATTTATATATACAGATATTTATAAATACATACTCATTTGCATCTGTACTAAGCTAAACACAATGTCACACTTGTATCTCAATTATAGTCCATTCCCAGGCAGATCATCCTGTACTGCCCCCACCTCCTGTTTGTCTGTAGCTTCCTGCTCCGGCAGTGAGACACCTGGCCCCAGCCATCTGCCAGCTACTTAATCGGTCAGTGCCGGTACACATGTTCAAGGGTGGGCAAAAGTAGGTTTACAGTTTAATACAAATAAATAATACAATAATAGTTAATAATAAAACAAGAATAAACTCTGCTCCACACACTCAGCACTGTGAACCTACCTTTGCCTGTCCCCGGGGAGTGGTTTTGAATTGCGAGCTCCTGCGGCACCGGCACCGGGAGCAGCGTGGGCTCCTGGAGCACAGTGCTCCTGCTCAGTTCCTGCTGCCTCCAGTCTTAGCTCTGGAGGGTGTCTCTGTCCAGCGCAGCCTGCATCCCACCCCTCAGTGGGACTGTTTCATCCTTTGTGATGCAGTCAGATTATTTTGCATTCCATTAGCAGATCCCCTTGTCAACTTTAAGTGATTTTAAAAAAAATTTTATATATATATCTCATTTCACTGTTTGTACCGTAAAGTTCTATGAGTTTTGGAAAAGATGTAGTTTCGTGTATCTGCTGTACAGTATCACACAGAGTAGTTTCACCACCTTCAACTCTATATTTCATCTATTACTCTTCTCTCCCCAGACCTATGGCAACTACTAATTTTTACCAACTGTATAGTTTTGCCTTTTCCAGAATATCATATAAATAGAATCATACAGTATGTAACCTTTTCAGACTGGCTTCTTTCACTTAGCAATCTGTATTTAAGATTCCTTCATGTTTTTGTATGGCTTAATAGCTCATTCCTTTTGATGCTGAATAGTATTCTACTATCTAAATGGAGCACAATTTGTTTATCTGTTCATCCATGGAAGGACATCTTGGTTGCTTCCAGATTTTGGTGGTTATAAATAAGGCTGCAATAGACATTCACATGCAGGTGTCTGTGTGGATGTAAGTTTTCAAGTCATACGGGTAAACACCTAGGAGCTCTGTTGCTGGATTGCATAATAAGACTGTGTTTATCTTTGTAAGAAACTGTCAAATTGTCTTCCAGAGTAACTCTATCAGTTTGTATTCTCACTGGCATTGAATGAGAGTTCCTGCTGCTCTGGATCCTTGCCAGTAATTGTCAGTATTTTGGATTTTAGCCATTCTGATAAGTGTATAGTAGTATCTAACTATTTTTTTAAAGGTTCTATTTATTTATTTTTAGGAAGAGGGGAGGGAGGGAGAAAGAGAGGAAGAGAAACATTGACTGGTTGTCTCTTGCACACC
The DNA here is from genome assembly GCA_004027475.1 of Anoura caudifer. NCBI lineage: Eukaryota > Metazoa > Chordata > Mammalia > Chiroptera > Phyllostomidae > Anoura > Anoura caudifer. Next base: position 82,227 of record PVKU01003272.1, read on the forward strand.
ACCAACCAGGGACCTGGCCCTCAACCCAAGCATGTGCCCTGACTAGGAGCTTAACCAGCGACGCTTCAGTTCACAGGCCAATACTCAATCCACTGCGCCACACCAGCCAGGGCTAACTATTGTTTTAATTTGCATTTATCTGATGATATGTGAGGTTGAGCATCTTTTCATGTGCTTATTTGCCCTCTGTGTATTTTTTTGTTTTGGTGGGTGTTTCTTCAGATCTTTTGCCCATTTTTTTATTTTGTTTGTTTTCTTATTGAGTTTTAGAAGTTCTTTGGATATTTTGGATATCAGTCTATTATCAAGTATGTGTTTTGCAAAGATTTTTCCCTAATTTGTGGCTTTCATTCTCTTAACAAAGTATATTTGACATAGCAGAAGTTTTTAATTTTAATAAAGTTTATTTATTTTTTCTTTCCTGGATTGTGCTTTTGGTGGCATATCTAAAACTTATCACAAACCCAAGGTCATGTAGATTTTCTTCTACTTTTTTCCTAGTAATTTTATGGTTTTGCAGACTTGTGAGCCATTTTTATGTTAATTTTGTTTAAGGCTGAAAATCTGTGTCTAGCTCCCCGTTTTTTTTCCTGATGCACATGGATGCTCCACTGTTGTTCCTTTCTTGGTTGAATTGCCTCTGCAACTTTGTCAAAACTCAGCTGACTGTATTCATGTGAGGCTCTTTCTCGGGCTCTCTGTTCAGTTTCATTGACCTCTGTGTTTCCTTTTTCTCTAACACCAAACTGTCTTGATTATTGTAGTCTTTTAAAAAATTATTTTTAAAGATTGTATTTATTTTTAGAGAGAGGGGAAGGGAGGGAGAAAGAGAGGGAGAGAAACACTGAAGTGCAAGAGATACATCGATTGATTGCCTCTTGCACATCCCCAACTGGGGACCTGGCCTGCAACAAAGGCAGGTACCCTAACTGGGAATCAGACCGGCCACCTTTTGGTCCACAGGTTGGCATTCAGTCCTCTGAGCCACACCAGCCAGGGCTGATTACTGTAGTCTTGAAATTAGTTGGTGTGACTCTTTCAACTTTGTTCTTTTCTATTTTGGCTATTCTAGGTCCTTTGCCTTTTCATATAAATTTTGGAATCACTTTGTCAATATCTATAAACTAACTTGGTGGGAACTTGATTGGGATTGCTTTTGGATCTCAAGAATTGACATATTAACAATATTGAGCCTTCTGCTACATGAACATAGAATATCTCTCCACTTATTTATATCATCTTTGATGTTTGTTTTAACATCTTTTTCTCTCCCTCTTTTGGATAATTTATACTGATCTATTTTCAAGCTCGTGACTCTGCTTTTGGTACGCCTGTTATGCTATTAAGCCCATTCAGTGAACTTTTATTTTGAGATATTGCATTTTTCCATACAGAAGTGTGTGTTTCTTGTTTTTATCTTCTATTTCTCTGCTGAGATTTTCCATCTTTTCATTAACTAGAGCATATTTCCCTTGATCTCTTGGAGTATGCTTGTAATAACAAAGGGGACCCTCAAAACCTAGAATTATCTTCTGGAGGATGGGCCCCGTGTAGTACAGGCTTCCTCTCTAGGTGAGTGTTCTAGGAACCCATCTGTATCAGTGTACCAGCTGGCACTGTTGCAAGAAGCTGTGTTCGGCTTCAGTGAATTTTTTTGAAGGCTCTTTCAACACTTTTACCCATTTCACGATGGGTGATTACAAGCCGACCTGCCCACACCACGCTGAATGTTCAGCAGTTTCTGACTAAAAACAGCATGACCCCCATTCCCACCTTCCCTATTCACCCAACCTCTGCCTAGTGAAACCTGCCCCCTGCCCTCAGTGAAATATCTCCTCAAAGGACAATGATTGCCAGTGTGGAAGAGGTGAAACGAAACGCTGCAGAAGCACAAAAAGGCATCAAAATCGATGGGTTCAAAAACTGTATTGAGCAGTGGAAAAAAGTCTCGATAGGTTGCATCAAATGGAGAATACTTTGAAGGTGACAGAAGTTTAAACATGTAAGAATACATACACAATTTTCAATAAATAAATTCCACTTTGGGGATCTTCCCTCATGCTTGAGTGTCCCTGTCTGATAATGCCAACATCTGGGTCACTTCAGAGTAGGCGCTTGTTGAGAGTGTTTTCTCTTGGGAATGGGTTCCGTTTACCCGATTCTTCCCAAATCAGGTAACTTTGGATTATCTTACGGTCATTGTGAATTGTGAAGGTTATTTTTGGGAAACTCTGAGTTATGTCATATTCTTCTCAAGAACATTGATAGTTTATTTTAGCAGGCAGTTAACCTGGTTAGACCCAAGGGCTAACCTTGAACTCTGTCTTGTCTTCTGTGGGTTCAGGTCTCATTCAATTCTTTCAGCCTTTGCTGTACTTCTTTGTCCTATGCATGTTAGTGGTCACCTGAGAATCACCGAGAATCCAGGCACGGAATTAGAGGTCCCCTTCTTCTAATTAGAGGTGCCCTTTCCTGTGTGGGGGTCCTCCTCACGAATATGCCTTTGCGTCTTTTCCTAGTTCCTCCAGCCAGAAAGGCAACAGGTTTTTCCTCAGAGTTTTAGCCACTCATGCTTTAGGGCAAAAACCAGGAAAAAAACAACAAATATCCAGGAAATTCACCTTGTGCAAGTTGCTACTTCAGTTTTTTTGACACTCCTCCACAACCTGACTGCTTGTTTTTACTCTTAAGTATACTCATCAGTTTTGTTGTTGTATTTTTCCACGAGTTCATAGCTGTTACCGTGGGAGCATCAGTCTGGAGAGGGCTCCCACTGGTGTACTGGAAGTGAATTTCTGCCTGCTTTCTTTTCCTGATGCCATTTCCTGGAGATCTTTCCAAGTTAGTACCCGGATGACTTCCTCAATCTTTTTAGTAGTGCATGGTAGTCCATTATAGCCAGACCCCTTCTGGTGGACAGTTGTGCTGTTTCCCAGGGTCCACTTTTACAGACAGCGCCACATCCAATGTCCTCGTCCCCCTACATGTTGTTCTGAGGTCTTGGGACCTCGGGCAAAGTTCTACTTGGAATCCTGAAAAACATTCATTTTCTTGGGAATGGCATGATTTCTGCTTCCTTCTGTGATTGACTGGAGGCCTGGGCCACATTCCTGGGCACCTCCAGGGGCAGGAGGGCCTCGAGGAGGGGAGAGGTGATGGGGAGAGCCGCGTGTTTCAGAAGTCTCAGAGACTGGCCCAGCGCCCTCAGCTGAGAGGAGGTAGGGACACCTGATGCCAAAGTGACACCCCCAGCAGTCCCCACAAAACTGAGTGTTTTGTGCAATTACCCATGTTTACATTGGTTATTTATGAACAAAGAGTGAAAGTTTCCTTTGGACAAAAATATATAGTGCATTCATCTGACAAAACAGGTATTTCAATTGTATGGCATTTATTCAGAACAATGAAAACTTGTGTTCATGCAAATACTTGCACACAAATGTCCACAGCAGCTTTACTTAGAATAGCCTCAAGTGCAGATGGCCCAGATGTCCTCCAGCAACAGACAATAGACTGTGGTACGTCCATGCTCTGGGACAGTGCTTAGCAATCAAAAGGAATCGACTGTGAGGACCCCTGGGTGAACCCTCAGGGAATTACATGGGCTGAAAAGACCTAATCCCAAAAGGTTTATGTATTGCATGATTTATATAACATTCTTGAAGTGACAAAACTGCAGGAGTAGAGCAGAGATGGGTGATTGCCAGGGTCAAACAGTGGGCGAATGTGGGAGTGAAGTGGGTGCATTGATAAAAGGGCAGCATTAGGGCCAGAAGTGTCCTGTAGCTTGACCGTGTGGATGTCACTGCACTCTGTGACACTGCACCGTCATTTTGGGGGGTTAACCACTAGGTAAGGGTGCACAGGGTACTGGGTAGGGGTGCACAGGGCCTCCCTGCTGTATTTCTCTGTGAGCCTTCCCATATCCAGTAACATAGGTGGACATGCAGTTATCTTGGAATAAATAGTTTAATTTAAAAATATATTTTTCTTTTTCAATAATGGATCTACTGTATTTTTTTTAAACAGCTGCTTTCATATGTCATGGGATATCTATTGTAGCCCATGTGCCATATGCCTGGGTGAAGGGAATTTGTGTTTGACTATTTATTTGTTTTGTGTAATTTTTTTTTGGGGGGGCATGAAAAATTAGGCAGAGGAGAAAGTAGGTAAAACTAGAAGGAGGAAAAGTTTCTTCTAGTTTTCAAATAAGTTCCTTAAAACTATTTTTGTGTTTTACATTGAAAAGAGATTTCGTTTCCTGGGAGTCTCACTGTTGACTCTGGTGGGGCCTGGGGGTCAGCACGGGTCAGCAGGCTGTGGTGGGGTCTCTAAGCTCTGTGACAGGCTGTGAAGGGCTTTTCACTCTTTGGCACTAACAGACCAAATCTACCTTAGAAATGCCCTAAAATGCTTTTGTTATTGGCTGCATTTGAGGGTGGCACCCACTTTTTCTCTTTAGTCCCTTGCACATCTCCTTTCTTCTCTTCAGCCTCTTCCTCCTCCCTCGACCTACTCTGGCTTAGTTAAATTTTTCACATAAGCTGTATTTGCCCCTGAGAGTCCCGGAGTGGGCTGGGTTCAGCGCTGCATGCTGTGGGTGCGCACACAGCACCCACGTCCGTGTCATGCTGGTTCTCTGTGAATGGAAGGTAGGCTTTCTAGGAAGAGTGTGTGCTTTATTCATGTCAAATACCCACCCATTCATATCAAGAGAAGCAAGGAAACCAGAATCCACAATTATTTTTCTTGAAACCTAAGACCTAAAAAAATACATTTATGGACAAGCTGTGTGAATCCAGCAGTTCCTAACTGTTGGCGATAACTATTTGGCAGCCCTATTTCTGCAACTCTGGGGGCCAGACACACAGAGCTGAGTGACCGGGTCCTGCTGCACACTCACTGTGCTGCCACACAGAGGGAGGGAGCTTGGCCACTTAATGACAAGGACAGAGAAGACAGTGGCCTCCTAAAGCCCTTACTGTTGCTGCGTCCACAAGCTTCCTTTCTTCTCGCTACTAGGGGTGGATTTACTCTCTGCAGAGGAGGGCACAGAGGTTGAGAGCAGGAGGGTGCTTGGCCTGCCAGCGCCTTGAGGCTGTGGTCCCTGGAAAGTGCCTAGCAGCAGGGGTTCAAGGAGCTGTTGTGTGGGGGCAGCAACTCAAGGCTCACAATGCCTTTAATTTGGGCAGGTCAAGGGGACACCGCAAGTCCCTGTGGAAACCATGCCATGCCTCCCCAGCAGTGCCCTAACTTTTAGTCCAAAAAGATGACACCTAGCTTAGGTTCTAGCAGACAGGAGGAGCAGCAGCACACTTGGTCTGACTCCTTCAGTTGTTTGGGGTTTGAGACTTAAAAACAACCTGTTTTCTTAGGCTGGTTAAACAGCCACCGCCTACCTACGGTTCAGTGCTATCTCAGTGCAAGTTTCCATTGACTTAGCAGCTTGTCTTTTTTGTCAGGTCTTGGAAGTTTTTGGTCTGAATTAACCAGGTTTTCGACAAATCTGGAAAGGGCCTACACAGTATACATAGACCCTTTAAATTTTTCCTAAACTTAAAACATTCTCTCTCTCTCTTTTTTTTATATTTAACTTTAAGGGTCAGGAAGGATCAGAAAATAAACTTGATAATGAAATCAACACAAAATAAACTCAATAATTAAAATGTGCTGCTTCCCCCCTCCTGCCTTCCTGCTGTCTTCTTTCTTTCTTGATGGGAATGACAGAGAGGAGTTCGGGACAGGGCTGGAGGTGCCTGTGAGGCTGGCCCTGGACTGTCGACAGCATGCTGTGGACCTCACAGGGTGTGTCCAGTTCTCCCTGCCGAGTGGGTGACCCCCTGGGCACACCAGGAGGCCTGTCTCCCAAAGTATCACCCAGGGGGCCAGAACTCACAGTGGCTGCAATCCCTGAGGGTGAGTGTAGGACACTGAAATGACGGTAAGAGGACGTGAAGTGAAAATAGCTTTCTTGTGAGCTGCACGATCATTGTCACCACCATCACAGCCCTTAGTAAGAAGAGTTCATCTGTGCCAAGCATGCTGCTGCGTTCTTTCCATGCACGGTCTCATTCAGTGCTTCCTAAAATTGACCCCTGGCTGAAGTACCCCCTGATTCAGTAGGTCTAGGTCAGGGCCTGAAATCTGCATTTCTCACCAGTCCCCTGGAGATGCTGAGACTGCTGCTGGTCCTCATCTCTGAGCTCTAAGTTAATCTGCTTAAAACAATGCATGAGGTAGGTAACATCATCCCCACTTTACAGTGAGGAAACAGCAAGAAAAGTCATGGGGCTCGACCACAAAGCTCATTACCACTGACCATATCTGTTAGTTCAGCTCAGTTAATTTGTCTGAAGGAGTAGCAAGTGCCTGGGAAAGCCCTAGACAGATGCCCTCGGCAACCCTCGTGGGTTGTGGGGTGTGTGTGATGGGGCTTTTGAGAGTCAGGTGTGGGGGGTGAGGAAGCTCTGGGGTGCTGCCGGGGGTAGGACCTGCTCTGCAGGTGCTGTGGGGGCAGCACGGGGCGGGTATTATCAGGAGAGCACGGTGCCAGGAGAGCCAGTGAATCACTTGCTCCCACCCCCATCCTGGTGCCACCACACCTGACTCCTGCCTGTGGGCTTCTGTCCATACCATGCCTCCTCTTCTCCCCTTCATGCCCCTTTTCTGTATTTCCCATAAAATGAGGAAGGAATAATAAAAAAAATGAAAAAGCAGGAGGATAATAAACAAGCTTTTCTTTTTGAGTTTATTTCACGATGTTACAACACTTTGGAGTCTTGAAACTAAAACAAAGTAAACTAAAGAAAAAGGTCCACATTAGTACAGGAAAGAGAGGAAAGACTCAGAAACTATACAGAGGCTTGTTTTAGATTTGCCACAGACTCATTAACTCAGATCTGATGCTTTGAAAGGCTGAGGAGAGGGCAGGCGGATGGGGTGGGGGCGTAAAGAGGCTGCAGAGGGGTGGCCCACTGGCCGAATTCCACTGATGTGTTTTGTTTGGCTCACACAATACTTGAAAAATATTCAAATCAATTTAAAATGTGGGAGTTTTCACAACAAAACCCTTGGTCTCCAGCCTTTCCTGAGGGGCGAGGAGTGCCAGTATCAGGGCTGCGGTGGTGGGTGAATGCCTGTGAGACGTGCCCCGCCAGCTCGCAGCCCCTGGTCTGGAGCAGCTGTCGGTGGCGGGTGGCATCGGGGTCGGCCCTTCCTGGACCCCTCCCTGCCCCTGCGCCCGGCAGCCTGCATGTGTGAGAGGGCCCGCCGAGCCAGGAGCGCCGCAGGCCTCGAGCAACAGACTCACAGTGGCAGAGGCGCCCGTGGTGGAGCAGGCGCCAGGCACTGGCAGTGCATGGACGGATACACAGGGAGCTTCCCTGCTGCCGCCTGAGACCGTGTCAATTGTTACTTTCCTTTAAAAAATTTAAAATGTGTTTATTAAAATTATTAAGATTATTTTATGAGATCCATGTCGTCTATGCAGTACTTTATAGGGCGTATCTGGCCACAGCTGGGGTACTTCTGGGTGTTTTACGGCAAATTATTCTCGGATTACCCTCTAATGCAGGAACGCCTGCCTGTTGTCTGAGCTCCCTGGGTCATACAGAACACGCTCGGACCTGATACAAAGCAGCTGTCTCCACCAGCTGTTCCAAAAAGGGAGCATTTTAAGGCTGAAGCAGCAGGAAAAAGGATTTTGTAGCTGGTGGAGATTTTGAAAAATGTTAAATTACTCTTTCCTTGCCATTAAAGTGTGATTTAATTTTGTTATTAACAAATTGTGTAAATCTAAAAAGAAGTACTCCAAATGGGGGTTTGTTAAGCGCTTTCTGACAATACAATACAGTATGTCCTGCGGGGTATCTTTCAGGGGGGTGGCAGCTCAGAACTCCCACTGACCTCCCTGTCCCTGGGCCTCAGCCCTGCTGGGCTAGGGTCAGGGGGCCAACCCCTGGCCCCCCCTCTTCCCTCTCCTCTGGGTCCCTGCTGAGACCAGCAACAAAAGGGTCAATTGTCTGAGGCCTCCCTTTGTCTCTGGGGTTCTGGGCCTCCCTGAATGCCAAAGTGGGGTATGAATGCCTGTACTTATGTGTATGTGCCAGTGCACGTATATGTGTGCATGTGAGTATTGTGTGCACATGCACATATTTAGGTACATGCAAACATGTGCTCATTACCATGTGCACATAGCACATGTATGAGTGCATATGTATACAGGTGCATGTGTATGCACACAAATGGGCAGTGTATACATGTGTGGGCATGCGTGTGGATATGTGCATACGTGTGTGCACACACATGAGTTGGGTATATATGTGCATGCGCACACACATAGGTGTACTTCCTGTATGTGCACACACATGCAGTAGTGAGACTTGCTTAAAGCATTTCTGATTTGCTCATGCTTCTTAGTGGGGTTTGACTGGCTGATAGATGTTCCTCTGGCACAGCTACTTTTTCCTGGTATGTGCTGTGGTACAGAAGCCTCAGAACTTTCCATGTTCCCTGCCTGCTCTAGGGTTAGATAATGTACAGGAGTGAGGAGAAGGCACAAGAGGCTCCTTACACAGCTTACTGGCTTCCCCTGCCTGTTCCAACCTGGGTTTCATGGTGAGGCTCACAAGGGCTTTTCCAGAATGTTCCAGTATCTTCTCAGGGCTTTCTAATTGGATCTAGTGCATTCTGTGTGGGGTTTCAGCCATATTTGCAGACTGACTGGATGCTCCGTTCCCATCCACCCCAAAAGCTGGTTTCCCTGTGGCTCTGGCTCCTTTGTGTGGGTGCTGGTCACCTTGCTTCCCAGCGTGGCTTTACCAGCCTGTGCTCACAGAGGCCTGCACGTGCTCTGGCTGGCCTGTGTGACAAGATTCACACTTTTTTCCTTCACAGAGGTGTCCTTTAAAAAATGACAATAAAACACATTGGATCAGAAGCCAGGGAAAGACTAATAAAGATGCTGAATTGAAACTCACCTCTGTGAAGGGTTTGTCTGCAAACCCTGCTCAGCCAGCACAGCTGCTGTTGGATAGCTTGCTCTTCATTTTCTTGACTCTGTCCTTCCAGTGCCCGTTTCCTCCTGCCTTGCTCCAGTAAGGGCTTGTCTTTCCACTGTGGAAAAGCCACCAATGAAACAGTCCTCCAAAGCTTATCCAAATGTTCAGTCAATAAAATTATCTTATAATTAGCCTAACTGTAAGCCAGAACTGCTTAACCCTAGGAAACATAAAAATTACCCAGCACATTAGATCTATAAATTGCTCATCCTGACCTTTGGCTGCAGATTCTGTTTTTATTTCATTCTCAAAATAGTTTCTTCCTTGTTCTTAAGTTTTTGATTGTCCCCGAGGCAACTTCCTCTGCTGTTGGCTCCACTGGCTTAGTTGAGATATGTCATTGCATGAATTCAGGCGAGTGTGACACAATGTCGACTTGATGTATATTTTATGCTTCACTCTGAGACAGGTGTTTTGTAAAGCTGAGCCTACCCTCGCAGCCTGCTGATGGCTCATTGTTGTTGCTTCTGCACTTGGAGCGTATACAGGGATGACAGCAGCTGGATTCTTCTGGAGCTGAGCAGTTCACACAGTAGTGGGGGGATTCTGCGTATGTCACGCTGAACAGAGGCATTGGGCTTTCTCACCTCAGCGATGATTTTACTTCTAACTCTCTCTTCCCTACCCCTTCCACCCCCCATTGCCTAGGGACCCTACTGTCACCTTGCAGGACCCCGGATAGCACCACAGAAGTCACTCCACCTCTGTGGGGGTAACATTAAGGAAATCAGCAATGATGTGTTTGGGGACCTGAACGTGTAGCTTAGACTTTTTGCCTGGAAATGATATTATCAGTGATGTTTAGGATTTTAACTGCTGTGAGTACCTTAAACTAGTGATGCCGTCATTTGAACATGAGTGGGTGAATGAGACTCATGCAGTTGTCGTCATGGCTGCTGTTTTTTACATGATGAGATACTTTCAAAGTTCCAAAAACTATCTTAAAATTTAGATTTTGGAATCTGACATTTTAATAAATGGGTTATTGCCTTATGTAGAGGGGAACTTATTATTTATCCTTTTCCTATTAGGCAGTTTGCACACATGCACACACATAGATATAAATACAAATACAGAAAAATTGTTCAATCTTTACATTCATCCTGTGAGAAATAATAATTTTGCCCATTTTACAGTTGGGAACACTGAGGCTCTGAGAGCTTAAATAACTTGCTGACACCCATGCAGTTAGCAATTGAAACGGTTGGCCTGACTCTTCCGTGATCCACTACTGACTTTGTGCGAACAAGCCAGGCCCAGGCCTCATGACTGGACCCCTAGCTGTGCTTGAGAAGTGTCCACGACACCTGCAAAGTGGAGAGGGAATCACAAGGTCACTTCAGTCCCCACTCGTTCTGTGCTCAGCGATCATGCACTCTTTCTCTTGATGTCACATGTAGATCACAGGCTCGTTGCCTTGCTGTCTTCAGAGCTGTTGCCAGTTGGAATCAAGCTTATTGGGTCAGTGTGAACCCTCAGCAGGGCTCTGGCCCAGGTGGTCAGTCCCCTGGGCAGAGGGGCAGAGGACAGTGGTACTCTCCTCGTGTAAACCTCAGAGACAGTGCACGTGGCAGTCCCATCCCACTGTCTGTGCTTTGTCTCAAGAGTGGAGAGAACCCTATTTTGCTCATAGAAACAGAGAGTGGTGGTCATCCCAGGCTAGGGTAGGGAGTTGGGGGGATGTTGGTCAAACGTACAAACTTCAAGTTTTAACATGAGTAAGTTCCAGGGGTCTAATGTGTGGCATGGTGACCACAGCTGACAAACTGCATTGTATATGGAAGTTGCTAGGTGCAGATTGTAAGTGTCCTCACCAAATAAAGACAACCATGTGAGGTGAGGGAGGGTCACTGGACATGGTGACGTGTGGTGGTTGTCTCACAGTGCGTGCACAAGTCAGACTGCCAAGATGTGCACTCTAAGTATGTACAGCTTTATTTGTCAATTATACTGCAAGAAATTTTTTTTTTAATATTTAAAAAAAACAAAACAAGCAGAAAAAAAGAGCCCTGTTTTGGAAGTCTTTCTTGAAGAGAGACACCTTCCGTTTAACCCATAATGAAATATTGTAGACCTCTTTTAAGACCTTTTCAAAATGTGACTATCCTCTAAAAGCTAGGCTGAAACTAAACATCTACTATTAAAATGTGTTGTTTATGAAGAATTAGTGGTGGGACATAATAGCCAATGTTTAAAAATCATTGACCAAATTAAGTTTATTTTCTATGGATTCAGCATATTATTGATATTTGCTACAGCCACAGGTAAAGTTTACCTTTTCTAAAGGAATATACTTACTGATTTATATTATTGGTTTGCTTGAGTATGCAGGGTTTCGAGGTTCATATTGGTGGTCTCTCTACCTATGATGTCAGGGCCACAGCAATTAGATGAAATTATCCTAGTTGATTGGCAAGAGTTACTCACTATTTGGAGGAAAAAGATTTTTACGTAAAGTGGTTGGTAGTAGCATGTTGCTTTAAAAATTTTTTAAAAATTTTTATTGGTTTTTAGAGAGAGAGGGGAAGGGGTGGGAGGAAAGGAGAGAGAGAAAGAGAGGAGAGAGGGAGAGAGATTTTTAAAAAATCATTTCCCTCCTCTTCCTTTGGTGGAACATCCCTCATGTATGCGCCCTGAACATCCGGGAGAGCAGCTGCCGGTTTCTGCGGAGACCTACAGCTGCCTCTCCCAAGGAAAGCTCAGCTCTTGCTCTCCTTTCTTTGGGGAACAAACTGTGCCCTTCTCTGTGGGGGCGAGGCTTGCCCTGCCTTGGCTCTGAGGAGAGTCCTAACTTGTGTAGGCACTCAGTCTGTGTGTCGGTGTGGAGCTTGAGGAGATAGCTTTCTTTTTAATAATTTGACACAAAACCAAGGACTTTTGTTCACCCGTCAACCTTTTCGCATCAGGGATCAGGTAAGAGAGTGGACTAGACTGGACTTGCGGGTGGTACAGTCTGGGTGCTTCCTTTGTCCCTGTGCTCCTCCATGGCCCAGGCCTGGGTGTGTGAGTAGGTCCCTGCTCCGCACTCACAGCCTGGTGGGTACCTTTATTTATAGTCACTCTTTTTTTTCTTTCTTTTTTAAATATATTTTATTGATTGTGATATTACAGTTGTCCTATTCCCCCCCCTTCATTCTCCTCCACCATGCACACTCCCTCCCACCCACATTCCCCCCTTTAGTTCATGTCCATGTATCATAAGTTCTTTAGCTTCTACATTTCCCACACTATTCTTGCCCCCCCATCTATTTTCTACCCACCATTTATGCTACTTATTCTCTGTACCTTTTCCCCCTCTCTCCTCCTCCTACTCCCCTGTTGCTAACCCTCCATGTGGTCTCCATTTCTGTGTTTCTGCTCCTGTTCTAGATGTTTGTATAGTTTGCTTTTGTTTTAGGTGTGGTTGTTAATATCTGTGAGTTTGCTGTCTTTTTACTGTCATATTTTTTATCTTCTCTTTCTTAGATAAGTCCCTTTAACATTTCGTATAATAAGGGCTTGGTGATGTTGAACTCCTTTAACTTGACCTTATCTGAGAAGCACTTTATCTTCCCTTCCATTCTAAATGACAGCTTTGCTGGATGGAGCAATCTTGGATGTAGGTACTTGACTTTCATGACTTGGAATACTTCTTTCCAGCCCCTTCTTGCCTACAAGGTCTCTTTTGAGAAATCAGCTGACAGTCTGATGGGAACTCCCTTGTAGGTGACTGTGCCCTTATCCCTTGCTGCTTCTAGAGTTCTCTCCTTCACTTTAATCTTGGCTAATGTAATGATGATGTGCCTTGGTGTGTTCCTCCTTGGATCCACCTCCTTTGGGACTCTCTGAGCTTCCTGGACTTCCTGGAAGTCTATTTCCTTTGCCAGATTGGGGAAGTTCTTCTTGTTTATTTGTTCTAAGTTTCCCACTTGTTGCTCTTCCTCTTCCCCTTCTGGTACCCCTATAATTTGGATGTTAGAATGTTTAAAGATGTCCTGGCGGTTCCTAAGCCTGTCCTCATTTTTTTGAATTCTTGTTTCTTCATTCTTTTCTGTTTGGTTGTTTATTTCTTCCTTCTGGTCCACACCGTTGATCTGAGTACCAGTTGTCTTCCTATCACTATTGGTTCCCTGTGCATCTTCCTTCATTTCATTTATTGTAGCCTTCATTTGTTCATTTAATTTGCGACCAAAATCAACCAAGTCTGTGAGCATCCAGATCACCAGTGCTTTGAACTGTGCACCTGGTAGGTTGACTATCTCTTGGTTGCTTAAAACTATTGGCTCTGGTGGTTTGATTTGTTCTTTCATTTGAGCCATTGTTTTTTTTCTTTTTTTTTCTTTTTTGGTTTGGTCGTGCCTGTTATGTATGAGGGGCAGAGCCTTAGGTGTTCAGCAGTGTGGGGCAACCCAGTTGCAGAGTTGTGATGCTGTATGTGGGGGCGGGGTCAGGAAGGGAACAATGGAACTTGCTCAGCTCTCTCTCGGGTTTCAGTCCCCTCTGTAAGGCTGGGAGTTTCTCCCAGCACTTCAACCCCCACAAGTGTTTTCAATTGGTGCTTTTAGGCTTTATTTCTCAGCACTGGGGCCCTGGGTTGCACAGTTTGTCTCGCTGCCCATTTTTGCCTGGTTTATCTGTGTGCGAATGTGTGACTGTGGTCAGCTGCCTTGCGCGCCTTGCTGGGTCTGCTCGTTCGTTGCCTCTCCGCATCCGGTAACCGCTGCCTATTCTCCTGGGGTGTGCCAAGTGCTGCCTGTGCATCCAGGACCACTAGCTACTGCTTTTTCCTGCTGCAATCCCTCTCCGCCAGCCACCAACTCCATCCCCGCCCCTCTTACTGGTCTGGGTGAATCATTGTCAGACTTCTGTACAATTCAGTTTTCTATATGTTCTGGTTGTTTTTTTTGTTTCTAAATTTTCGTTGTCCTTAATTTTGGTTGTGAGAGGAGGCACAGTGTGTCCACCTACGCCTCCATCTTGGCTAGAAGTTAAAGATGAGTTCTAAAGGTTTGAATGTTAAGTGTTAAATCTATAGTCACTCTTTATTGTCACCAACACTACATTTGGTTGGTGGATAGTCTTCTCCGGGCTCATCACTTTCTTTGGGAAAGGAAAATGTCTTTTCCCACCATCTGGGCAGCAATTCAGATATGCCTCCTCATGGGTGGGGGCAGGGGGTGTGCTCTGGAAGGGAGCTTTTGGCTTGGATTGTAAACAGCTTTACCACTGGTCCCCTTCCCCACAGCAGTCTAGCCTTGCTGAAGAAATTTGGTTGGGAGTCCAAGTAGAAAAGTGGACTCCAAGCCATAGACCTGCAGGAACTAAGGATAGGAGTGCCTTTGTGGTGAAGGGAAAGACAGATGCCGATTATAGGGTAGAGCTTTGTTCCTTCTGGGCCCACATTTATGGAAACTGCCCCCGTTTCTATGGCTGTCAAGTGTCACTGAGCTACCGTTTATTATGCTCAAGCATTCTGTGGGTCAGAGGTGACAAAGTTTGTCACCACCAATCTAATGCCAATAGAAGTCCCCAGTCTGGTGTATAGTAAATGGGGAGACTTTATTCAGGTGAACATTGCAAACCAAAAAAATGCAGTCTCTGGAGGAAACTGAAAGTGTGTTCCCCTTGATAGGAGATGGGGAGGGCTGCTTATATAGAGAATGTGCTCACCCTGCTTGGTCCATTTTATGCAAATGAAGGATCCAAATGCATGTAATTTGATTGGTTCACATAGCACTGTCTTGATTGGCTGGAATCAGGTATCTTGAATGGTTGTTGTGGAGCTGCTCTGATTGGCCAGTAAAAATGCAAATGAGAATATAGCTGTGCAGCTCCAATTGGTCAGATGAAGCACGTCTCAGCCCATTGGACAAAAAGTGGTTCCAGGAAGTCCTTTATGAGGATTAACTCAGATGGCAGTAGCACAACGCAGGAGGCTGGTAGGGAAATGGGGAGTGGCTGCTGATGGGTGCAAGGTTTCTACTGGGCGGTAGTGGGACGTCCTGGAGTCAGAGGGTAGTGATAGCTGAGCAACTCTGTTAATGGTTTAAAGACCATCGTACTATATACTTTAAAAGTGAATTTTATGGTATGTCAATAACATCTCCATAAAGCTAATATTTTAAAAATGAAAAAAGAAAAAGATGGCTTGTGTCTGCTCCACAGGGTGCCTGTGCTGAAAGACTGAAGGCTGGGGGCAAGGTCATCCGAAGGCCCATTCACCTGTGTGTCTGGTGGGGGATTCTGGCTTATGATAGGAGGGGTGGTGGTCTCTGTTCTGCTGCACATGGGCTAGTTTAGGCATCTGCACAGCCAGGTGGTTGGCTTTCTTTGAGTGAGTGTCCTGGAAAGAGAACCAGCTGGAAGTTGTCTCCTTTTTGTGATCAGCCTGGGAAGTCCCCTGTACCATTCCTTCCACCTATTCTATTGCTTGGAGCAGTCAAAGACCCCCATTTGCATTCAGAGGGAAGGCAGAGACACCACCTCTCAGTGGAAGGAGAGTTCGTCACATTCTAACAAAAGCATGAGAGATGGGAGGTCTTCATGTGGCCATTTTGGGGAAACACAATCTGTCGCAGAACCCAACTGCATGTTGGAATATTTATTTGGAGCACTTATGAAAAGAAATTGAAGACTCTTCAAGGCACTTAGGTGTTACGATGCACAGTAAGAATGTGTGTGGAAGACTTCAGGACAGACAGCCTTATAGGAGGAGGCAAACCAATCAGAGGAGGCTTCTCAGAGGAAGTGGATCTTTAATTGCCCTTGTCCTACTAGGGTGGGGGAGTGGGAAGCAGACCCAGAGGCTCAGGCAGATGCCCTTGTGGGCTGATCCTATAGGTCCTTGAGAACACAGAGTCTTTAAACTATTGTTTGGCATCACTTTGGAGAAGAGTCAGAATGTGGGGAGGGTGTGGAAGGATGGGATTGATCTGGGCTGACTCAGCCTGTTTTTAGTAGTTCAGTCTCAACCACAAACATCATTCCTGACTCTTGGAACAGAAGCCCTGCACAGAGCTGAGTGGATTCAAGGGGGAAGTTCAGCAGCTATCTGTGGTATATGAGCAAGTCTCTTCAGGGTGCAGGTCCCTCAACCCAGGCAGTGCAGCAGTGTCTTCTGGCCAGGCCACCCATGTTGTCACAGGTGACTTTGGCAGATGGGCCACTCTGTGCTGTGTTGCAGGGATGTTTGCTGTCCCATCTCTGTCCTAGCTCTGGGATGTTATGAACAGAGCAACGGAGTCATGGATATTTATGTAATGCAGCAAAAAACAAACAAAAATCTAAGTAAGTTAGAAAGGAGCGTAATGAGATTAAGGAGGAAGAAAGTGAGGGGACATCTACTGAGACTCCCTTGTAAGCTCTGAGCTCCTTCACCACCTGCCTTGGGGACTGGGGATCCTGAGTGAGTGTCAGTGCAGTGGAGCCAGTCCTCAACAAAAGGCTGCCCCCACATGTGTGTGTTCCTTGCAGAGGAGTTGGAGGACTCTAGGAGCAGAAAGGATGATTAGGAAGTGATTGCTGTAACTCACGGATGGAGGGCAGGCCCTTTGGCTTGGCTGGGCCTCTAACAAAGTGTCAGTGTCTGATTCGCACATCCGATTTGCACGAGCCAAGGTGGAGGTGTTCTCGAGAGGCGTTTGACCTGTCCATGTATCAGCAGCATCTTAAAATAATGCAGGCATTATTGCAGGTTGTGTTTTCAAAAAATTACTTCTGAAATACAAGGAATTCTTAATTAAGGTTCCAGGAGGCATAGCAGCATCTGTAAACTGTGTGGAGCAGGTAAGAAACCATCTTCCGGAAAACCCGTAGCCTGCGGGAATTGATGGCACTTAGTAACGTGTCACCGAGAGCCATTTGCAGGTCAGGCCCCACCACCTGCCCTTCACCCTGCAGTCTTGTCCTATCACTGGGGTCAGTGGGCACAGGAGGAATCCGTCTTTCCTCTCAGAAGGCTGCGTGGTACTGTGTTGCCTAGTGGTGGATCTTGTGCCCTTCCTGCTGTCTGGCCCGGTCACTGACCTCTGTCCTCATGGAGGAGGAGGGTTTCTGGTTGTGTCCTCTCTTTAAAAAGTCCTACTAGCTTAGATTAATTGAAACCACTATCCTTTTGTTGATTTTTTTTTTTGTAAAATATACCTGATGTAAAACTTACCACTTCAACCCTTAAAAAAGTTAAATAGTGTATAGTTAGTTCAGTGGCATTAAAGTGCAGTTGTCCCTCAGCATCCGTGGGCTTGGTTCCAGGACCCCCTGCCCCCAACACCAAGATCTGTGGTTGCTCAAGTCCCTTACATGAAATGGAGTGAATGTAAAATTGCACACAGCCAGGATTTGCACACAGGCAACAGCAGGGTGTGCCTGCACCTCACTTCATGCGCGTGGATTCAGCACAGTGCTTGGCTTGTGGAAAATTCAACTTTTGCTTTGGGAAACTTTCTGGGATTTTTTTCTTTCTGAATCTTTTTGATCCATGGTTGGTTGATTCCACAGATGTGAAACCCACAGGTATGAGGACCAACCGACTACACATTGAAGTTGTACAGCCATCACCACCACCTGTCTCCAGAACTTTCTCATCTTCCCACACTGAAGCCCTGTCCCCCCGAATGCTCTCTCCATTCCGCCCTTCTCACCCTCTGGGAACCCCCATTCTCTATGAGTTTGACCACTCCAGGAACCTTGTATAAGTGGGATCATGCAGTAGTTTTCTTTATTTCACTTAGGGTGTCCTTGGTGTTCTTCCCGGTTGTAGCAGGTGTCAGAATTCCCTTCCTTTTCCAGGCTGCATACTATTCCATCTGGGTGCATTTACGCATTTTTGTATCCCATTCATTAGTCAGTGGACAGTTGGGTTGCTTCCTACTTTTGGTGGTTGTGAATAATGCTGCTATGAAAGTAGGCGTGCAAGTATCTCTTTTGTGTATTTACCCACAAGTGGAACTGCTGGATCATATGTGATTCTATTTTTAGGGTTTGAGGAACTGCCATTACTTTTTAAATGGGGTTGCTCTTTTGTGTTTATAGTTCCAGATTATGCCAGAGGTTCACAGTTGCTACTGAGAAATAATTTCCATGTCCCTTGTCACTTTGACCCAGAACCCACATGGTAGAATTTAGGGTTTCCTGGGTCCTCTTGGTGTGGATGGGTACTTTTAGAAATAAGATTTGGGACTTTAGATTCTAATCACCAGGTCTGTTTCCAGAATCTAACAGGAAGGCCAAGGTCAAGAGAGATGGTGGAGAAAACCCAGCAGACTCCTGTAGTAGGTGAGGGAAGTGAAGGGACTCGAGGAGGCAAACGCGGTTCCAAGATGGCAGCATTGGAAGAATAGTTCACTTAGGAAGAAGAATGAACTGCGGGGACTTAAAAGGACATGCATGTGGGGAGGAGTGGAAGAAATCACTAAAATCTTTTAGTGCTCAGGCTGCTGCAGACATGTAAGGCCAAGCTGCCCGGAGCAAGAGGATCCTTCATGTGGCAAGAGGGGCTCCAGACTCAAAAGGGGCCTGGTACTGTTACTATGCATATACATTGGTGCTTCCTCTGTCAAATCTCCCTTGTTACAAAGAACACGCTTAGGGGCCGGAGCATCCCCCTGCCCACTAACCCATGCACACACCACCTCTCCCATTGCTGCCCCCAGACTTGGTAGCTGAGCCTCTAACTCCCGCTAGACCAGCTGCTCAGACCTGCCTGTGTGGTGTAGGAGTGCGTAAGTGTTTGTGTGAACATCTTGTGTGGGGGTCCTATTCCGACTGTGCAGACATTCCGGGAGGAAGAGCGTCTGCCGTAACTCACTAGGCATTTGACAACAGGCCCTACGCACATTTCACTTGTTATCATGGAGTTTTCATTTATTTTTGTAAAGTCAAGTCATTTTTGCAGAGTGGAAAATTGTCTCTTGATGTTCATTCCCCACTGTTTGGCTTGAGGTTTTTGGGTGGAATCCACACAGTGGTGACAGCTGGGTAACCCCCAGAAGTGCCCTTTGCAGATAACAGCTCTCGGGGCCCCACCACCCACACAGTGGGGAAATTGTTCCCCACTGTGTGGGTGTTTTGTTTTTTCATTTTCTGCAAGATTGAGAGTTTAGATGATCATCTTGCCTGTCACAGTGCCGCAGCTTGAAGAAGCCTTCTGCCTCCTTGTGGGAACCCAGGGCCAGGAAGACCTGGGCGCCTTGGCACTCACCCTCTGACGCGATGGAGAGGCCTCCTCGGGAACCAACAGCAGGGGCGGGGGGAGGGGGGTTTGCATGTGGCACTAAAGCCTATGTTTCCAAGAAAAGCTCATGAAAGCAGGGTGTGAGAATGGCCAACTAGCCCTCAACATAATTATTTTGTTGTGTTACCTTTTTGTTGGTTGTCTTTCTTTACTAAATGAGAAATGGAAGCAGATTTTCAGTTTGGCTCTGCTCTGATTTTCTAGTGGACCTCCATAGCAGCGTGATTTTTAGGCGAGCCTAAAGATGTTTCACAACTGACTTCTTTCTGTAGGTTCTTATAAGTCCTAAGAAAGGCCAAATTTGGTACCCTGTTCAGGCCTGTGCCCTAAATCTAATATTGGAGTTATAGGTACCAACCCCCCTAAAAGTCTCTGGAGCCCCCGAGAGCTGGCAAGGGGAAGGGAGAAGCAGGGAGCCTGAGTGTGGTCAGAAGTGCACAGGGTTTGACTGGCCCTGCGCTGGACTGGTGGGGAAGCCTCTACACTAAAATGTGGATCCCGAGACCCGACAGTCACGCCCAGACTGCCTTCGGTGTTGGGTATGAGTGAGCTCAGAGGGCCCACCAGGAAGTGAAGGGGTCGTGTGCTTTTGTGTTCTGATTTAGATTAGAAGGGGAGTTTGAAGTTCGTAGATGAATCAGAACGCTTATTGAACAGACACAACACACAAATGAAATTGTCATCTTGAAATCCCAAGGGAGGAAAAGATAAGAAACAGGCCATGAGGTCTATTGGACTTTGATTCTGAGTGTTGGCAAACACCTCTCGACTCCCATTTGCAGCTGGTTTGATCTTGTGGAGACAGCTGGGGTAGACTGTGTTCTCCAAATTTTGTAAAAATAAACAAAGATGCCTTTCTGCCCTTTTTCCCCTTCCAGGGAATAGCTGTTTCTGTCACTGGGGTTCTCTGCTGACTGTTCCATCTGTCTCTGTTTCAGACTTCATAGGAAGGCTCTGACCAGATTTACACATGGCGTTGCCAAGAATTTTATTCAACTTCAATGGTATAATCTTAAAAGCAAAGCCATCTTTCAGAAGGTTACATTTTTTAGATGACCCTAATACAAAATATTGCCCCCAGAGAGCAGAATATGAGTGTTTGGGGGGGCATCTGAGTTGCGTGCTCTTACCCAGAGAGAACGCGTTCTCGAGGGCCGGGGTGGCGGTGTCAGCGATCGTGGTGGAGCTTGGCCAGGGGCGGTGAATGCGTGTGTGTGTGTGTGGGGGGGGTAGATGCTTTCAGGGTCTGGGGGAGGAAGGGGCACGTGGACGTGTCATCCCATGCCTCTCTGTCCCCTTTTAATCTCATGTCTGGTGTTACGTTGGTATTCTTGTGTTTTAGGGACCTCTGGTGCTAGCTCTCGGCCATTTCCCCAGTCAGACCTGCTCATGGTGTCTGCTGTCACAGCCACAGGACCACCTTCAGGGAATCTGGTGTTTGCCAGCAAGGGGATTTTTCTCAAGCACGGATGTGATCATGCATGCCCGTCCCACTCAGAAGTTTCCACGGGCGTCCATGCTCAGAGAACAGAATTCGGATTCTTAGCATGGGATTCCAGCCCGCGTCCCAACTTTGCCTTCTCCTGCTGAGCAGCCCTGAGCTTCCAGCCTCCCTCACCCCTTGCTGCTGCTATTGCCTTTGAAGAATTAACTTCCGCCTCTCTTCTGTATTAGTGAATGCCTACTCACTGTCGGATGGCTCCTAGATGTCACCTCCTTTTCAGGTGTTTGTCAAGGAACCATGCTTCTTTTTGTTGTTAGGTCTCAGGGCTGCTTTTCAGGCCAGATCTCAACTCCGCGTTCTTTCCTTTCTGTCTTAGGCAGCAGATTGGAGCAGCAGACTGCATTCCTGCTCCTGCCACGTGCTCCTCCACATCAGAACCTGAGGACCCCACAACCCAGCCCTCAGAGCCAAGGCCATTTGGCAAAGCCAAGTTGTGTGGGTGGGTCTGGGAGGAACTAGTTAATCTTTCTTTTTTAATATCTCTGAAAAATGACCACGTCTTTACTTTCAAAATGAAGGCACCTAACTCAATTTGCCCTAAAGATTCAACACAATCCAAATTAAAATATAGAAACATAAATTCAAGTGTTTTTGTGCAAGGATAAGCTAGTTAAAAAATGGCAAGCTAATTAAAAAATTTATATGTAAAGAGAAATTAGAAATTTTCAAAAAGAACAATTGGAAGACTCACCCCATTCTATTCGAAGACGTGCTGTGGGGCTGCAGCAGTCACAACAGTGACCGTGCGCCGCCAGTACAGAGACCGCACGCATGCTTGTGGGTGGTGCAGTCTGGAGGTGGCCCCACACGCAGATGACCAATCAACTTTCGACAGAAGTGTCAAGGTAATTCAGTGACAAAAGGATAATTTTTCCGATAAACAGTATTGGAACAATTGGCCATCCATTAAAAACAAAAGAAAACAAAACAACCCAAGCTCTTAACCCATACCTTATAACATTTACAACAATGAACAAAACTGGGCCATGGGCCTAAAGTAGAAGGTAAAACTAAAAATTTTATAGAAGAAAACAGCAGAAAATCTTTGTGACCTTGGAGCAGGCAAGGATTGGTTTGGACATACACACTGTGAACAGAGAAAGTTGGTAAAATGAATTTTAGCAAAATTAAAAATACCTACTCTTTGAAAACCACTGCTAAGGAACTAAATGACAAGCCACAAACCAGGAGAAATAGTTTCAAAATATGTATCTGATAAAGGACTTGTATCTAGAATATGTGTAAAACTCTTACAACCCTTTAACAAAAAAAAGCAATTTAATAAATGGGCAAAAAATTCTTGAACCAACACTTGACTGAAGAAGAGCTATAGAGAGCAAGTGAGAACATGATGAGTTGGTCAATGTCATTATCACCGCAGTGAGATACCGTTACTCATGTATCAGAATGACTTAAAACACATGCACACACACCCCCAAAATAAAAAACATCCCCAAAGAACAACGCAACCCAGGACTCCCAGACTCTTGACAGTGTGCAGGTGCTGGCAAGGATGAGGAGCAAGTACAGCTCCACACATTGCCAGTGGGAAGGCCAGTTGAAGTGGCCACTCTGGAAAACAGTGTGGTATTTTTACTGTGGTTAAACAGTACCTAACCATATGACCTGGGGACTCCACTCCCAGGTAGTGCTGACACAGACATGAAAATGTTCTCCCAAATGAAGACGCATGTGCAGATGTCCGTAGCGGCTCTATCCATGACAGCCCTGAGCTGAACACAAGCACGAATGCCCTTCGCCTGGCGATGGATAAACTGTGGCCCATATTCAGCAATAGCAAGGCGTTGGGTGAAGGAAGCCAGACTCAACGAGCACACACTGTTTGATTCCATCTGTATGAACTTCCAGAACAGGGACACTGTAGGGAAGGAAACACGTCAGTGGTTGACAGGAGCAGGGGCGGGGTTGACTAGAAAGTGTCATGAGTGGTTTTTTGGGGGTGGTGGGGTGATAGACATGTTCTAAATCTTGATTGTGGTGGTTACATGACTGTAACCCATGGTTTCGCTTTCCACGGTTTCAGTTACCTGTGGTCAACTGTGGTCCAAATATATTAAATGGAAAATTCCAGAATAAACAATTCATAAGTTTTAAATTGCATGCCGATCAAGTCTGGTGATGATGTCGTGCACCGTCCTGCTCTGTCCCTCCCGGGACGTGAGTCATCCCTTTTTTGTTCAGCATCTCTGTGCTGCGTACCCGACCCGTCCATTAGTCACCTCTAGCTGTCTCCTTATCAGATCAACTCTTGGGGTATCTCAGGGCTTGTGCTCAAGTCATGGTCCCAAAGCATAAGACTAATGACATCAGCAATTCGAATATGCCAAAGATAAGCCGTAAAGTACTTTTGTAAATGAAAAGGTAAAAATTCTTGATTTTATAAGGAAAGAAAAAAAAAATCAGATGCTGAGGTTGCGAAGACCTACAGTAAGAATGAATCTTCTGTCCATGAAACTGTGAAGAAGGAAAAAGAAATCATGCTAGACCCGCCGTCGCACCTCAGGCTGCGAACGGTATGGCCACAGTGAGTGATAAGTGCCTGGTGAGGTGCAAAAGGCATCAAAGTTGTGGGTGGAAGACGTGAGCAGAAGGCATGTTCCAAGTGCCGCAGCCTGTCTCCCAGGCAGCGTCGGGCCTCTGCGACTTCAGCAAGGGGCCCCTGAAACTGCAACCACCCTCATAACTTTTATTATAGTATATTGTTATAGTTGTTCCGTTTTATTAGCTATTGTTGTTAATCTCTTACTTTTGCCTAGTTTACAAATTAAACTATCACAGGTATGTACATAGGGTTAGGTACTATCTGTGGTCTCGAGGCATCTACAAGGGGGTGTTGGAATGTGTCCACCGTGGGTAAGGGGGACCTCGGTATACATTTGTCAAAACTCGTGAAACTTTAACCCCCAAAACTGCTGAACTTCACCTTAACTGAATTATATCTCAGTGAATTTGAATTAAAGACAGCTAAGGTAGAGGGGAACCTGGGCCACTCCTTAAGATGAGGCCACCCTGTCTGAGACCACGTTGAGAGTCCTGTGCTTCTGGGTAACGTCTCGGGGGTTCCACATATGGAATTATGTTGTGTTTGCTACTCCTGGCACAAGGCATGGATTTTATAGTTTTGCTCACTTTGGCATTTCCAGTGAAGGTGAGTTGTTAGATGTGTAACTGTACTTGAACTTGCTAGTCTTTCAAGGGCTTTCATGTGGACCAGTTCACAGGTGCAGTTGGGCCTTTTGTCAACCGTGGACTTTTCAGATGGAAAGGTGCTTGAGTGAAGCCCCCTTGGTGGGCGTGGTTTAGCTGGGGGCAACTGGTTTTGACCTTTTCTTCACCATAAGGCTGCTGCCAGGGCTAGGAACCCTCTAAGGGCTGCCAGGGGCTGCTAGGGCTGGCTCTGCAGTCAGGGGTCCTCCGAGCCCACAGGGGCTGGGATGATGTGCACTTGGCTCGCTCCCCTCCATGGAGGGGAGGTTCCAGGTGCAGGTGCCTGAGGTCACATTCCAGGAGGCCCTACTCATCTTATCCATCTGGAAAACTTACTGGCCCAGAAACCTAGGGAGTGGGTGCAGCTGTTTGCAAATGTCACCAATGACCAAGCAGTGAGAACGCAGCTCCCTCTTTGTCTCTGGCCACTGAGGCCCATGTAGCAGGTTCCCCACCTTCCACTCGGTTGATTGCCACTGAGAGGCAGGCGGGCAGCAGGCACCCAGTGAACAGGCCACACTGGGGCTCATGGCTGACAGAAATGAGCCTGGAGGGAGAATACCAGCACCTTCCTCACTGGGCTGAGAGGAGCTGCCTTTCTGCTAGGACCAGGGGTGGGGGCGCCTCACTGGCCACTGTCCAGGCCAGTGTTTCCAGCAAAGCAGCTGGACAGGGGGAAGTGCAGGGTCCTTTATATGTCCTTTGACTGGTGCCACATCGCCTGGCCCAGTGGATCACAGGAGAGTGAGCATGCAGTTGGTTGTCCCATTTATGGGAGGAGAGTTTGCCAAGGCCCAGCTTGTTTCCATGGAGTGGGAGAGGAAGGGGGTTGGGGTAGGGAGGGGGGCTCGCTGTTCAGGCTGATTGGCAGGGGAAGCTGGGGCAGAGGCTCATTTTCTATGGCTTTACCTGTAAGCCTGGCTCATGGCTCCAGACTCCTTGCTCCTGAAGGTGTTTCCCGAGTTTTAATGGACAATTTGGGAGGATGTAATCTTGAAGCTCTGTTAAGCTAGCCAGAGAAGGTTCTGAATTTTCTCCTGACCAAGGTGCCTGGCTTATAGGCAATTTTTGCTGTGTGAATGGCATTTGGCCCCTTGTGTCACTCAAGCCACCTACATACCAGGAAAATCCTATAGACTGAACTGCTCAGAGGACTGGGCCTGTGGGGGACCTGGGGGCTCTCCCAAAGGGGTGGCCGTGTGCTATCCACTGTGGCCTGATGCAAAGGGCCCAAACTGCACTTTTCTTTTTCCTGAGATATCTTGTCACTTAGATTTTCCTCCCTGCCAAGGTTGGTAAAGTCAAGTGCCCTGTAGAAAGAATTAACTGTGTAGCTTTCCCCTCCATGGCCTTTTATAAGGTGGATGTGACTGCTTGTCGCAGTGATAGTGTCCATCTCCTTAGCATTCACTGTGAGGGGTGCTCAGGGGCACAAAGGAGCCACATGTCACTCTGCAGGTGTGGGCACCACACATGCTCACAGCATTCCTTCTCCCAGAATGCATTGCTCACTCAGCCACGTTTGCATCATGTTGGCCTCTTACAAGAGCTGGCAATCTCGTGTTCATTTATTTACCCCCCTCCTAGACCAGTGCTTCTGCATTGGTTGCCCCAACTCAGGGGAGGCTGCTCCTGGCATCCAGTGGTTGGCGGCCAGGGCTTCTGCTAACCGTGATGAGGGCACAGGACAGCTCACCACAGGCACTAGCCATCTGGCCCAAATGCGAATAGGACTGAGGTGGAGAAACACTTCTCTGGACACCAGGGTTGCCAGTATTTACTCCTCTTTCCATCTTCAGGGCTGGAGGGCGTCATGTGCTCAGCCAGCAGAGACTGACTCATATCTGCTCTGCTATGTTGGTTTTGTGTCGGCAAAAGCTCCAATAGTCCTTGAACACCTTTTTGTCCCATTTTGTTTGCTTGCTTGTTTATCTAAACATAGAAATCAAATTACTTCCAATTAGTCATACAAATGGGAGGAAGAGAATGGTCGCCTCTCCTGAATGGTAGATCACCTAGAACCCATTTATGGTGGTTTGTGCAGTGATTTGGAACTGTGCATCCACACTTAGGCTAATTGTCGCCCTTGGGAGCTGCCCACTTCCATCCCTGGTTTGGCTTCTATTGGAGACACACTGGAGGGAGGGTCCTGCCCTGTCAATGATCCACAAGGTCTGGCAGGTAATTAGAAAGTAATTGATTATGTTACCTTGACTGTCCTATTTCAACCTCTCTCCATCCTCCCTTTTTAAATCTTTTTTCCTCTTTAAATCTTAAAATGGAAAAGAAAGAAAATTTAAGATATTAAAAATTTTAATTAAATATAAATCCATTTGTTCATTTGTTTTGAGTGTCTACCTTGACGTGATAGAGGTTAAGTCACCATGTCTGCCTCTGGTGACTCTGCTGGGAACACTGCATGACACAAGTGGTAAAGGGAGTGTTCAGTGTACTAAGGCATGAATGCGTGTGTGCCTGTGTGTGTGTGCGTGCATGCGCGCACGCGTGTGTGTGGTATAGTCCAGTGGGTGGGCTGGAGACACCTTCTAGAGGAGGGAGAGGAGACTGGCAGGCTGAATTGGCAGGGGACAGGATTGATACTGTGGTTACAATTTGCAGACGACCTGCATGTAGCTGTGATTGTCCAGGCTGAGGCTGTCCAGTAAGGAAGCAGGACGTATGGCTTTACACCAGGTGGACATAGGGATTTGAACTCGGGTCTTTTACTCCTGACAGAAGATGTGTTTCCCCGCAGTGTGTCAACAGTACTACTGGGGGTCTTGGGGTAGTTTCATGCGGCTCACAGCCGTGATCCAGCCCTAGCCCTGGGGTGGGGGTGCTTGTTTGGGGTCATCAGCAGGGACTATAACCCGTGGGAGATCGATTAAATGGCATTTGGTCTGGAAGGGCAGGCAATGCTGATGGAAAAGTTTCTTCTAATATAAATTCATTTAAGTAAAAACAGAGCAGATTTATGGGAGAGTGTTAGAAGACTTCAGGTGGTGTGATGATGGGACAGAAACCGCTGAGGGCCATCCGTCCACATGGCAGAGGTCTGGAAAGCACTTGCCCAGCTCCAGGGGGAGGCAGCCCATCTTCAAGTGATCCCAGAGGGACTAGGACTTTGAGTTTTCATTTCCTCCCATTGAGAAACAGGGAGACAGTGGTCCCTGTCTTGGTGTGGGGTCAGGGGTTCAGAGACCACTGGTCCTCTCAGCCTGCCCCTCCCCCGCCCGCCTCCAGGATGCCTCACATCTGATGGCTAGAGTTGGAGTGTGGGAGGAAGCTGCCGACCTGTGTTCCAAGAAACTCTTCCAGCTGAGGTAGTTGACGACCCAAAGGGGTTTATTTTGTTTGAAAAGAAACATTTTGGCATCATCTTTTCAATCACATGTCCTCTGTGATGAAAGTAGGTAGAAATGTTAGGTGTGGGAGACAAAACTTGTAAAAAAAGGAAATTCTGTCATTTCTTTTTTCATACTTGTTGCTTTTTTCTTTTTTTGGTATCCCCAAACGCAAGGGTAGAAGAAAAACCAGTGATTCTGCTGGTTGCCAACAGTTACCTTGATCTTGAAACCAGTCTTGATGTGGATGAATGGCCATGAGCTGTACTTTAGACCACGTGCTGCGTGCTTCCCCATTTAACTCTCTGAGCCCCTACAATGGACGTTAGTATCTTAGAGATAGGGCTACTAATGCTCAGAGAGGGTGAAGAATTAGTCCAGGGCCACACAGCCACTTTTTAAAGACCATGTGCTTTCTACTTTACTGGGAGCCCCCATTAACCTGGATGGAGGAGCTGTTACTATGTGATGCTATTGAAAAAAAAAAAGCTGCAAACAAATCAAAGAGCAACTTGGCAACAGAAGATACAAGGAAGAGTCTGATTGGCTGCCAGAGAAATGAAATATACAGTATGTGCTGCAGAAGAAAACAGAGAGGACCCTGTGTGCTAAGGGGAGAAGTAAAGTAAATCTTATCCCTTGCTTGAAATGACAACATGGTGCTGCTAAGACTGTCTGATGATTCTCCCTGCACATGAGTCTTCTCCTTTCTTTTCTCTTCATCTTTCTTTTGCCTTTAGCTATGAGTAACAGGAAACTCTAACTGAACCATTTTAAACATTAAGTGAGTTATTTTCTCACTGAATGATTCCTGAAGTAAAGGCCATTTCAGAGAGGCTATTTCAGTAGCTCAGTGACACCCTCCAGGACTAGGTTTGCTTTGATCTCTCTCTGTAACATCCAGCATGTTGGTTTGTTTGGGGCTGATTCCCTCATGATCACAAAATGGCTGCCGAGGTTCTTGCTGTCATGTGCAGATACAACAAAATTTATCAGAAGAGGAAGACCCAGCTCTTCCTACATGTCACTTTGTAGCAGCATGGCAACTTTTTTCCAGTAACCCTTCCAGAGACTTCCCCTCAAGTCAACCATCTGTCACTGCTAAGGCCGTCACTAGCAGGGAGAATGGGGTGGCTGTAATGGGCTTAGTGAAGCACAGTGGCTCTGTGGAGGAAGGTGCATTACATGAACAAAATTGGGATTTTATGACTAAGGAGCAAGGAAGAGGAGTTGGACCAACAGCTGGAAATATTACTACATATTTTAAAATATACTTATGGGAAATTTCAAAACATAAGGGGGAAATAGCATAGTGGACTTCCAGTTACTCATCTCCAAGTTTCTACAATGATTAAATTTCAACCATTTCAGATCATCTTTATCCTGCTCTTTATCTCCTGCTGAACTATTTTGAAATGAATCCCAGGTATATCATTTTAAAAATGTGCTCCCTACATATATTGAGTACTTTCTATATGCCCTGCCACAGACCCAAAGAGAAAAGCTGTTTCAGGGTGAAGAAATTAGGGAAGACTGATGTAGTATTACCTACTTTTGCTAAAAAAGACTGAATTCCCTGAAACAAAGGCAAATACAATATCCAGGGAGCAGGGTTTTCTGCAAAGCTTCTGTTCTGGCTGTTCCGGAGTCCTTGGGGTGTGAGGGGACAGGTGTCCGGGGAGCACGTGTTGGACAAGGAAGATGAATGGAATTTCAGCATCTCGTTTGTCATTTCCACTCCCAGGCGGATGAAGTGAACGCTTTCTAAGAGTGGGTCTGGTTTGATGACACCTGTTTCTGCATGTTAATAGATTTCGGGGGTGAGATAGAGCCGGTGATGTCACCTGCAGGTGTGTGAGCCTGTGGTGGCGGTCGGCTGTGTGGCATTTGTTTCACAAGGCGTTGCAGCCACATCTGTTTTTGGCTGTGAGAGCATCCTCGCCGGCATGCTGAAGAAAGACGTTTTCAACCAGAACAGAATGTCAGATGTCACAGGTCGACTCTGGGCTGGGCGGTAAACATGTACTTTCCCGATGGCCTGAGCTTGTTTTATTTAGTCGTGGAACAAAATGCAAATGTTATTTCTTTAAGATCTCATGGTGGCAGTAACAGCATATTTCCATGCACCTTTCTGTGTCCCTCCTGTTTCAGTACAAGTTGAAAAGACCCCTCTTCCTCTCCACATATGAAACAGGAAGCCTGCCTTCAGATTTTCCTGCAGTTTTTAAACATTTGCTTCTTTAACGTGCTTCAGGAGGGCTGGTATAGAGCATGAAAAGAAATTCACCATTTCTCTAAATATGTCTCCACTTCTACACTACAATTAAAGGTCACATTGCAGAACTGAATCAGTTACAGCTTCATG
This sequence comes from Anoura caudifer, assembly GCA_004027475.1. NCBI lineage: Eukaryota > Metazoa > Chordata > Mammalia > Chiroptera > Phyllostomidae > Anoura > Anoura caudifer. The sequence continues at coordinate 111,937 of PVKU01003272.1, forward strand.
TTCAGGATATACTCAACCTGAGCTGATTTTATCTGCTGGGCTTTGTAAAATGTTAGTGTTGGCACAGAGAGAGTTTAAAAACAGAAATCTTGCACATGACTATTTGAAAAATCTTTTAAAAAAGCGAGAGAATGGCATAATGACATGAAATGATGCCATTTGCCTGGATATTCGTGTGGCGCGGGTGGCTTTTGCAGCAGTTACGCCGGTCTGCGTGGCGCTTTCTTTTTAGAATGTGCAGGTTGTGGCTGGGTGGCCTTTGTTTTGTGCGCTGTGCACTTTGGTGCCGTGTGAGAATCTGCCGACCCCAATACATTTTACGTGGCGTGCACAGCTGGGTCGCTGGCACATAGTCCAGGCCATGAAAAGAATGCAAAAGAAAACACAGACAATCTATTCATCAGAACACTGACGGGGAGACATCGGGGCTGGCTCAGGCAGGGGTGCACCTGCAGGAAGCGGGAGGAGGAAGACCAAGCAGGGCCTGGGGAGAAGGCGGAGAAATCGCAGCTGCTATTGACCCCTGAGGCCTCCATGGCCAGGGGCTTGGTCAAAGGTGAAAGCTGGCTCAATTACCAACTTATGGGCTCTGGTTTTGGGGGGCTCTGTAAGCAGGAGGACAGATGGTGGCACTGAGGTGCTACTCTCTGAGGGTGTGCTCACTGGTGCCTGGTATTCAGCTGCGACCCAGGCAGAGGCCTGGGTGAACTCAGCTTGTGACCAAGGGTGGTGTCCAGATTCCTGACCCATGGGGCCATGCTAGGTCTGTCTCCCCAAAGAGGGCAGAGAGGAGGCAGCTTCTAGAATCCTTGAAGCCTTTCTCCAGCCACAAGGATGTCTAGTCACCTCAGTCCAGTTCACACAACCTGCCTAACCCCAAACCCCACCTTCCTCTTCCTGCGTGTATTTGCGATTTTGCAGCTGGTTTCACACTTTTTTTTTCTTTTTTTTTTTCTTTTACCAGGAAAGCAAGCTTTCCATTTGTGTGTGCGTGTGAGCTTGTCACCTGAACAGCTGTTTGCGTTCCTGTGTAAAGGCCCCTCACCATCCCAGCTCCAGCAAGGGGGTACCACTTAGGCTTCCCTGAGTGGCGTGGAGCCTGGCCTGGGCTGGGACACAGCTTGTCAGGCCTTTCCCAAGAGTCCCTTTGGGGACTGCCTGAGCTGGGACACAGCTTGCTGTTCCCAGGTTGCTCACAGCTCTTTGGAGAACATCAGTGTGTACTTCACTCAAGATTGTGAGTCTTTGTGTTGGAAATGGAAGGCTGGTAGCACCTGCACGCTTTCCTCTCAGGCTGGAGCTCCATACAGGCGTGCTCTGCAGAGACTGGGTGGGAGCTTTGGAGACGAACAGACAGACAGACAGACTTGGGTTCAAGTCTGGCATCTCCACTCTGTAGTTGGGTGAGTGTTCAAGTGCAGCACGTCACAGAGAGCCCAGCAAAGAGGCCCAGGAAGTGGCGGTGGGCTTGCCTGCACTGGACCATGCTGCCCCGACCCCTTTTACCCACAGGCTGTGCTGTTCTGCCAGGTGGGCATGATGCTAGGAACATCACTTTATTGAACCAAAGTTGATGGTGAATTTTGCAAGGGCTTCTAGGAGCAACAAGGTACCTTTGTAAAAAAAACAGTTTTGTTTCAGTATTGAGTTTCGCAAAATATTCATTCCTCCCCAACAAAACCAGGTCCAGACTCATGTTCAGAGACTATTTGTAATCTTTTATGTTGCTTATAAAGCTCTGTGAAATTCTACAGCATATTAAAACAGCAGCAACAACAATTAAAAACAAGAAAACTGTCATCTAGGACTGAGATCTTTGACACATGCTGCTTGACAAGACTGACTAAAAAAAGCATGAACCAAACCCCAAACCACTGAAAATACACATGTCTTCTCCCATCGGGACTACAGTGTAGGTGTGCATCTGGTGAGCTGCCTCCAGGAAAGGCCTGAGTGAAAACGCCCACTGGCTGGTCTCTGGGCTTTGCTGACCCTCCCCTTGTCCCCTCACATGCATCCTGCTCCTTGACCTGGAACGGGGAGCTCAGAAACTAACCCTGGCTGTTATTAAATTGCAAACTTTAAATTCCGATTCACGCAGGGTAGTTGATGGGAATTTGAAAACACAGGGTGAAATCCTGCTCTTACAAAGATGGAACAAAAGTGCTCTGTCTTTTGGAGGTCACTAATCCGGTGTTTGCACCTTATTGTCACTACGTCATGTCTGAAAAACTTGGAATTATTTCCAATTAGAGGGTTTAAGTGGCTCTTGGTCTCCGAGCTGTTGACCTCTCGAGTTTGTTTGGCAGGATTTTCAGCCCAGTCTTCACCTGGGTGCACATTGTTTTGCTGTCAGGGGTCTGAACTGCTCCGGGTGACCCTGTAGAACCGTCCACACCATGAGGCTCAGGGGCTGTTGTGAAGTTTACAAAGACAGATGGCAGAGGCATAAAGGGCACCTCTGTGGGCTTTGTGACAAGGGATTTGGGTGCTCAGAATCCTTCTTTGTCTCTCGTTCTGGAGGTAGGCCGTGACTGCTGTCAGAGCTATGACGTGGCCCATTTAGAACAGTGAGGCCTGTGCGTATCGCACACCTGCTCACAGAAACCCTGCTCCTCCCTTCCCCATGGCCAAGCCTCAGCCAACCTGGCGGTCTCAGCCACTTACTCCAGTGGAAACACAGGCTTCCCTGGCAGCCTGCCTCCTGGAACACTGGGGTTTCACTGCACAGAAACTTGCTTGATTTCTGGACATGAGGGTCCAGAATTATCAAGTAGAAGAGCAAAGTGGGCCCCTGGCAGCTGTAATGAGCTGCTTTCTGGACTCCAGCCGGACTTAGAGGTCAGTACTAAGGCTGTCTCCACGTGTAGGGAGAAACTGGTGCAAGCTGCAAAGCCTGTGCACGGCCCCTGGAGACACCCCTTGGACATGCACTGTAGTCTCTCTCTGGTACCCTAATGGGGTCAAGATGCTGCTAATGTTGAGTGAACCCTGCAGTGCCCCAGGAAAGAGTTGCCCACTGTGGAGAGGCTGTGGCCAGCTGATGGCCAGCCTGAAAGGCAGGTGGGCCTCTGCTGCCAATATTTATACATCAGTAGGAACTCTGGGTTTCCGGCTTCTTTGGAAAAGTGGGTCGGCCAGCAGCACCCTGGCTCCTGGCCTGCGTGGCAGCCACCAGCTGGAGTGCAATAGCAGCTGCCGCCTTTGATGGGCTCACACTCGTTAGTTTTTTTTTCCTGCTTGCATCCAGTCAACTGTACTCAGTTCCTTGAGAAGTGTTTTCTCATTTCCCAGAGAAAGTGAAATGTAAACATATGATAAGGGGCTTTAAAATTCATCCTTATAAAATAATCCAAGATGCAGAAAACATTTCATGTTACAAAGATGTTTCCTTCTGTTGTTCATAATATACAAATTGGAAATAATGCAACAATGGGAGCGGGCTGGCTTAGTTATGATGCTTTCCTATGATGAAATATTACATGGCTGTGAAGGTAACAGAGTTTTTAATAACACAACAGGATAATCATGATACAACGTTGGATTATAAAAGCTAGATATTAAATTGTGTTTGCAGTACACTCTAATTATCTCCCAAAATGTAAAAGCAATTATCAGTATGCATAAAATAAGACTGAGAGCAAGTTTTTCTTTTATTGTCATTATTTTTTTATTATCACCCAAGTACATTTTTTTTCATTGCTTTTAGAGAGAGAGGAATGGGGAGAAAGAAACATTAATCTGAGAGAGAAGCACCAATCGGTTGCCTCCCTTACACTACCTGACTGAGGATCAAACACATAGCCTAGGTGTGTGTCCTGACCAGGAATCAAACCTGCAACCTTTCAGTTATGGGACAACACTCCAAGCAACTGAGCCAAACCAGCCAGGGCAAATTTTTCAAAATATTAATAGTGGTTACTTTTTGGCAATGAAATGATGTGTGATGGTTTCATCTTTATTATATTCTGGACTTTCTGTGTTTTCTATAAGGAATATGTATAGCTGTTATAGTAAAAAAAAAAAAAAACAAAAAAAACATTAGCAAATAAGGAAGAAACAAAAGCCTAGACGATTAGGGGATTTTCCTCAAGTTTCCTAGCTGGTTGTTGACAGGGCAGGACCACAATCCAAGTTCCTGGTTCTGAGATGAACTCACCCCTCTCCTGAGGGCTGGGCTGCCCACAGCTGGGCACCTGGCGTGCAGGGCTGGCCTCAGGGCCCCACTTCGGACCGGTCAGCTCTCTGTGGGTGTGCTTGTCTGTCGGAGGGTGTATGTCATTTTAGGTCCTTTGTTTTGCCTTTAGTAATGAGCAGTCTTTAAGAACCAGACATCTGTGCCCTTGAGTAGAAATTAGGGCTAATTTAGGTGTTATTGCATGCTCAGCTAGTTTCACAACTCACGTGACTTGTGGCATATTTCCCGGGGGTGGGGGGGCACCTGGGCTGGATTGTCTCCAATTGTCATTTTTCCTTCCTCCTGCGTGCAGCCGACTGTACTCATTTCCTGACTAACCCCGGAGAAAGTGAAATGTAAATAGTATGGACAAGGACCTTTACAATCTACTTCTTCTCTATCAGGGAGGACAAGTCAAAGCCACTCAGACCCTTTTACCAGGGGTGCTTCGAAGTGACATGTGCTTAGAAGAATCCTGAGTGTACCCGCCAACTCAACCAGCCCGCTAGCTGCTTTGAGAAGACCGGAGTGCCTTCCCGACTCCTGTCACCAACTGTTCCGGTGAACTTGCTCAAATCTGCCCTTCCTCAGAGCATGTCCCACAGCACAAAATGCAAGGGAATTATTTTCCGTTGAACAGCTTTCTCCAGGGCCCACGGGTCAGGTCTCATGGGAGATGCTCAGTGAAGGTTTTCTGAGTTCCCAAGGAGGAGGCGGAGCCCCAGAACCAAACACAAGAGGACCCTCACCTCTTGAAGGTCCACAAAGCTCACAGGGACCTAAAGCTATTCATTCTTCTACAGCAAGAAATCCAGCTATGCTGTGACCCAGAAGGCCACTCCACCCCAGAGACATGTCGTTGGGAAGTCACAGTCTCTGGGCTTGTGGAGTTACTGCATGTTCAGAAGTAACCCCCAGCTAAGAGAACACAAGGCCCTCCAACCCACGCGGGAATAGCCTTTCCAAGGAGACTAGCCGTGACTGTCTCTCCTGTGGCGAGAGTGCTGCCAACGTTTTCTTCCCAGGTGTACCCCTTGCTGTGTTTCCAGGCTGGATGTCTCTCCCTTCCAACGAGGGTCTGTAGAGTTCATCAGGCTTTCAATTCCATGGTGCAGTCTGGGTCTTGGCCCCAGCCCTGGGGAATAAGCTGGCTCACAGGATTGGGGCTACCAGGGGGAAGCCTTGAACCTAGGTTCCTGGGGCCGGTGTCTCACTGTGGCCAACAGATCTTGCTCTGATCAGGCACCTGCTGGTCAGGTTTTCTAGCCAGCGGGTGGATGTGCAGATGGGGCCCTGGAGGCATTCAGGGCCTGGTGAAATGACCGGGCACGTGACCGGGCAGCCAGTTGCCCCCATGGTGCTAGCTGATGGTTTCAGTTCTTAACATATTTCTGCCTGGTGGGTCAATTCTATTTTTCTTTGCTTCTGAAAGGACTTCTAAAATCAGTGCCTTCAGGAGAATTTCTGGTTGCTGGGAAAATTAATACAAACTGGAAATATAGGAATCAATATCCCAAAACATGTTTACCCTGTTAAAAAGTGTAATTGTATGTTTCCAGTTGTAAATGTTGACAGAAGGAACAGGGCATCTTGGTCTGGGCCCCTGAGGCCTGGCTGGCGTGGGTGGGTCGGAGCAGGGCTCTGCCTGTGCATGGGGCCAGGGCGGAGCGGAGGGGCGGGGGGGGTGGGCTGGAGCAGGCCCTGAAGCTGCCTTCTCAAGACTGCCTCTCAAACACCTCTGGTTTTACTTTTCCTTAACTTTGCATTTCTAGCTCTTTTGCCAGATTTCACATTCTCAAACTAAGCATGGGTCTCAATTCTGTGACGAACAGGCTATTTCGGAGGAGTGACGACTCAATTTTTATTTCAAGCCCAATGAGAAGACTCTGCCTAAGAGGCAGTAAAGGAATGACATATGTTATATTTGCACCTGTTCTTAAATTTTTAATTATACAAGTGAGACATGGAGCACATTCTTATAAAATTTAGAGTCTTCGCTGCCTCCCTACCTCCTGGTTCTAGGCCCCTTCCCCAGGGTCACCACTGTTAACAGGTTTCTTTAGTAATTATTTGTCATCCTCAACCAAAGACATTTTCTTTCATTGCTTTTAGAGAGAGGAAGGGAGAGAGAGAAACATCGATCAGTTGCCTCCCATATACACTGGACTGGGGGTGGAGGCCCTGACCAGGAATGGTACGCGTCCTGATGGGGAGGTCGCACGTGTCAGCGCCAGTCCAGGAATCAAACCTGTAACCCAGGCATGTGCCCCAACTGGGAATTGAACCCCACAACCTTTTGGTTTACAGGATGATGCTCCAACCAACTGAGCCACACCTGCCAGGGCACCACTGTTAACAATTTGATGCGTATCTTTCCACATGATTTGTATGTATTTACATGTGTGTATTTTTGCACGTGAGTGGCAGCATCATCTATACATTCTTGAACAGCTGTTCTTTTCCACAGAATGATCCCTCTTGGAGACCATTACATGTCACTAAGGACCTGCCTTGTTTTAAACTGCTGACACACACTTGGGGGGGGGGTGGATTATTTAACCCATCCCCTCATTGCAGATGGAAGATGATTGTACTTCTCAGTGTATCTAAGTGAAGCTGTGTTTCACAGACAAACTCCATTTTTCTTTCTCCCCAGAGTGGCAGGTACTATTTTGAAAAAGAAGGAACTAGTAGAGAAAGAAGCACTCACCGGGGAGGAGGGGTGGCCAGGCTTGTCTGTCAACAGAGGGTCCAGGCTGTGGGATGGTGCCTGACTGTGGTCAGTGGGAGTGGCAACCTCGTGGCAGCGGGGGACTGTGGGGGGTGTTGGGCAGGGTAGCTGCTGAGTACGAACCACTGCACAAGTCCAGCAGTGGGAGGTAGAGCTGAGGCTTGGCTTAAACTGAGGGGAGCATCTTTGACATGAGGAGGCAGAAATGCGAGATGCCACAGGTTTGTCCATCTCCTTATTGTTCAGTCACTTGGCAGAAGCTATGTCCCAAGCAGATTCCAGGTGCTGGGAACCTGGGTGCCTGAGATTAGGATTCTGTCACTTAGAGCCTCCGATCTGGTCAGAGGGAAAGATAGGCGCAGACCCAGTGCAGGAAGCAGGCGGCCCCTTGGGCTCTTGGCTGTTGTGGAAGAAAGACCCCAGGAACATTTGTCTGCCCTGAAGGATGAGCAAGGCTTTGCTGAGCGAGGAGCAGAAGGGACAGACGTTTCTGGTCAGGGCACAGCAGTCTGGAACGCAGAGATGAAAAGTGGCAGGAGTGTCCTGGTTCGGTGGGAAGCTAAGTGTGGCTGGAGACTAAGGCCAGGGGTGGCTGGATGAGGGAGGCGAGGGCAGTGGGCAGGAGTGAGGGTAGGAAGGGCCTGCAGAGCGCGGGCTGACACTGTTCGTGTCTGCAGCAGGCATCAGCGATGTGAAGGGGGCACACTGGCGCCTGACTTACTCCAGAAGGAGGAGATCCTGGGGCGAGGAGTGCGTGTGCTGGGGGCGAGAGGTTGGGGCTGCAATACTGACCAGGCTGTGGGTGTATCCCTCCATCCTTTGGCGTTTCCAGAAGGCTTGTTCTGTTCCAAATTCTGGGCAGTCAGCAACTAATAAGATGTGGCCCCTGATTACTGGGGACAACAGTCTGTTGAATGGCTCCCAGCCCAATGCAGGCACGTATTTACTTTGGTGAGTGATGGCTCAGTGGTCTGAGGTTCTGACCTGTGGCAGGAGGACGAGGGATGGGGCCAGGCGACAGGGCCGCTGCCGCTGGTGGGTGGGAACTGAGAGGGAGGTGGAGACAGGTGTTACCATGAGGAGTGGACAGTGACAGGAAAGTGAGGAGGTTTGTGTGTGTGGTGGGGGACAGATGAGGATTTCTTTTTAATTCCAGCATCAAAAGTGTCCTTGTGGTTTAGAAACTAGAGGAGAAAGAGTAAATATCTTTTGGTGTGTAGGAAAAGCCCTATAAAAAATAACTCACTTTTATTCTTGATCTAAATGCTATGAACTTATGTGTTTACACTTGTCTATATGTCCTGTTGACTAAATTTGTGTGTAAAGAATTAATTTCATGTGGTCAATGGAGAAGAGGTAGTTAAGCTTTAGAACTGTTTTAAGCATAAAGTGATGACGATACCATAAAGAGAGTTTCTAAATTAAACTTTTCTTAGAAGCTGGTAGCTCTACCTGGCCTTACCATTTCCCCTCACTCCTCCCAGGATGGCGTTTATGGAGCTGAGTTGTTTCCGGAGGCCATGCCTACTTGTGATGGTGAAACTCCCATCAGCAGATAGCCAGTGTCATCTTGCAGTCCCTGAGACCAGGGGCCAGTTGTGGCCACTGTCCTAGATCTGGATTTGCTGGCACACAGCCATGCTCTTCATTCACTGCGGCAGAGCTGGGAGCCCATTTGGCCCAGGGAGTCTAAGGCGGGTCTAGAGTCGGCCCCTGGGTGGCCTGTCACTGCCCAGAGCTCTGCACCTGCTAGAGGGCAGCGAGGTGACGCAGTCATGAGGAAGGGGCTGCAGCCAGCAGCTGGAGACCCCGATTCCTGTAGTTTCCCTGAGCACAAGTTTGTTTTAGGGATGAATAATATCTTCTGTTTGATTTTAATAACCTAGTTATTATTTCAATAACTTTTTGATTCTTAGTATTGATCAAAATTGTTAATGCTTGCTCTTTTACTAGTAGAGCTTTCTTATAAAACTGTACTTAAAGATATATTGCGCTTTGTAGAAGAGCAAGAATGTATGTTAAAGGGTAGTGCCCTTATTATTGAAACATTCTGTGGACACTTAGTGTCTATCAGGGAGATTGGTTAAACAAAAAGTAACTAATCCATGTAATGAAAAACCATGTGGTTGTCACAAAGAATAGGTGGGATGGAGATATGCGTGAATATGAACAGCTCAAACACATCAGTAAGTGGAAAGAACAAGGTACAAGACAGTAGGTAATGCATAACCCTATGTGTGCAATGGAAAAGATGGATGGGTGGACATACACAGGCACATGTGTGCAAACACACTACCTGATAGGACATATAGGAGATTGTAGCTAGTAGTGGGCAGGTGTGGAGAAGAAGGATATCTTTTGTTTTTATACCAGTTTTTAAACCATGTGCAGGTATTACTTTAATATTAAACCCTGTGCAGCATTTTTAACGATTGGTTGGCTGCACTGAATGGGTGTGGTCTCTGGTGGCCCTTCCCCATGTGTTGCAGCCGTCTGCCCACCTGCCTGCACTTTCTCCCAAGACCCTGCTGCACGCCACATTTCAGTGTTTGCCTAGAATCAGTCTTGAGGAAGAATGGAGTGCTGTGCCGTCTCAGGTTTCTGTCCCACTTTCTGGGCCTGGAGTCAACTTCCAGAACGGCTGTCTGGCTCTCATCTGGGCTTCTTGAGCACCCCCATGCAGGCCAGGCCTGCTGCCTGAAAGGTGGTGTTCGGCTAACATTTCTCCTGCTGGCTCATGAGATGTGCCGGTCACTGTGCTGGTTCCGCACGACTTGCTCCTACCAGCTTGCCAGTGCCTTGACCCAAAACTGTTTTCAGGGTTTCCTGACCACTGTCGGAGGATGTTGTTATTGCATGCAGTTTGGAAATGGGGGCGTGGTGTGGTTTCCTCAGGCAGATGGCAGCCTCCGCATGTCAAAGATGGCTTGGGATGCATGAACTTGGATCTGAAAGTGAAAGTGTTGAATGTGTTAGCGTGTTACGAATTTTCAGATCTTGTTTTGAGGAGTGGAAATTTGGCTTCTTTTAAAACACATCAAAATGCCTTTGTACACGATCAGACAGCTGAAGGGCAGGGCACCGACTCTTGGTTCCTCTGCTGCCTTTGATCGTGTTCCTGCCTTCCAGTGAGATCGGAGAGCAAAGCAGCCCTGAGCCCCAGGCTTCCACCCACCCCTGGGGCCCTCCAGGTGGGCACCGCGGCTGTGCTGCCCAGTGTTAGCCAGCTACCAGAGCGCGTTTCTGTTGTTCCATCTTCGGGGCTTAATTTCCTGTTTTGTTTTTTTTTTTTTTTTTTAAGTATGCGTTGCCTTTCTAAATAGTTTGAGCAAAAAGTTCAGAATTTCTCCTTTTGGATAGGATTTGAGATTTTTCCTTCCTTTCCTTCCTTCTTTCTTTTTTATCAGAGAGTTTCGGTCACTTACTTGCAGACAATGGAGGGCATTTATTCATCCCAACATTTGTTTGAAGAGAAACACAATTACTTGAATAAATTAATGTTTTAAGTGGTTCCCTAAAGAATTTACCTGCTGATAAATACTTAGTGTATTTATCACGGAGAGACTGCATCTACCTCCTATTTTTTATCAGCCAAAACTTCTAAAGCCAGTTGAGTCTCAGACATGTGCTTCCCCTCAGCGCCGATGTCTCCCTGGCTGACCCAGACTCGGTGCTGCTCACCGGTCACTGGCCATTGGTCTCGCACATCCACAGAATCTTCCAGCAGAACCTGGAGGGGAGGAGTGTGCAGAGGATGGAGTTCTAACAAGGCCGGGCTTGTCCTTGGGCCTCAGGCTACATGAGGTAGCTCTGCTGGGGTTTGGTTCCTTCTAGAAACTTGAGCGTACTGACATAATACCTCCTTTAAAGAAGATTTTGTGGAAAAACTGCTGTAACTCATTGAATGCACTGAGCAGTTAGAGCAGTTACTCCATAAATTCTTATTTCCTTTCTTGATCCCAAACACATTTACACATAACAACCCAATAATAACCAGAATCTCCTCCACCCCAAGAGAAAGTTGGTGGACTCAGATGAAGGCAGGGCTAAGATTCTCACTCTTGTCAGTAGTGCAGAAGTTGGTCTAATTTGTGCCACCTCAACTCCTGCTCCTTCCACGTGGCCTGGGCTGGTGATCATCTGGAGACACTGCTACACCTGCAGGACAGGGAGGATGGGGCGCTCTCACTGGACCTGAGGTCACTTAAGGGGTTTGCTTATGAGGAGGAAATTGCAGCTTTAAATTATAATAGAACTTGAAGGAAGTTTTCAGTGTCTAGGGGAAACTGTGACAGAAAACATCACTTTAAAATGTATGAATAATGTACAAGCAAAGAGAAATTCATATTTACAAGACCAAACCTGTCTGTTTTAAAGAGAATTATAGTGCAAACCAAAGATGCCAGCCCAGTGGCTTGTGTTCAACAGACTAGTTAACCCTACAGCTAAGTCTAGCGTGCCTTCCGCATGGACTGTTTCTGAGATGTGTTTTGTCTTACTACGTTTCAGAAGTCCTCTACTTTGTCTTACAAACAAACATCTGGGGACATTTCAGTTGCTATTTTGAACTCATTCTGTACACTCTCTGGGTGCCCTGTGCATTTACACGCCGCACACACCGTCCCGTGCTGCCCCTACATCTGTGGTGAGATGCAGACAGAGCTGTGTCGGTGTGGGCAGCAGGTTCCTGACCGTGTGCGGGACTGGGGATGCAAGAGCTCATGGTAAAGTCAAGTCAGCTGGCCCCCACTTTTAAAACAATAACAGCCTTCTTGAGATATAATTCAGCTACCACATTATTTGCCCATTTAAAGTGTACAATTCAGTGCTGCCTAATACATTTGCAGTTGTGCATCCATCACCACAATCTAATGTGACCAAATTTTTGTCAACCCCAAAAGAAATTCTGTACCCATTAGCAGTCACTTCCAATTACTAAGCCCCCCACACCTTAGGCAAGAGGTAACATACTTTTTGTCTCTCACAGATTTGCCTGTCCTGGGCATTTCACATGGATAAAATTGTACAGTACACATCATTTTGTGACTGACAGCATTCATGTAATGTGCTTCCCAGATTTATGCATGTCACAGTATGTATTGGAACATCATTGCTTTTTATATTCCAAATAATATTCCATGTATGGATATACTACATTTTATTTACCTGTTCATTAATTGATGAATATTAAGTTGCTCCCACATTTTAAAAAAATTTTAATCTTTTCCCTAGAATATGTTGATTGAGTTTAGAAAGGGAAGGGGGGGGGAGAGAGAGAGAGACATTGATGTGAGAGAGAAACATCAATTGGTTGCCTCCCATACACTCTGACCGGGGATCTAACCCTCAGCCTAAGTATGTGCACTGACTGGGGATCGAACCTGATGCTCCAACCAACTGAGTCACCCAACCAGGGCACTCCCACTTTTTTTCTACTGCGAAAAAATGCTTCTTTTTTAAAAAAAGATTTTATTTATTTTATCTTTAGAGGGGAAGGGAAAGAGAGAGGGAGAGAAATATCAATGTGTGGTTGCCTCTCATGTGTCCCCTGCCAGGAACTGGCCTGCAATCCAGGCATATGCCGTGACTGGGAATCGAACCATGATCTTTTGGTTCATCCGCCTGCACTCAATCCACTGAGCTACACCATCAAGAGTCGTTATATATGGTAACTGTACGTTGAGCATTTGAGGAGCTGCCAGACTGTTTACCCAAGTCTCTGCGCCGACTACACTCCCACCAGCAGTGCACTAGGGTTCTAACTTCTCCACACCCCATCAGCACTTGTGATGGTCTGTCTCTTTTATCACAGCTGTCCGAGTGGGTGTGAAGCGGTATTTGATCGATTTTGATTTGTATTTTTCTAATTACTAATGATAACAAGCATCTTTTCATGTGATTATTGGCCATTTGTATATTTTCTTGGGAGAAATGTCTATTTAGATCCTTTACCCATTTTTAAACCGGATTATTTTCACCAGTGAGCTGCGAGAGTTCTTCACATATTCTGGATACACATCCCTTGCCACATATATAATTAAAAAATATTTGCTCCTAGTCTGTGGGTTATCTTTTTACTCTCTTGATGATGTATTTTGAAGCACAGAAATTTTAAATTTTGATGAAGTTTAACATATCTAATTATCTCTCTTGTTGCCTTTGGTGTCAAATCTAAGAAACCATTCCACAATCGATGTTATGAAGATTTACTCTTATGCTTTCTTATAGAGTGTTACAGTTTTAGCCCCTACATTTAGGTCTGAGATGAGGAAGGACTCTACTTTCATTCTTTTGCATGTGGCTGTCCAGTTATCCCAGCACAATTTGCTGGATAGACTTCTCTTCCCCGCTGATTTGTCTTGGCTCCCCTGTGGACATGTCCAAGGACCACAAAAGTAAGTATTTGTTCATGGACTCTCAGTGTGATTCCACTGGCCTCTCTATCTCTCCTACACCGTGCCTCCGTACCCTGATGACTGTAGTCATGCAGTAAGTCTCTATGCTGAGCAGTGTGAGTCCTACAGCATTGTTCTTCTTTTTAAGATTGTTTTGGCTGTTCTGGGTCCCTTCTGTTTGCATGTGAATTTTAGGAGCATTGTGTCAGTTACTGAAAAAAAGGCACCTTAGATTCTGATGGGAATTGCATTGAATCTGTAGACCAATTTGGAAAGTATTTCCATCTTAATGATGTTAAATCTTCCAGCTAGGAACATGGAACATATTTTATTTATTTAGATATTTAATTTTGTTCAACAATATTTGTAGTTCTTAGTGTACAAATCTTACACTTCTTTTGTTAAATTTTATTCCTATTTATTTTATTCTCTTTGGTGTCATTATAAATGGAATTGTTTTCCTAATTATATTTTTGGATTGATCATTGTTAGTGTATAGAGATATAATTAAGTTTTATATATTGACTTCGTATCCTGCAACCTTGCTGAACTTGTTTATTAGTTCTAAGGATTTTTAGTGAATTTCTTAGGATTGTCTATATACAAAATCATGGCATGTGCAAACAGAGATAGCTTTACCTCTTTCTTATTAAGTTTTCCTCCTTATCTCCAGTAACGTTTTCATTTCTAAGTCTATTTTCTGATATTAGTATACCCATTCCAGCTCTTACGGTTGCTGTTGGCATGATATATCCATTTTCATTGTTTCACTTTGAACTTATTTATATCTTTGAATCTAAAGTGTGTCCCTTATAGAGAGAATATTGGTGAGTTTTATTTAAATCTGGTATGACAGTGGTTAAGTGAAGTGTTTGGGTATCAGTACCATTGTGTGCAGATCAGCAAAAATGGTGGAGTCCAGCCAGCGAAGTTTAGAAGTTTGCTGTTGTCTTGGGTTCAGACGCCGAGTGTGGTGTAAGGACCAGGGCTCCTGACTGCTGGCAAGTTCTCAGGTGTCCAGCCAGTACTCACCTCCCTGTACCTCTTTGAAATGCACTCACCCGTGCTGTCACTTTGTGTTGCATTCTTTAGCATCCCATGATTTGGAAAGTTCCCAGTATCCTAAGATCATACACAAAAACTCAAATGACCTTGTGGAAGCTTATTTCCAGGCAGTATCCTTGCAAAGCTGATGGATTATTTTTGTCACAAGAATAATAAATTGTTAACTTTGGAAATGCTTTTTGTAAAGAAAACAACCGTCAAGTTATTTTCTTTTAAATTTTTAATTATGTACAAGGATACTTCAGCACAAAGAAATGAGATGGGCTTGTCATAACTCCGATGATGGCATTGCCCTTTGAGAATGCCCAGGGGAGGACTGGAGCCAGGGAGCAGGTTAGGCAGATGTTTCTGGGCAAAGTGCGGTAGTGAAACCTCAGTGGCGGAGGGGGAATGTCGTGAAGTGAAGCCCCGGAAACCTGCACGTGTTGCAGGCACCATGCAGGTCCATCTGTGGCCCAGGGCAGCAAACCGATGGGGGGCATGTTCTTTGGACAACTCCAGCTGAAGGGACTTTTTATTGCTGTGTTGCAGGCTTTAAGGACAGATGTGTTCATCCAACACCTGACATTCAGATGCTGGACATAAATGAGGCCCAAGAAGTGGGAAGACAGAACTGTCAGATGGAGAATGAAGTGTTTAGTTTACGCTGGGAGGGGTGGTTATTACAATACAGACCCAC
The DNA here is from genome assembly GCA_004027475.1 of Anoura caudifer. Classification (NCBI taxonomy): domain Eukaryota; kingdom Metazoa; phylum Chordata; class Mammalia; order Chiroptera; family Phyllostomidae; genus Anoura; species Anoura caudifer. The sequence continues at coordinate 126,984 of PVKU01003272.1, forward strand.
TCAAAGAGATTGTTTTCCTAAAATAAATATTTCTTGAAGCCACATATGCTGTTGCCAACAGAATAGCAAAGTTTTCTTTTACATATTATTTCAATTTAAGAATCAAAGATGAAAAAGGATGCCTGGAAAAGACTGTGTTTAGGGAGGCTCAGGACTTGCATTAATTTCCTGGCAGATTAGAGAATAAAGTGGGAGAGAGGTTAAAGCAAGGACTTGTCTGCCAAGTTGATCGGAAGGAGGAAGATCAAGGGAATTGTCCGGGACCAGGGAACGGCTATTTTAAGCAGCTGAGAAGGACTCTGTTCACCTTCAGAGATCCTCCTTAGGTCAGGTCAGCCTAGTGACATTTGCTGCAGTTGACTGTGCGGGTAGATTTATTCCTGTGTCTCATGGGGGTAGACCTACATTTCTCACCTCTGCTTATCTCTGAAGTTAAAACGAACCACAAAATAACATAAATGAAGGGAAAAAGTGACTCATCCTTTTGTATAGTTTAAAAAACATTCCTATGAGAAAAAAAATCCCAAAGCAAACAAGTTACATTAAAGTGATCATATAAAAATTAAAATGTATGTATTTCAAAAGCAAAGATAAAAACATGACTTGCTAGAGAAATAACTAAGAAAATATGATTGAAAATGGTTTAATTTCCTTAATATATAAAAAACTTCTGTAGATAAATAAGAAAAATACTAGCACCACAATATAAAAATGGGAACATGATATAACAGACAAATTTAAAAAGACATATTCATGGCTAATCAATATGTAACAAAGTAAATTATTAGTGACAAAAGAAAGGTGAGTTAAAATGAGATAATTTTTACTTTGCTAAATTAGCAAAAACTTTTGAAAGAATAATACTCAGCTCTGGCAATACTGTATTAGGGTGGACAATCTTGTGCACTAGAAGGAATAAAAATTCATGCAATCTTTCTGGAAAGTGAGATGTTGATATGTGTCAGGAGCTTTAAAACAGAATTACATTTTTTGCTCCAGTACTGTTTTTTTCGTAGAAATTCACCCTACAGAAATCATTAAAATTGTGATTTCAAGGATACTTAATGACATGGCATATTACCTACTACAAAATATTACTAGGTAAACAGAAAAACGGGATGTAGAACTCTTCATGCTATATTACTAACTGAATATAGAATAATTATTCATTATCCCTTAATAGTAACACACATACTTGTCCATTTTACTCTTTTCTGGCATTGAGGGATCTGTAATTTTGCATGATTTACCATGCAATATTTCCTTATTCATGATAGATTATTAAGTAGTGGTATATCTTTAAAAGATTTTTAAAAAGAAGGAAATATGACACATATTACATATTAACATTTACATGACTTCTCTCTACTCTGTGTCTTTATGTATATGGAAACTAAATACATCTAATTTTGTTAGTCCATTTTCACACTTCTGACAGGTGAATTTACTAAAATTCAAATCTAAATATGTCAGGGACAGAAACTTACAATAGGACTGCTCTTCCAGGAAGATGGAGTAGGTATACTTTTCTCTATTTCTCCCACTAAGGACATTATATATAAAAAAATAGAAGAAGACTCTGAAAGGTGGAGACCAATAAGGACCTCAAACCTTAGGAATGACACAGAGGCCAATCCTTGTTTCCTTTTTGTCTTATCTATCCTGGACTGGGTGCTGATGAAGCTGATAACCCAGAAACACCGATGAGAACAGCCCCCAAAAATTAACAAAGTCTGCTTTCTGTAGCCAAAGGAAAGGACACTTAGCAAGATAGAAAACTTTTAGACAATATTGTTCTATGTTAGTCAACCATAGTCAACAACACCACAGAAAGAACTGTACGCTCCCGCCCCCATGTCAGCCAAGGCCTAGTAAGAAGCCTAGACTTCTGCCCTGCCCATTCCATAGTGAGGTGCCCCACCTCCACCAACATGGTGTGGTCAGAAAAGGCCAAGCAGGGAGCTGGGACTTTCAACCCTGGAAGGAGGAGAGGGGCTCCACATCTTGTGGTGTCAGTGGAGACCATATGGGGAGCATGGACCTCTGCCTCTACCCAGTACCTCCTCCCACCTCCCACTGCAGCAGTGTCAGAGAAGGGCAAGTGGAAAGGTAGAACTTTCACTACCACTCAACAATAATGACACACTCCAGCCACTGTATGGGGACTCCATACATGGGGAGCCAGAACTCCCACCCTTACCTTGCCTTACTCAGCAATAATGAGAAACTCATACCCATCACTTGGAGCAATGGAGACTAAGTGGTAACCTACACTTCTCTCTCCACTTGTCAGAAATAGACCAATCCACAATTAGAGTGGGAGACTCTAACATTCATCTTTCAACAATTGATATGACAACTAGACAGAAAACCAGCAAGGATATAGAAAAACTCAACAGCACCATCAGTAGGATCTAACTATCATTCATAGAACACCACCCAAAAAGCAGAATTCATACTCTTTTCAATTGCTCCCCTTAACATTACCAAGGTAGCTCCATGCCGGAAGAGTGATAATGGACCAGTACCTCCTTTCCTTGCCACATAGTGTCAGAGAAGTCCAAAAGATTTAAATTAGATCCAGAGTCTCAGTGTATAACACAGAAATGTACCTGTTTCAATAAAAAATCATTTGTTACACAAAGAATCAAAGATTTCAAACTGAATGGAAAAGGTAATCAATAGATGTCAACATCAAGATGGCAGAGATACTAGAATAAACAAAACTATTTTAAAGGTGTCATTGTAAAAATGCTTCAAAGAGCAATTACAAACACTTGAAACATGAAAAAATAGACACTCTTTGCAAACAATAGAAAGTCTAAGCAAAGAAATGGAAGATATAAAGGAGAACCAAATGGAAATATTAGAACAGAAAAATGTAATAACCTAAATTTAAAAAAAATGAGTAGATGGTCTCAGTAGCAGAATAGAGAGAACAGAGGGTAGAGTCAGTGAACTAGAAGATAAAACAATGGAAATAACTTGATCTGAACAATATAGAGAAAATAGAATACAAAAAAAAGGGCACAGTCTCAGTAACCTGTGGTACTACAACAACAAAAAAAAATCTAACATTTGTGTCTTGGAAATCTCAGAAGGAAAGGAGAAAGGGCAGGGCTGAAAAGCACTCAAAGAAATCATGTTTGAAACTGCCCCTCCCCCCACTTTGGCCAAAGGCATAGTCTATAGGTTTAAGAAGCTGAGTAAATTCCAAAGAGGATAAACCTATAGAAAGTCACTCCAACACATATTATAGTGAAACTAAAGACAAAGAAAAAAATCTTGAAAGCAGTGAGAGAGAAACAATTTGAATCATAGATTTATCTTCAGAAACCATGTAGCCAGAAAGAGGCATGAATTTTTCAAGCACTGAAAGAAAAGAACTATCAAGGTAGAATTATATACCAATAAAAACATCATTCATTAGTGGAAAGGAAATGAAGATATTTTCAGTTGAAAACTTGAGAGAATTTGTCAACAGACTTGTCACAAAAGAATAGTTTAAGAAAATTCTCCATAAACAGTAAAAGAAACAGTAAAAAGGGAACTTGGAACATCAGGAAGGAAGGAAGAACATGGTAACAAAAATATAGATAAATAAAATAAATTTTGTCTTCTCTTGAGTTCTCTAAATTATGATTGATAGTTGAAGCAAAAGTTATAACACTGTTTTGTATGATTCTAAATGAAAGTAGAGGAAATACTAAAACCATTGTATTATTCACAGAGAGGGTAAGGGATGAAAGATAGGTAAGGTTTCTCTTCTTCACTTGAGCTGGTAAAACGATGACACAAGTAGGCTGGGATTAGTAATGTATACATAATGCTATACCTAGAGCAACCACTGAAAGGGCTATACAGTCAGACACTCATCAATGCTATGTATACATCAAAATGTAATTTAAAAAATGTTCAAGTAATCTAAAGAAAGGCAAGAAAAATAAAACATGAAAAACAGGGAACAATGAAAAAAGTCTGACTTAGTCCCTAACATATCAATAATTACACTATATGTAAAGTCTAAACACTTTAGTTAAAACAGAGCTTGACAAAATAGATTAAAAAACATGACCAAACCCTATGCTGTTTGTAAGAAATCCAGTTCAAATATAATTATATAGACAAGCTGAATAAAAAAGGATGGAAAAATATGTCTTGCAAAGATTAGCTAAGAAAGGCAGGAGTGACTACATTAATTTTGTATAAAGTAGACTTCAGAGAAGTTGCAAGAGACAAGGAAGGACATTTCAATAAAGGATAAAATGGTCAATCCATCAAAACAATACAGCAATCCTATGTGTGCATGTAAAACTAACTGAAAAGGGAAATAGACCAATCCACAATAATAATGGGAGACTTCAACATTCATCTTTCAACAATTGATATCACAACTAGTTGGAAAATCAGTAAGGATATAGAAAAACTCAACAACACCATCAACTTAACAGGATCTAACTGACATTTATAGAACACCACCAAAAAAAAAGAGTACACATTCTTTTTAAGTGCCTCCCTGACATTACCAAGATAGATCATGTCCTATGTCATAAAAGAAACTGCAACAAATTTTTAAAAATTGAATACAGAGTGTGTTCTCTGACCACAATGGATTCAAACTACAAAACTAATAGATTTAAAAAAATTCCCAAATTCATGTATATTAAACAAGATACTTCTAAATAATCATGGTAAAGACTGTGAGAATGGAGCATGGGCAGGGGGAGAGAGAGCAAAGGGGAAAAATTGGGACAACTGTAATAACATAAAAAATAAAATATACTTTAAAAAATAAAGACATTCTCAAGAAAAATTTATAAATACATTGAACTGGATGGAAATGAAAATACAATATATCAAAATTGGTGGGACACTCAAGCAGGTCTAAGGGGAAAAGTTATAGCACTAAATGCATACACTAGTAAAGAGGAAAAGTCTCAAATCAGTATCTAAGCTCCACCTCTAATTAATAGCTAAGCCCTCTTTTAACCTAGAAAAAGAAGAAGGAAATAAATTGAAGGAAGCAGAAGGATGAAATAATAAGGATAAAAGCAGATATCAATGAAATTGAAAACAGAACAGCGATAGAGAATATCAATAAAGCAAAGAGCCATTTTTTTGAATAGATCAATAAAATTGACCAACCTTTGGCAAGACTGACAAAGAAAAAGGGATAAACATCAATTAATAGTAGCAGAATGAATGGCATATTTCACAGACATAGAACAAACACTTCAAAAATTTTTGTGGAACCCCCATAAACAACCCTGAATAGCTGCG